>JAWZYT010000248.1:257500-366299 GCA_034508575.1 Petrolisthes manimaculis | reverse complement strand
CTCTCATGCTTGAGCGTAATAAATTAATCAAAACAAAAACAAAATCTCTCTCTCTCTCTCTCATGAAATATCTACCTAACCTGCAATGAATACATATATGATCACTGATCTATTAACCACAGACAGTGATATGAGCACAGACTCTATAATAACCTTTGATGAATACATGTACTAGTACTATGGTTAGCAATTTGTTACCCACAGGTGACACATTGAACTCTGATGGAATGAGAACAGATGGTTTATTTACAAAGGACATATTGGGTCCATTCCACAGTCATTCTTTGTGGTTTGTTAGCATGCAAACGAAAGAATGTTAGCTGTTTAAATGACTTATGGGTGAATTATTTAATGAATTTGGTGAGTAAACTATACAGAGACCATCATTATCATACTGTTGGATAGATTTTGTGAATGTTGATACTCAGCTTTTGGAAAATAATGAAGCCTTACAAGTGTGGTTGGTTGGGAAGCTAACAAACCAATACCACTGTGGAATCAACCTATAGACCTCTGATGGAAGGAGAACAGATGGTTTATATACAGAGGACATATTGACTAGTCTTGATATATTTATCCCATATGACATTAAGGGAGTGTAGGAATAAGGGGACAGGCTTGGGGGGGGGGGGGTGTAGGAATAGGGGGACAGGCTTGGGGGGGGGGGGGGTTGGTGTGTGGAACTAGGAGGACAGGCTTGGGGGATTAGGGGGTTGAGGGAGTAGGAGACAGGCTGGAGGGGAATTAGAGAGGTGCAGGAATAGGGGACAGGCTTCTACCCACCCTAAGCTTGTCCCTCTACTCCCGCACCCCCCAAACCCCCACCCAAGCCTGTCCCCCTATTCCCGCACCCCCTTAAAGTCCCAAAGAGTAATATGACTATATGAACAACACTGTGATATCTGTGAGACCTGTAGACAATACTACAGCAACAGTTGATGCTCAGTTAGGGTTTATTCCACAGTGCTATTTTGTTGGTTATTTTCCCAACCAACCACACTTGTAAGGCTTCATTATTTTAGGGATGATTCCACAGTGGTATTGGTTTGTTATTTTCCCAACCAACCACACTTGTAAGGCTTCATTATTTTCCAAAAGGTGAGTATCTGTATTCACAATCTATCCAACAGTTAGATAATAATGATCACTGTATAGTTTACTCACCAAATTCATTAAATAATTCACCCATAAGTCATTTTCATTGTAATAATATTGTAATAATAATAATAATAATAATAATAATAATAATAAAAGGTTTATTGAGTGAGGCAGCCGAGGGCTGAAAATATACATTAAAAAAAAATCGTGATGGAGTGGATGATAATGTATGGATAAATATAGATGAATGAACAGACATACACAAATACATTCGCGCACATGCACACATAATATTCATTCGCACAAACAGCACACAGACGTACACAGATACAATCACGCATATTCACTCACACATGGACATATATTATGGATACATATATTTATTTGTGCTGTTGGTTTATTAATGAAACTATTGTTGGGATTGGACTATTCTTATATCTGTCCGTCCTGGCTTTTATGGGTTGGAGAAGGTTGAAGTGACGGACATCATGACGGGGTTTGGGTATGGTCGGTGTGAGAAGATTTCGGTGTCGTGGGTGGATTAACAGTTGTTTACTGAAGTCCCAGAGGAGCTGTTGGTGTCTGGTGGCAAGGGATGGTATTGTGAGGGTATTGAGGGCTTGTTGGTAGGTGGTGTAAGCTGTACCCAGAATGACACGACATGATCTCTTCTGTACCATCTCTAACTGTTGCCTCTGTGTCTGATTGAAGGCTGAAGACCAACAAGGGCAGGCGTAAGTAAGTTTGGGAATGATGAAGGTGTTATATATTCCCACCAGTTCCTTCTGCGGTGTCCCTAGAGTCTTCAGTCGCCTTAATATAAACAGGCGGTATGTGGCTGACTGGATGATGGTGCTGATGTGACTTTTCCAGTTAAGTTTGTCATCCAGCATGACACCTAATAACTTGGTGGTGTTCACTATTTGTAGTTGTTGTTGTCCTAATGTTAACACTGGTGGTGGTGGTGGTGTGATAGCAGTGTGAAATTGCATCACTACTGTCTTGTCTTGGTTGATGGAGACGTTGTTGTTGTTGGTCCACGTCTGGAGGTTGGTAAGATGTAGTTGTAAGGGATGGTAGTCAGGAGACATGTTGTTGATGACTGTCCCAACGGTTGAATCATCCACATACTTCCAGCGAAAATCTGCATCTGTCAAGGCGTCGTTGATTAGGATGAGAAAGCTTAGGGGTCCGACTCGTGTCCCTTGGGCCACGCCACATGAGAGGTGTTGTAGTGTAGACAATGTACCCTTGTGACGCACTGCTTGACGTCTGTCACACACGAAGTTTGCCAGCCATGCTACTAGACTGGGCTCCACTCCAATATCGATAGCTTTCCTAAGTATTACGTTATGGTCTACTAAATCGAAAGCCTTTCTGAAATCAATGAATGCAAGGGCAACTGAGGTCTTTCTTTTTTCTAGGTTACTGTATATGAAGTCAAGTAGGCTTATGAGACAGTGGGTGGTTGATGATGACTTCATGTTTCCAAATTGTTGGGGGTCAATTACATTTGAGATATTGGCTGTGACCCAGTCGAACACAAAACTTTCACATAACAGGCTTGGGAGGGGGGTTATGGCAATGGGTCTTAATTGATCAAGTGACTGGGGTTTGGAGACTTTTGGTATTGGTGTGAAGGTGTGTGTGTGAGAGAGAGAGACTGCATTTGTGTGAGAGAAATTAATGTGTGTGTATGTGACAGAGAGAGAGAGACTGCAATTGTGTGAGAGATTGATGTATGTTTGTGAGAGAGAGAATTTATAAGAGAGAAAATGAGAAACCGTGTGTGTGAGAAATATATATATATATATATATATATATATATATATATATATATATATATATATATATATATATATATATATATATATATATATATATATATATATATATATATATATATATATAATATTTTAAAAACAATTTGTATGTGAATAAATATATAAAGACAAAATAAAGATAAACAAGAACATGAAGGAAAATCCTTCAAAAGCTCCGGCTCTTAATGATTCAAGTGAAATAATAAAATATTCATATGTAAAGGTCTCAAAAATATTAATTAGGTTTTATCTGGATTTTCGTATTCATATGGTTATATTGAAATTTTGAAAATGAACTCTTTTTATTTAGGGTGAACCCCTCGGTTGAACCCCCTCTCGGTTGAACCTCTTAAATATTGGTTGAACCTCTTTTAAGAAGTGGTCATCCCAAGAAGAAACAAAAATGAAAATAATAATAAGTTATTCAATGTCGGTAAAAAAAAAAATGGATGGGAGGAAGAGAGTGAGTGAGTGAGTCAGTCAGTCAGTTGAACCCCTTTTAAGAAGTGGTCGCCCCAAGAAGAAAAACAACAATAATTACGATAATACCTAGAGCTCTCGGCTTAGGCTGGAGCTAAAAATAACTATGTTTGTTGTCCCTCCTTTCCTTCAATTTCCTCTCTCTCTCTCTCTCTCTCTCTCTCTCTCTCTCTCCGTGCACACACAAATAAAATCTGTCTTCCACACACAGTTCCTCACTCTTTCTCAGTCTCTCTCACACACATAAACAGTTCCTTTCACATACATACACAGCTTCTCTCTCTCTCTCTCTCTCTCTCTCTCTCTCTCACATTATCCCATGAATTAAATGGGTTTAATATTATTTAATTATCCCATGAAATAAATGGGTTTAATATTAATTAATTATCCCATGAAATAAATGGGTTTAATATTAATTAATTATCCCATGAAATAAATGGGTTTGATATTAATTATCCCATGAAATAAATGGGTTTAATATTAATTAATTATTCCATGAAATAAATGGGTTTAATATTAATTAATTATCCCATGAAATAAATGGATTTAATATTAATAAATTATCCCATGAAATAAATGGGTTTAATATTAATTAATTATCCCATGGAATAAATGGGTTTAATATTAATTAATTATCCCATGAAATAAATGGGTTTGGTGGCAATATTGGAGCAACTTAATTCGTTCAAACTATTCCAGGCAACAGGGTAGATAAATATCATTATAATATTGATTAATTAATCTTGTTTCCTGACATACTTTGGAGGAATCAATGTACTCCAAAGTTACTACAAGGGACTTCAGATCTCTCTAGGGTAATTTTGGAGCAAACTGATTCCTCCAAACCATATTATGACGTCATTACAAAGAGAGAGAGAGAGAGAGAGAGAGAGAGAGAAAGAGAGAGAGAGAGAGAGGAGTGTTGCCAGGTCTGCTTGACAAAAGTTCTATAATATCCCCATTGGTACCTCTGATTCCCCATAGCTAGTGAAAATTCCCCATACTTGGCATCACCTATAGAGAGAAAATGTTGGCTCAAATTTAATGTTTGAATGGCAGTCCATAAATGAGGTTACTGAGTTGACTAACCCTCCCCCCCTACCCCCCATCCACTCTACCCATACCCCCTCCCTCACACCCATGCCCCTATCCCCCTTAACACCATGCCCCCCACCCCACTCCCCTACCCCTCCTTGATATCGTCATGATTTGGTGGAGAAAATAGTTAACGTTTAGGTTCATAATTCATTTATTATTAATTATTTTCAATTAATTATTATATCATCAAGTTTCCCATAATTTTCCCTACATTTTGATATAATAATCTCTTGAATTATGTAAATAATTAACGAAATGAGCGAATATTATATATTCATAATTTCCAACTGTGACTAATTGGTACATTGGAACACTTTGGGTCCTCCAAGGTATCTCAGGCAACACAACTTAATGCAGGAATAATACAGTTTGGAGGAATCAGTTTGCTCTACAATTATTACTCTATGGAAATCTGGAGTCCTTTATAGTACTTTGATTTCTCCAAAGTATGTCAGGAAAGAAAATTAATTAATAAATATAATGGTATCAATCCTGTTGTATGGAATAGTTTGGAGGAATCAAATTGGTCCAGTATTACCACAACCAACACCACAGCTTCGAATGAATTGGCTTCGAATGACTCAACTTGATGAACCATTCTAAAGGGGGTGTAGGGAGGAGGTGGTGTATTAGGGAGGTATGGGGGGATGTAGGGAGTGTAGAGGTGGTATAAGGAGGAGGGGGTGTATTAGGTAGGTATGGGAAGATGTAGGTGGTATAGAGAGGGGGGGGGGGTATTAGGGTGGTATGGGGGGGGTGTAGGGAAGGGGGGTGTAGGGGTAGTAGCATCGAAACTAATTCACTCATTCGAAACTGATTCATTCGAAGCTACCACCCCTACACCTCTCCAAGCACCCAACCCAAACCCCTCCCTACACCTCCCCATACCCTCTAATACACCCACCTTCCATACACTCCTTTTAAAATGGTTCACCAAGTTGATTCATTCGAAGCTAATTCATTCGAAGCTGTGGTGTTGGTTGTGGTAATATCCGGACCAATTTGATTCCTCCAAACTATTCCATACAACCGGATTGATATAATTATATTTATTAATTAATTCTCTTTCCTGACATACATTGGAGGAATCAAATTAATATAAAGGAACCCAGATTTCCATTGGGTAATTTTAGAGCAAATTTATTCCTCCAAACTGTATTATTCCTGCATTAAGTTGTGTTGCCTGAGATACCTTGGAGGACTCAAAGTGTTCCAATGTACCAATTAGTCACGGTTGGAAATTATAAATAGAAAATATTCGCTACTGTCGTTAATTAATTATATAATTAAAGAAATTATTATATAAAAATGTAGGAAAAATTACGGGGAATTTAATTATATAATAATGAATCCAAATAATTATTGATAAATGAATTATGAACCAAAACGTGAACTATATTCTCCACCAAATCATGACGTCATTATACGATAATCAAGGAGGGGGTTGGGGAGTGGGATGGGGGTATGGTGTTAGGGGGGTGGGGGGGAGGGGTATGGTGTTAGGGGGGGTAGGGGGGAGGGGTGTGAGGGAGGGGGTAGGGGTAGAGTGGATGGGGGGTAGGGGGGAGGGGTAGTCAACTCAGTAACCCCGTTTATGGACTGCCATTCAAACATTAATTTTGAGCCAACATTCTCTCTCTTTCTCTCTCTCTCTCAAACATACATACATACATACATTCTCACTCTCTCATACATACTTACATTCTCTCTCTCATACATACATATTATATTCTCTCTCTTTCATACATATATGCATACATTATCTTTCTATTTATTTCTCTCTCTCTCTCAAACATACATATATACAATGCCATGCATACATACATTCTCTCTCTCTCTCTCTCTTACATACATACTTATATACATTCTCTCTCTCTCTCTCTATTACATAGATACATACATATATACATCCATTATCTCTCTCTCTGATACACATATACATACATCCATTCTCTCTCTCTCTCTCTTTATCATACATACATATATACATTCTCTCTCTCTCTATCATACATAGATACATACATACATACATTCTCACTCTCTCTCTCTCATACATACATACATACATATATACATTATCTCTATCACTCTCTCTCTCACTCATACATACATACATTCTCTCTCTCTCTCTCTCTCTCTAATGGTTTGGAGGAATCAGTTTGCTTCAAAATTACCCTAGAGAGATCTGAAGTCCCTTGTAGTAACTTTGGAGTACATTGATTCCTCCAAAGTATGTCAGGAAACAAGATTAATTAATCAATATTATAATGGTATTTATCTACTCTGTTGCCTGGAATAGTTTGGAGGAATTAAGTTGCTCCAATATTGACACCAAGTTTTCATAGGTTTATTGATAAGAGAAAACGATTTTATTTTATTACAGACTCATTTATTTTTTCTTTTATTTTTCTTATAATTATTTTAACACCTGAAATATTTATTATTGTATATTTCTTTACACCTTATTTAATTATTGATTAATATTAAACCCATTTATTTCATGGGATAATTATTTAATATTAAACCCATTTATTTCATGGGATAATTAGTTAATATTAAACCCATTTATTTCATGGGATAATTAATATTAAACTCATTTATTTCATGGGATAATTAATATTAAACCCATTTATTTCATGGGATAATTAATATTAAACCCATTTATTTCATGGGATAATTAATATTGAACTCATTTATTTCATGGGATAATTAATATTAAACCCATTTATTTCATGGGATAATTAATATTGAACTCATTTATTTCATGGGATAATTATTTAATATTATTTGTATTTCTTATCTGCTAAGGAAATAGAAACAAATTATTATTTATTTATTATTATTTATTACGAAGGAGAGTTACATAGAAGTTACATAGAATCACAGACCACAACAGACCTTACGGTCCACACGGGGTGATCTGATTAGAAGGTTACTGGTAGAGAATGAATATCTCCCCAGTGATAGTCGTAGGTAAGAATAGCAAAGTAGAAGGCTCTCTCCCCACCCTCCAATCCCTCCGGCCTGAGCCGTACTGGAAATAAAGTTAGGAGTCAGAACCTTGTGGAGTTGGTAAAGAGAAAACTCCACAAGGAAATTTTATAGGAAAGATAGAAAGTAGTTGAAATTTGGCTAACTTGCCACCTGTAATGGGCAAAAAATAAAGTTAGGAGTCAGAACCTTGTGGAGTTGGTAGAAAACTCCACAAGGAAATTTTATAGGAAAGATAGAAAGTAGTTGAAATTTGGCTAACTTGCCACCTGTAATGGGCAAAAAATTATTCATTAGTAAACATCGAAAGTCGGGGATTAGATGCAAGGTGTTTATCAAGGCGACGTTTGAAGTTGTCTACTGTGTTACATTCTATTACGTTACGGGGAAGCCCATTCCATAAGTTGACGACTCGGTTAAAAAAGAAATTCTTGGATTCGTGTGAGTTAAAAGATTTACCTATGATTTTACAGCCATTACCTCTCGTGTAGTTTGATTGATCGATATTGAAATATTTGTTGCAGTCCATATTATCTATGCCTTTGATTATTTTGAATACCTGGATTAAGTCGCCTCTCAATCTACGTTGTGCTAATGGGAATAGATTCAATTTATTTAGCCGCTCTTCATACGTTTTGTTTCGTAGACATGGTATCATTTTAGTAACTCTACGTTGGACTCGTTCCAATTTTACTATATCTTTCTGGTAGTACGGGCACAAGGCTTGGACACAATATTCCATAAGGGGACGGACCAAGGAATTATACAAAGTGAGGATTGTATCTTTAGACTTATACTCGAATGCTCTGCCAATAAAGCCGATAGTTTTATTTGCTTTCTTAATTACTTCCGTACATTGCTGACTGGGTTTTAGGTTACTTGATATTGTGACCCCTAAGTCTGTCTCTTGATCCACGCTTTTAATTTGATTACCATTTAACGAGTAGTTTGCAGTTACGTTACGATGTCCGATATGGAGTACTTTACATTTATCTGCATTGAAGGACATTTGCCAAGTTTTCGCCCAATTCGACAATTTATCGAGATTATCTTGCATTTCTTTAGTTTGTACGTTAGTGAGTACTGTATTTGCAATTTTAGTGTCATCGGCAAACTTCGATATTATGCATGAGAGACCTTCATCTATGTCGTTTATGTAAACTAGGAAAAGGATTGGGCCTAAAACTGACCCTTGTGGCACCCCGCTCGTAACGCCAGTCCAATTAGATGATTTACCATTTATTACCACACGTTGTTTACGGTTTCTTAGCCAGTTCTCTATCCATCTTACGGTGTCGCCTTGGATTCTGTGAGATTTTAATTTAGTTATTAAACGTTTATGGGGAACTTTGTCAAAGGCTTTTTGGAAATCTAGATAAATTATGTCTACTGCTTTACTCTTATCATATTCGTTAAAAATGTCATTTAAAAAGTCTAATAGATTCGTTAGGCAGGAGCGTTTATTGCGGAAACCGTGTTGAGTGTCTCTGAGTAAGTTATTTTCCTCTAAATGATATGTAAGTTTATCTCGTATGATTGTCTCTAACATTTTGCATACTACTGAGGTTAGGCTGATAGGGCGATAGTTACTAGGTACTAGAGAGAGAGAGAGAGAGAGAGAGAGAGAGAGAGAGAGAGAGAGAGAGAGAGAGAGAGAGAGGAGGGACAAATAATATATTTTTATATATATATATATATATTTTTTTTTTATTCATTTACATGTTGTTTTTAAAATATCATATATATTTTTACACACACACACACACAGTTTATCTTTTACACACACACATACACACAGTTTATCTTTTACACCCACCCACACATACACAGTTTATCTTTTACATACACACACACACACACAGTTTATCTTTTACACACACACATACACACACAGTTTATCTTTTTCATACACACACAGTTTATCTTTTACACACACACACAGTTTATCTTTTACACCCACCCACACACACACAGTTTATCTTTTACATACATACACACACACAGTTTATCTTTTACACACACACATACACACACAGTTTATCTTTTACATACACACACAGTTTATCTTTTACATACATACACACACACAGTTTATCTTTTACATACACACGCATACACAGTGTATCTTTTACACACACAAAGTTTATCTTTTACACACACACACAGTTTATCTTCTTCACACACACACACGCACACTGTCTTTCTCTATCTCTCTCTCACTTACATACAATCTCTCTCTATCTTTCTCTCTCACACACACACAGTCTCTCTCTCTCACACACATATATTCTCTCTATCTCTCACACACATACATTCTCTCTATCTCTCACACACATACATTCTCTCTATCTTTCTCTCACACACACATTAATCTCTCTGACACACACACAGTCTCTCTCTCACATACACATTAATCTCTCTCTATCTCTCACACACATATATTCTCTCTATCTCTCTCTCACACACAGTCTCTCTCTCTCACACACACATTAATCTCTCTCACACACACACAGTCTCTCTCTCACACACACATTAATCTCTCACACACACAGTCTCTCTCTCACACACACACACACATTAATCTAACACATGCACACATTAATATCTCTGACGCACACAGTCTCTCTTTCACACACACACACAGACACACACATACAGTCTCTCTCTCTCACACACACAATATTCTCGCTGACACACACACAATTTCTCTCTCTCTCACACACACACAGTCTCTTTCACACACACACACAGTCTCTCTCACATACACATTAATCTCTCTCACATACAGACACACACACACACATTAATTTCTCTCTGACACACGCACACAGTCTCTCTCACTCTCTCTCACACACACAGTCTCTCTCTCTCACACATTAATCTTTAATCACTCTCGGACACACACACACAGTCTCTCTCTCACCCACTCAAATACACATATTCTCTCTATCTCTCTCTCACACAGTAATATATTAACATCAACAATTTTATTTTAATCCTACATCCTTATAGAAATAGTATTATAAAACTATTTTAAAATGTTATTTTAATACCTGTGTGTGTGTGTGTGTGTGTGTGATAGAGAGAGAGAGAGAGGTGTGCGTGTTAGAAAGAGAGATAATAGGTGTGTGTGTGTTTCTCTATGTAACACACCTTCTTGTCATCAATATGTAATGTGGTTGTATCTCCTTTATATAACTTGGCTATAATGTCTATTACTTGTTTATCACACGTATAATATTTTAGGCTTTCTATCAGGGCTTTTCTATTTATGGAGTCAAATGCTTTCTTATAGTCTATTGTTGCTATAACCAAAATACAGTAATCTAACATAAATATATTATTCTCCACTCTGGGTCCTGCTGTAAATCCTGATTGTAGTTCACACACTTCACCATTCTTGATAAAGTTGATTTATTGCATTCCAGATTCATTTAAGTATCATTCTTGAATTTTATAAATATATGTATGTAGTAGGTAGGACCTTTTTGAGTTGCTGACATTCTTGTTTTACATATTGGGATATTCTGAGATAGCACCAACTTTATAGTCTTTATAAAGGTTGTTTTTAGTTTTAATGGACTTAATAACAGCAGCTGTTATCCAAGGGTTTTGTAGTCTTTTTTTTCATAAATATATTTAGTTCTTAACAGAAAGCAGTTAGTGTGTATTTCATTAACTTTGGCAAGGAATGTACAGAAATGTATGTTAACATCTTGCAAAGATAAGATTGCATTCCAGTCAATATTACCCTTAATGAAGGGTAGAAGTGTGAGTATGGAAGTGAAAAGGGGACTACGAAATAGTATAATCTTGCCAACACTGACGTATGCGTCGGAGACCTGGACATGGAGTAGGGCTCATCAGTCAAGAATAGGTGCTGTGGAAATGAGTTATCTGAGAGGTGCATGTGGACTGACAATGTGGGATGGAGAAAGTAATGAGAGTGTGTATAAGAGATGTGGTATGAGTGAGAAGGCAATTGGTATTGAGTGTGGAGTGGTTGAGAGAGTGAAACGTAATACTTTGAGGTGGTTTGGACATGTAGAGAGAATGCAAGGTGAGGAGTTTGTAAAGAAGGTGTATGGAAGTGAAGTTGAGGGATGTGGTGTGAGAGGCAGACCACCAGTAAGATGGCAGAACAGAGTGGAAGAGTATGTGAAGGAGAGAAACGTGAGGGGGAGGGGAGGGCTTGACCAAGTAAGGAGGGAGTGTTGGAACAGGGAAGACTGGAGACTTTTCTGCCGTGGCCACCCCCTTCGGGGGAGTTCCCGGAGGGAACGAGGCGTCAGAACTATAGATAGATAGATAGGAAAAAAAGTTGGTTATATTTAGGCGTCACAAATGTCTAAATTCAATTTTGGTAGATTTTTCATTTGTAAGTGGAATGGAAATATCAAGAATATTGATAGATGGTCAATTATGGGGTTGTTGTTGTTGAAATTCCTCAAGCTGAAAGCCGAGCAGACGCGAGCTCCTGAGGAAAGCCATGGCCTGAACCAGGCTTTCCCACAAAGCCCTCAGAGAGTGTATGTTGTGTTGTTGATGAGTGTGGTTGTGTGTATGTTGTGTTGTTGTTGAGTGTGTTTGTGTACATTGCAGTTTTCAATAGAATGGAGTGCTGTGTTGCATCCCGGACAGGCATCCACAATGACTCCATCCAGCTTATGATTTTTTTTTTATATGATCCGACACTGGACATAGGCTTCATGAAGCCCGTTACCATGGCCCCGGTCAACTGCTGCTCACACACACACGTCACGACTTCCGAACTGGTACCCAGCCACAGATCCTGTGACCCTCTGTGTTATCCTGTGACCCTCTCTCCATCAACACATGCTCTTCTATATGTTTTACCTTCATCATTCTCTCTCTCTCCTTTCACCAAGGGGTGACTACAGTCCCAGTTGTCACTCCCACCCTATACGGTTTACTAAAGTCAATCAATTCAGTTTCTGCCATTTCAAATACTATTACCTAACTTTTACCAACATTCACAAACAGTTTTCTTTGTTTACACTGGGACTGAAACTCATCCACCACCCGCTGCAGCTCCCTATTACTCTCAGCCATCATCACAGTATCATCAGCAAGTAAGCTTGTCACCAAGGACCATTGTTTTCCCATCAGCCTCAGCTTGGAACCCACCCAAACCATTCACTTTGACCTTCATCTCCTTCAATGTCTTCCAGCAACCACCCACCAACACCATAAATCCTTAGCACAACTGCCATAGCTCTCCAATCAACCCTATCATATGCCTTTTTCTCCATCCATGAAGGCACATACAGCTTCCTACTCTTCCCAATATATTTCTCCAATGTTGATTTTATTGTAAAGATCTGGTGGACACATTTCTTTCTGAACCACACCTAACTTTATTCCCAGTTACTTCAGTCATCATCAGTAAGAACCTTCCCATACACCTTTCCTGTCACACGAAGTCTTTCTCCACTATAGCTACCATACTCGTCCCTACTCCCCATACCATTCCTTATACAGAGTCATAATTATGGCTCTTCTCCAGTCCTCTGGCACCTCTTCCTGCCTCCAAGGCAATGGTAATGAATAGCACAAGCCTGGAAACACACACACACTAACTTCTTTTTAACACAGGGTGAGTAAATCACTCAGTGTGTATGGTAATGAATAACAAAAGGCTGGGAACACACATACATTTTGTGGTCATCAATGAGGAACAGAGTATAAAATGAAGACAGTGGTGGATACAAGGATTTATTCATTGTATATCAGGGTTTACAATATCAGCAACATCCACTCCACAAACACCACTACCTCTACACACACATACTTTTTCAACATTTCTGCAGTTATTGCAAGCCATATTATATTATAATATAGTAGTACTGTATTACCTGTAGGCTTCTGTCCTACATATACTATACATTTAATGTTATGGACCCTGTGATTGTATATGAGAACTAGTGGCTTTGATTCCTCCTGATTACACCACAAAACAAACCCCTTTCATGTAGGTGGTGTTTCATAGCAGTAATTGAAGGACTCATTTACCTCCAATTTTCTGACTACATCACAGGGTCCCATACGATACCAACCTATCACTACAAACAGCAGCTGTTATTTTAACATATATCAAGGCCACATTATATTATATCATATTTTAGTTCTAATAATACATTTAATATTAAGGGTGTGTGGGAGTAGAGGACACGCTTGGGTGTTTTTGGGGGGTGGGGAGTAGCAAGACAGGCTTGAGGGGGTTAGGGGGGTGCGGGAATAGGGGACAAGCTTTCTACCCCATCCCCCCCAAGCCTGTCCCCCTACTCCCGCACCCCCCAACCCCATACCTGTCCCCCCAATTCCCACACCCCCTTAAGACATCAACCTGTCACCAAACATTACTGTCATCTTTGTGTTGTGTGTGACAATGTTTTTTTTTTTTTAAACAATACATTTAATAATTAATTTTGTTGCACATTAATTAAAGGGTGGTAAACAATGATAGCCTCCCCCACCCCCTGCTGAACAAATATTGTATTAGCTAGAAATATGATGGTAATATCATCTGAAAGTATATTCACTTCTTCTTCTTTGCTGGTATCAACATTAGTGCTGCTGTGTTAAATGACAGTGAAAATGACAGTGAAAAGAAGCACCATATGTGAAAGTGCTTTGAACCCAGCCAGAACCTTCTGAAAGACAACAACATTGACTTCTTTGGTAATGACGAGTGGCCCAGTAATTCTCCTGATCTGTGAAAATGTTGGATCTATCTTGAAGGACGAGGTTGAAAAAACGATGTTGTCTGAACCTTTATCAACTCAATATAGTCATACCAAGATGGAGGAGCACATCAATGCTGTGCTTCAGGGAATGGAGTTCAACACGGAGCTTTTTGAGTCACTAATGTCTTCCTACCCTGCTGGTCTTCAAGCTGTTCATGATGCCAATGGAGGCAACACTGAGGGTCCATTCCACAGTGGTTGGTATTGGTTTGTAAGCATGCAAACGAAACAAATCTTAGCCATGTAAATGACTTATAAGGGAATTATTTAATGAACTTGGTGAGTAAACTATGCAGTGATCATCATTATCTATCTGTTTGATAGAATTTGTGAATGTGGATACTCAGCTTTTGGGAAATAATGAAGCCTTAAAAGTGTTGTTGGTTGGTAAGCTAACAAACTAATACCACTGTGGAATCAACACTGAATACTCACCTTGTCACCATACACCTACAATATAATGTACTACCCCTTGATATTTTCAGTTTTTTCCTATCATGCTTAAGGGGGAGGGGAGCAATCATTGTTTGCCACCGCTTATGTTCAGTGTTTTATTACACGTGTGAACTGTCTATCTATCTATAGCTCTGATGCCTCATTCCCTCTGAGAACCCCCTCCAAGGGGGTGGCCACGGCAGAAGTGTCTCCAGTTTTCTCTGTTCCAACACTCCCTCTATTCCTTTCCACACCCTCCCAGACACCAACAATGCACAACCTTATTTTCCTCTCCCTTTACTCTTTTCATCCATACCAGTTCATACTATGCCTCCTTCCATTCCTTCCCACAACACACTCTTCCCTCCATCCCCACTCTCTTCCAACCCCCATCCTATCACATGCATCTCTGTTATGCCACACACATCTATTCTACTTTTTCTGCAACACTCCACTATCTCTCTCCTTTTCATTTCATGCACCATTCCATTCACATTGATCACAACCACCTTGAAGCATTCTTCACCTTTCCTGCCCCCCAAAGGAACTACCAGAGACTCCTCCACGCCACTAGCCGCAGCCGTCCTTCCACTCATTGGGGGTCCGCTGGTGGCTGGCAAGGTTAACGCAGCACTCATTCCCGGAGGGACATGGGCCATCAGCATTGTCAAGTTTAAAAAACCAACACAGTATTAAAAAAGAAAAAGAAAATTACACATAAACACTTAAATATAAATATGTCGTTAAAATATATACATCACAATTTTTTTTTTATCTATATGTGGGGAACCTAATATGCTCCCACACCGCCTCCCCCTTCAGCTTCACCTCCAGCCTTTTACAATAAAATAAATTAAAATTAGGGAGATGTCACCCGAGGTTACCACGTGGAGGCGGGATGAGACTTACCTACCCTTCCTGAGGAAGTGTAGGTCACCGAGGTGTTTTGAAAACTTCCCATTGTTTGATGGTGGCCTGTGTGCAATGGACGCACCTCTTAACCTCATTGGTTATGATATTGCCACTGCACAAATGTGTGAACAGTTTTGTGTAACATGAGTTGGGATTTGTCAGAAAACTTTTTACCACATTCATTACAATCAAAATCCTATACTCTTGAATGAACTTTTATATGTTGATTAAGGTTAAATTTCCAACTAAACTTTTTACCACATTCATTACATTCAAAATCCTTTACTCCTGTATGAACTTTTATATGTTTATTAAGGTTAGATTTACAACTAAACTTTTTACCACATTCATTACATTCAAAGTTCCTCTCTCCTGTGTGTATAAGTATGTGTCGCTTTAAATCACTCTTTGTCAGAAACTTTTTACCACATTCATCACATTCAAAGTTCTTCACTCCTGTGTGTATAAGTATGTGTCGCTTTAAATCACTCTTTGTCACAAACTTTTTACCACATTCATTACATTCAAAGTCCTTCACTCCTGTGTGTATAAGTATGTGTTGATTTAGATTACCCCTTTGCACAAACTTTTTATCACATACTCCACATTCAAAGTTCTTTACTCCTGTGTGAATAAATATATGCTCCTTCATATCCTTCTTTCTCATAAACTTTTTACCACATTCATCACATTCAAATTTCTTCACCCCTGTGTGTATAAGTATATGTTGATTTAGAATTCTCTTTGTCTGATACTTTTTACCACATACTTCACATTTAAAGTTCTCTCCTGTGTGTATAAGTATGTGTTGCTTTAGTTCACGCTTTCTCATAAACTTTTTACCACATTCTTCACATTCAAATTTCTTCACTCCTGTATGTATAAGTATGTGCTTCTTTAGATTACCCCTTTGCACAAACTTTTTACCACATACTTCACATTCAAATTTCTTCACTCCTGTATGTATAAGTATGTGCTCCTTTAGATTACCCCTTTGCACAAACTTTTTACCACATTCAACACATTCAAAGTTCTTCACTCCTGTGTGTATAAGTATGTGTTGCTTTAGAATACTCTTTGTCACAAACTTTTTACCACATTCATTACATTCAAAGTCCTTCACTCCTGTGTGTATAAGTATGTGCTCCTTTAGATTACCCCTTTGCACAAACTTTTTACCACATACTCCACATTCAAAGTTCTTTACTCCTGTGTGAATAAATATGTGCTCCTTCATATCCTTCTTTCTCATAAACTTTTTACCACATTCTTCACATTCAAATTTTTTCACTCCTGTGTGTATAAGTATGTGTTGATTTAGAATTCTCTTTGTCACAAACTTTTTACCACATACTTCACATTCAAAGTTCTTCTCTCTTGTGTGTATAAGTATGTGTTGCTTAAGGTAAGATTTCGTACTAAACTCTTTACCACACTCATCACACATAAACATTTTCTCTCCAGTATGAGTCAACAAATGGCGAGTGAGACGGCATTTCCTACTAAATTTTTTACCACAATGTTGACAGACCAACTTGTTACACTTCTCTTCTCTGACAACATTGATGGTGTCACTTCCTTCCACCTCCATCACTAACACAGCTTTATTCTGCCACCAATATGACCACTTGGTTATTACTGTTGTCAGGGCTGCCAACCACACTGTTATTGCTGTCAGGGCTGCCAACCACACTGTTATTGCTGTCAGGGCTGTCAACCACACTGTTATTGCTGTCAGGGCTGCCAACTACAGTATTACTTCATATCTGAAACAATAACAATACAAGTCTTACATCATTTGAAGATTCAAACATTTACTGAATATTACTGTAATATTCTGTAGCACCAAAAATACCCTATGTCCAGTTAGGTCCCAGTAGTTTGCCTCAGTTAGGTCCCAATAGTCTGCTGTGGTCTAGGTTAGGTCAAATAAGGTAAGGTTTGGTTAGGTGAAATAGGTAAGGTTAGGTTAAATAAAGTAAATTTATGTGGTATTAGTCAAGCGTTTGTTCATAATCACTCGCATTAATTTTTTTCTGTCAAATAAATTTCTTAATACATGTACAGTTAAACCTCCATCAAATGGACTAATAGGGGGGAGAGGGCGTCCGTTACAGCGAGGAATTTTAGTGGGGGGGTGTACGAAAAATAAAAGGAGTATGTACAAAAATTAACGCAAAATACAGATACGGTTGACTCTCGAATAACGCTATTTTGAGTAACGCGTTTTTAGCTCCGGCCTAAGCCGAGAGCTCTAGGTTTTATCCGAATAATTGTTCTTATTCTTGTTCTTCTTGGGGCGACCACTTCTTAAAAGGGGTTCATCTCACTCACTCACTCACTCTCTTCCTCCCATCCATTTTCTTTTACCGACATTGAATCATTTATTATTATTATCATTTTTGTTTCTTCTTGGGATGACCACTTCTTAAAAGGGGTTCAACCAATATTTAAGAGGTTCAACCGAGAGGGGGTTCAATCGAGGGGTTCACCCTCAATAAAAAGGGTTCATTTTCAAATTTCAATATAACCATATGAATACGAAAATCCAGATAAAACATAATTAATATTTTTGAGACCTTTACATATGGATATTTTATTATTTCACTTGAATCATTAAGAGCCGGAGCTTTTGAGGGGTTTTCCTTCATGTTCTTGTTTATTTAACACTGTGTAATATATAGGGGAGATATGATTAAATATCACTCCTTGTTCGATTTACCGCAGACCCGCTCAGAGCGCTGAGTGAGGTGGCAGAGCGGAGTGATGAGTGTTAAAAGTGAAGAGAAGTGTACTGTACAGTTACTTTACAAATGCAAATACAGTATTACAATTCGTATTAAGCATATAGCAATTTGTATTAAGGTTTTTGCAGACGACTCATGACTGAAATGAGTCGTCGGCATGCATGGTAGGGGGGAGATAGTGTGTGCTATCGTTTGTTTACCTTTATTAACCATATGCTGGTGTTTCCTTCTCTTTTCTCTGTCCGAGAAAAAACGTTCCTTTTTTATATCAAAGGATATGGCCTTCCGTTTTATAAATGCACCACCTAGCATGACTGAGTGTTGAAGCTGGTGGTTAACTTGTAATTACTAAACACGAGCGAGTCACACACAAGGTGACAAGGCACGCTAGGCCTATATTCCCTTGTCCTTGAGCTAGGGTGAATGGAGACCGAGGGTAGGGGGGGAAGGAACGCGGAAGAAGTGGTGGGAACACACTCACCCTCACTTCACAGACGACAGTGATATAATTTTGTGACATGTTCATTATGATTTTACTTGTTTTGTATAAGAACCCCTTGGATTTATTCGAGAGTCAACTGTATATACAGTAAAAGTCCCTTAATCTGGAGGTCTATACCTCGGAATGCTCGCTCCCTCGGAACTTTTTGGGCCCACCAATTTTACCCATAATTACTGTATCCCAAAAAATTGAAAAAAAAATCCGAAAAAGTAATATACCGGGATATAATTCAGTATTGTGGGTGTCTACAGTATTTATCATGACTCCTAATAAATTACCAAAGAAGCCCACTAAGAAGTTAAGACCTCATAAGACATTAAATTACGAGTGTCAGCTGTGATCACTATCATCCCATCACCCCCTCCCGACACTCATAAATTATGTGTGACAGCCAGTGTTGCCAGGTCTGATGCACAAAATTTCCCCAACTTCAACATCATAATTTCTTTTTTTGCCTCAATAATTCCTTGTTTACTTTTCTCCTGAACATTGATGGTCTTTCTTTTTGGTATTTCCCTGTACTTTGTTCAAGAGTAACTAGAGAACTTTCTACCAGATGAAGTACTAAAAAGACCGTAATTCTTAACCCTAGATTACTATCGTTGTCCGGAATCCCGGTTTGGGGTACTACTTTGCGTCACAGAGGGAAATCCGCTTGACCCACGATGCTGTACGGTCATGACATCTTAGTTGGTGTTCCGCCCTTGGTGCGTGAGGTACTTTTGTATTTTTTTCGTACTTCATTCCCGAGGTTTTCCCAAATGTCCGGACAATGATAGTAGCCACGTACTATAAAGTGATATACAGACAGTTTGTGGAATGTGCTTTCCGAGTGTGTAAAGTGTTTTAGTTATGTTCCAGGTTGTATAAGGAATTAGAAAAACAAATAACTGCTACCCAATATGGCGGCATCCAGGAAGACGTATGATCTTGATAAGAGCAATGACCTGCGTGGTGTTTTACAATTACTAGGGAGTGATGTTGGTGTGATAGATGATTATGATAGTGATGTGGTAAGTGCTTTACAATTACTAGAGAGTGATGTTGGTGAGATAGATGATCATGATAGTGATGTGGAAAGTGATGCCAGTGATGACAGCGTGGAAAAGTCTGATATGAATAGTGATGATTATAATAGTTATGTTGAAATGTCATATGTCAGGCAGAGCAGTACACATCACGAACCTAATGCTACATCAACGCCTCAGAAACACACACACACACCAGCATCACAAAGTGAACCCCAGCCAAGCACCTCACAATTTTCTCAACCACAGCCTAGCACCTCATATGCTTCCGTTTCCCCTCCATCTAAAAGAAAGAAGTGGGGAAGCACTTCTAGACCCCAATGTCGCCCTCACACTCTCAGCAGCAGCAGGAGGCAGGCTAAGTGGGTAAGCCGCCCCCAGCGACGAGCAGCAGCTGAAAGGGCAGGGTTACTGATGCACGCTACTCGTCCCGCATCTCCTGACCTGTTGGAGGAGGAGGAGTTCGAAATAGACAACCCAGAGGCTGTGCCATCTCCTGCCTCCTCTCATGCCTCCTTGTCCCCTGATGACAGGAGGAGGCCTCCTGCCACTGCTAGGCGGTCGAGGTCACGGTCATGCTCAAGATCACAGCCTCGCCCTACTGTTGGACATAGGTCACGAGAGAGTGCTTCTGCTGCAGGTGACCGACGAGTTCGACAGAGTTGTGAAATCATTCCAGAACCGAATCCCCCTGTTGATTTTGGCTCTGCAACTCTGACAAGCACGTCTGGTTTTCAGTGGCAGTGCCAGCCACATCGCGGTCATCGACAGACAGCTGCCAGAAACATCATCCGTGAGGTCCCTACACCAACAGCAGAGGCGCAGAGGGCAACCACCATTGTTTCAACCTTTAGTCTGTTCTTTCCTGACGAGGTCATCACCGAGATTGTGAAGTGGACGAATAAAAAAATATCCTCTTTCAGGGAGGCATATAAAAAACAAGATGGGAGCATCAAAGATACAAACCCTGTGGAGATGCGGGCTTTCTTGGGACTCCTTCTCCTGTGTGGCATGCAGAAAAGTGGCCATCTGCATGTCCAAGAGATTTTTAGCAAAAGGACAGGTAGTCCCCCTTCAGGGCAACCATGTCAGCTAGGAGGTTCTCCTTCCTCAATGACTGTTTGAGGTTTGACGATCCTGAAACTCGTGTGGAGCGTGTCAAGAGGGATAAGTTGGCCCCACAGGCAGCACCAGTGAGAATGGTAAAGGGAACAACATTATTTCTATTTTTTTTCATTCTAAAACACAGCCTATTTTTTTCAGCCTGTCCCACACCAACCAGTGTGAGATAAGAAACACGGAGGCTACGACACTTCGGGAGACGTCTGAACTTCACGCTTGAAAAAATTCATCACCATCAGAGAAGACAGTGGCTCGCAGTGGCACTTTGATTATACACATATAGGAAATTTTCAGTTTTTCAGCACTTTTCTATATATATATTTTATTTTTTTATTTTTTCTGAGCAATATGTCTAGTTTATAAGTCATAATATTAAGATTGCATTCTAGTTTCACTAAAAAATTTGTAATACAATTTTGTAGCATATCTATTGGTGTTTTTATGTCCCCAAAGTTTGTCCGAAATTCCGGTCATCGATAGTAACCACGTAAGTCCGGGAACGATAGTATTCTAGGGTTAAAGAACAAACAGGGAATTTTTGAGGCATAAAGGAACAAGAACATGAAGGAAAACCCTTCAAAAGCTCTTAATGATTCAAGTGAAATAATAAAATATTCATATGTAAAGGTCTCAAAAATATTAATTATGTTTTATTTGGTTTTTCGTATTCATATGGTTATATTGAAATTTTGAAAATGAACCCTTTTTATTGAGGGTGAACCCCTCGGTTGAACCCCCTCTCGGTTGAACCTCTTAAATATTGGTTGAACCCCTTTTAAGAAGTGGTCACCCCAAGAAGAAAAAAAAAAGATAATAAAAATAATAAATGATTCAATGTCGGTAAAAAAAAATGGATGGGAGGAAGAGAGAGAGTGAGTGAGTCAGTTGAACCTCTTTTAAGAAGTGGTCGCTCCAAGAAGAAGAAGAACAATAAATACGATAAGACCTAGAGCTCTCGGCTTAAGGGGACCGCCCGGTTTTACAGGTTGAATTTCCCGCCATCCACCGAAAATATGTTTTTGCCATAAATCTCTTCCTTCAATATCCCTTCATACCCCTCTGAAAAATCACTTATAAATCGGTCAAATTTGTTCTTATATCTGAGCCGTGCGCTTGATGGGCTGTGGGAGAAGTCAACATCATACCCAAATGTGCCCATAGTATCACATAGAATTTGAATTTGTAGGGCTGAAAATAAATAGATGGCAACACTTGGCAGTTACTCTTCTCTCCCTTCCTCCCCTACCCTCCCCTCACTGCCTCAGCCTGGCTTTAGTTGCCAGATGTCAGCCTCATGAGAGCATACGCTGTCATCGCCAAGGTCATCGCTACACTTATTAGCCTCCACTTCCGTTTGTCACTGCTCATCCTGCACCTGCAACTTTCAAAATGCCAAAAAGAAAGGAGAAACTATTGCAGAAGGTTGCTCTAGCCAAAAAACTACGGCAAAGTACTAATGACCAACACGTAACCGCTATCATCCCCACTCTGACCGCTACCACCTCTACACCTGACACAAATCACACGCCCTCCTCTCACCTACCACCACCATCTCCCTCTACTGTTTCAACATCTCACTTTTTGATTGTGACATGCACTAACTGTGAAAATGGCACTGAATTTAGTGACAAGGAAGCAAGGACCAACACTGGCAAGAAAACAAGTCTGCAGGAAAACAATGTCAAGGGTATTTACGAAGCTGTCAACAATAATATAGGACTCTCAGGCCTAAACCGAGTTATTTCAACCCTTGGATTTAATTCGTTATCAAAGGGAAAATTTACTAGATATGCCAACTTTGTGTATGAAGAGATGGGCATCAAATATCCAGCAATGATGCATGAGGGAATCAAGGGGGTGTTTCAACATTATGAAAACTGTGGCATTTTTCCTGACCCGACGACTGGACTACTAGACATTACTGTTTCTTATTAAAATTAAAGGTGCCAGCGAGTGGCAGTCACTGGGACAGAGTGTAGCACACACTGTGTGTATGAAACACAATTATAGCACACATCACAAGGATGATCCCTGTAAATGTATGACGGCACATGGATGACCAGGGGACACTCCTCGCACATAGGTGTTGGATTTGTTGTAGAGGTCGACACGGGATTCATAGTAGACAGGGAAGTTTTTTCCAACTTTTGTCAAGTCTGCAGTAATCGGGATAAGAAGAAACTGCCCATAACACCTGAGTGGAAAATAAAACATGAACTTTTTTGCAACAAAAACTTCACTGGGATATCTGCATCCATGGAGGCAGAAGCTGCTTGCCATCTGTGGGGTAGGAGTACCGAGCTACGTCTACGATACACCACCTTCGTGGGAGATGGTGACTCCAACACGTACCTGGCAATTCAACAGCTGAATCAATATGGTTTTCCTGTACAGAAGGAGGAGTGCATCAACCACGTAAGCAAGAGGCTTGGAACCAGACTACGAAAATTGAAGAAGGAGATGACTACCACTGTTACCACCAAGACTGGTAAGGTAATGAAGAAGAGTGTGTTGGGTGGAGCCGGACAGCTGACTGATAACGTCATCAACAAATTGACCAGGTACTTTGGTAAAGCTATTCGTGGAAACAAGGACAAGCCCAACACATCAACTTATGAAATAAGGAAGAACGTCCTTGCCTCCTTCTTTCACGCCTCCTCTACAGATGACAGACCTATGCACAAGCACTGCCCTCCAGGTGTCAATTCATGGTGCTTTTATAAACGAAGTGAATCGGACAAGACCAAACCTTGCAGATGACACAGCGATAAACCAGGATACTTGTCAAAGATACCCTACGAACATCGTCAAGCCATCATGAAGGTGTATATAGATCTCACAACTGAAGAGCTACTCAAGCGATGTATGAAGAGTCGGACCCAAAACTCAAACGAAAGTATTCACTCAAAGTTGTGGATGAAAGTAGCCAAACACAAATTTGCTGGCCTGCGTAGGGTAAACTTTGTGTCCCAGGTCGTAGTTATGGAGCACAACTTTGGGTATGAGGCATCCTACTTTCCAAGCATACTAGGGTTCAACACTACCTTGTCCAAGTCTGTCAACCTCAAGAGTCTCCAAGATGAGTGCAGAAGATCAAATACCAGGAAGACAAATAGACATAATAAGAAGGGACAAGAGGGGGATTTTAACTGTGTGTGTGAGAGAGAGAGAGAGAGAGAGAGAGAGAGAGAGAGAGAGAGAAATATAACTGGCGTGAAAGAGAGGTGCATGGAAGAGATAAATGTGTGAAAGCTATAAAAAATAAAAATAAAATAAAAAACCAACCCCATGCCAAACATGTTTCCCGGTAACACTGAGTTATCGGACTCATGGCCGAGAGTCTTTTAGGGGATACCATCGTCGGATATTGCTTGCTGTGCTGCAGGCAGTACGACAAGGGTTTTGGCGCCCCTTTGGTCCATTTTACTTCTACCTTGTAATTTCGTTTCACCTGTTCTCTAATTGTTTGCTCGCCTTTTTCTCTATCACTTCTTTCTTTATCCTACTGGGTATTACAGCCCCAAGGCAATCTTTAGTTTACCTTCTCTTTATTTATTCATGACAAGTTGTTTGGAATAATGTGGTATGGGAGAGACGTGACCAAAAAAAAAAAAGACATTGGTTTCATGAAGATCATTCACATAACAATCGAAAGTGCAGAAATGGTTACATAACAGCCTTTGAGTTGCGGCTTTCTTTCATTTAGTCTTCTCTAACGTGCAGAATGCAATCTCAAACTTTGCAGGCGTTTTTCTCGAGCTTTGATATCAATAGGCTCTGTTATTATAAACTGTAGAAGGATCGCATGCATATCATTCAAAAGTTCGTAAAATGTTCTATAAATTCACCGTTGGGATTTTACAAAATTCTTCTCGTTTTCGTATGGCTATTTTTTTTAATCGGAAAAATAACAAAAAAAGTTTGTATAACTTTCTATTCCTCTAAGATGTCTATCAGGAAAGGTATCAAAATTTGCGAAGGTGAAAGTTTATCACTATCTCTTATAATCCCCTATAAATGTGCCAAATTTAATTGGAATCGGCCGAACTTCACTGACACGTTCTAGAGTAAAAACCGGGCACCCGCCCAGTTTTCGGCTTAAGCCGGAGCTAAGAATTTAAAAGTGAAGGTAGGGTAATTTCGTCAAGCAGACCTGGCAACACTGCCTGACAACAGCTGCGATATTCCCGCCACCTCCTCCCTACCTCATAATTTATGTGTGACAGGGAAACCTGTATTTAAAAGTAATAAAAATATTCTATATGAATTTGGGGGGCTATTTTTCGATAACATGGAATTTTTGCTAAATCGCAAGTCTCAAACCCCCCTGCCTTCCAGATTAAGGGACTTTTACTGTATACATAAATAGACAGGTAATGATGTGTAAATAATGTACCTACTGTATAATGTAAATAATATAATGGAGAAAAAATAAAGAGAAACCCATGCTTTTAAACAAAACAAAACACACGCGCCGCCAAGTGGACAAAAACTGAAGTAGCGGTCTTGGTATGTTTCACCCGGGTGGGAGTTTTAAACATTCGAACCCAAAATTCAGGCAAATTTTTACATTTTTCTCCAGCGGATTGTGTCCAGTGCATCCGAAATCCACTGCATCAGGGTCCATTAGATCGAGGTTTAACTGTACGTCATTTATTTACTGGTTATTAAATACATTAAATACATCTACCCTTAATTAATTGATTACATTTTCCGCTGGCATTCGTTGTAGCTACATGCTGCATACCTAGCAGGAACCGGTACCAGAACCAGTTCTATCTATTCTTGATGATTTATATTAGAATTGGTTCTGATCTACAAACTAGTTCCAAGGAAATGGTTCCACCATTAGTATTTGTTGTGTACCTGTGTGTGTGTGTGTGTGTCTTATATATAATGTACTTGCTGTTTATCAGAGTCGGCAAATTAAGACTTTAAATCAGCATCATTAAACAACAATTATAAAACATGGTCAGTTAATATTAGGTACAGGTTCCAACAGTTGCTTTCATATTGAGAACTGGATCCATCAGTTCCACTATAATAATATCAATTCAAGATGGCTGCCAAGTGTTTACATCCACTGAAAACCTCGAGTAGAAAACCAAATAATGGACAAACACTTAATTATTACCGATTATGTTAGGTTAGGTCAGATAAGTAAAGTAGAGGTTAGGTTAGGTCCCGGTAGTTTACCCAAGTTAGGTCCTGGTAGTTTGCCCAAGTTAGGTCCCGGTAGTTTGCCCAAGTTAGGTCCCGGTAGTTTGCCCAAGTTAGGTCCTGGTACTTTGCCCAAGTTAGGTCCCGGCTGTTTGCCCAAGTTAGGTCCTGGTAGTTTGCCCAAGTTAGGTCCCGGTAGTCTGCTGTGGTCAAGGGTGGCAGTATGGTATGGTACGGTACAGAATTACGGTACGGTATGTTAATTTTAAATCTAAAAGTATGGTGTGAAATTACGGTACGATAATTCTTGTTAAGTACGGTACGAAATTAAGTTATTTTTTTGTGCCTTTTCCGTACTTTTTTCATACCCTTTTCGTACTTTATTAAAAATTTGAATGCACATTCCACTGTCCTCTGTCAAGAATAACCTAATATCCAGATGAAAAGGCAACAAAATCATTTTATTGATGAACGTTCTTTTTTTAGGTTTAACCCTCTTTTAGCATGTGTGTGTGTGTGTGTGTACACTGTACAGTCGTCTGCTCGTAGACTGTCGCTGTCGTGTTCAGTTCGTGTCCAGTGACTCGGAAGTTGGAACTCGGGAGTCCTCTAATGAAATGCAAAGCTTAAATTGACGTCTATTTAGTATTTCCTCTTAATGTTTTATTGGTTGATTTCTTTAGTTGATTCTAAGACAAATATGGAAAATGTGTACAGTATAGTCTATTATGTAAGTTCATACTACTGCACCTGCTAACAGAAAAAAAAATAATTGCAGTTCTAATTTAGCCTTGAATTATCCTGGTGTATGTATGCCTCATTGCCTTGTAATAATATACTGCAGCCTTCACCCTTAGTAACCTAGTGCAAGTTCCAGAAAGGAATACATTGTCAATTCATTTCTAAAAAGAAAAATTATTGTCTCCTATAATCCTATTATATAAACTTTTTCTCTCTTCCACAGTCACACACACACATACTGTATTTACAGGGATATTACTATATTTACAGTGATATTCACTAATAACAAAAGTAAAAACACAATTATAGGAACTTAACCTTGAGTCTGGACAAGGAACTGTTTACAGAGGTAGTTCATATAATGGATTAATTTCAGAGATGTAATTTATGGCATTGGTACGATATTGGGTACAACATTTTACTTTTTCATACTAGTACGGTACGGTTCTTTGGGTAAGGTACGAAATTATGGTACGATATTTTAAAGCGTGCGGAATTACAATATTTTTTTTGTACCGTACCGTACTGCCACCCTTGGCTGTGGTCTAGGTTAGATTAGGTAAGGTCAGGTTAATTTCAAAATGTTCCATTTGAATATGACCTATCTTGGAAATGGGGCATTGCCAATGAAAATGCCATAAAAGAAATGTGTCATATAATGTTATAAATTAGTGGATAAAGAAGGTAAAAATATTATAATATAAAATGGTAATAGAATAGATAATTACCATAATAACCTTAGAATGTTATAAATTAGGGTATTTAATGAAAGAATTGCCATTTTGTAGCAGTGTTGCCAGATCGCACTAGCTTACAGTATTTTGCCCTGGTCATTTCCTGTACTTTCCCACGGTTATATACCAGTAGTTTGCCCAGGTTAGGTCCCGGTATTCTGCTGTGGTCTAGGTAAGGTCAGGCTAATTTCAAAATCCCCCATTTGAATATCTTGGAAATGTGGCATTTGCAGAGGAAATGCCACAGAGTTGTATAACTTCCAATTTTAATCCTATTTAAAAATCTCACATGTACAACACAACAAAAATACAAATTAATCATAAAAGTATTACATTATAAGTAAAATGTGTGTAAATATACTTACCCCCAGATTACTGCAGGATTATACCCGAACTTGACTCAATCCTGTAAAGATACAAATAGGTAAGGTAAGAACATTAACTATTAACTATTTACACATTATACACGAACTGTTAAGATACAAATAGGTAAGGTAAGAACATTAACGGTAAATTTTTACAAGTTGCTACAACAGGATTTCACTGGATTTTTTTTTATTTCCTAGAAGGATTTATTGTGACTACCGGGACCTAACCAGGGCAGACTACCGGGACCTAACCTGGGCAGACTACCGGGACCTAACCTGGGCAGACTACCGGGACCTATGCATGAAAAAATATACAGTAGAAATTAATCAGACCTCACCTGACCTCACCTAACCTAATCTGGACTGGGACAAACTACCGGGACCTAACTTGAGCAGACTACAGGGACCTAACTATAAGAGGTAACTACTGTTATGCAGCATTTGCAGAAGAAATGGTATATAGAAAAGTTGTTTGTAATAGTGAAATATAAACACTGGTAATAGTAAAATTTTCGAAATGGAGTTGTGGCATCTTGTAAAAATATTCCAAATACCCAGTTCACTTTCTTTTGTTAGGGGGCTTACAAACCAAAACAAACCACTGTGGAATTGGCATTTTATGTCATGGGTTGCTCTACGGCTTGGAAGATCCGAAGATTTAATTATATATGGGACCCTGTGATGTAGAAAAAAAATTGAGGATAGGGAGTCCTTTAAATATTTTTTTTTTATGAATTAATTGTTCCATGTAGCATCAATTAATAGGCAGGCAACAATACATACCGGTAGGAGGAACTCATGAGAATATAAATGACTACAACCACACACACACACACATTACAGAAAGAAGCACAAGCATACAGACAAATATTTACATTATGACCTTAACATACATAAATTCACCAAAACGAGTGTGGCGCACCAGAAGCTCCTCCAAAACCTGAACCACCTTTAATATTATTACCACGAAACACACATACAGTCGTGGTCAATAATAATTATCCACATAAGGGTATCTCAAACAATCTACTGTCTAATGTTTTCACGTTCATATAATTATGATGTTTTTGTTTTAAGTAGTGTGTGTGTGTGTGTGTTATTGTTTTAAGTAGTGTGTAGCTGCTTGTAGTAAATATAAAAGATGGTACTTAACCTATTTATTGGAAAGTTTATCAACTAAGGAACAGAGGTAAGCTGTCAAACTCTTACGTGAGTTACCCCTATATGGATGATTATATATGATCGCGACTGTACACTTTAGTTACAGTATATGGAAGGAGCTCGTTTCGTGGCATAGTCAGGAGGAATCAGAAGCCACCAATTTCCATACATATACGATCACAAGGTCCGTAATTGGAACAAGAGTCTGGTGATAATAATTATTCCTGGCTTAACTTAACACACACACAATTTACAGATTATGCTTGGATAATTTTTTACTTTAAACACACACACACACACTTAATTCATTTTATCACATATAAAAACCATAAGTCACACCAACACCATAAAACAGTCTTCTCTATTTAAGTCAGCAACAATATTATACCACAGCAACACACACAAAACTCACTATTCACAACACAAACAAACAGGAGCTCCTGCTGATGACAAGCTGATCAGCTGATCGACCTTCGATACTTTCTTCTTTTTCAACGGCACACCATTACCACTTGTTGCATGATGCCATAAAATAAAAGTTATTACTTCAATCCCTATTTTTAACAACACCAGCATATGATATTATATTCATTTAAATTTGCATAACTTTCTTTATAGAATATTATACAAAATTATTCATAAATAATCTATTCCACCAAAACATTATTAATTAAGATACCACTACCAGTCACCAAATACATTTTGTTTTAACTTTAATTTTGTGATTGCTTCAAGTAAATGTTATTGAACATTATGCAAGAGGTGAATGATCTCAGGGCACCATACAAACTAATTATGGGTGATTTTTATTTACCACAGATTGATTGGAGGAATTGGACTACTAACACTGGAGTCTGGAGTAAACCATTTGGGAACCAAATTTGTGGAGAAGGTCCGTGACTGTTTTTTGTCACAACATGTGCATGAGATAACAAGGATTAGAGTAGACAGTGAAAGAAATACCTTGGATTTATTATTCACGAATGAGGAAACAATTATAAGAAATGTTATTGTGGACACTCCATTGGGAAGAAGTGATTATGCTGTCATCAAAATTGCATGCTATTTGCAGGAAAAGGTACAACCACAGGAGAAGTTGGTGTATATGTATGATAAGGCTGATTATGACTTGTTGAGGAGGGAACTTGATATTGATTGGATGGATCAAATAATTATCTGATGTTACTAGTATCGAGGAGATGTGGAATAGATTCAAAACTAAAATGCAAAGTACCATAGACAAATGTGTCCCACAAAGATATTTTACTATCAATATGAGAAAAAGGACGAATGAGAAATTGCCCATGAATAAGAAATTATGGAGTAAAATAAAAAGGAAACAAAGACTATGGATGACCATCAAAAGGCTCAAGTCTTGTGAAGATGTTGACCAGCATGAATTTTTAAAGACCGAGGAGGAGTATAGAAGGCTGAACAATCAAATCAGGAAAGAAACACGCAGTGCTGTTAAATCTAAAGAAAAGGATATTGCAAAACATGTACAAGATAACCCTAAGATTTTTTGGAAATATGTGCAGTCAAAAACAACAAACAAGCCAAGAATTCCTGAATTGTATAAAAATTGTGACAAATTAATAAAAACCAATGGGGATTTAGAAAAGGCAGAAGTTCTGGGAGAACAATTCTCAGGAGTTTTTGTTCATGAGCCTGAAGGAGAAATACCAAGATGCACCATGCGAAATGTGCCTACCCTACAACACTTTGAAGTGAAAGAGGATGATATCAGGAAAATTATTCAAAAGCTAAAAAGACACAAATCTCCAGGACCAGACAATTTACACCCAAAGATCATTAAAGAGGCAACAGATGTTCTATTGGAGCCTCTAAAGATATTGTATGAATATTCTTTTAACACAATAAGCAACTTCCAAACGACTGGCGTACAGCAAATATCACGGCAATTTACAAGAAAGGTGCAAAATGTGATCCAGAAAACTATTGTGATGACCCTGTCCTCTCCTTAGACCTAGTTCAGTCGTATACCCAAACTACCATCAAGTTCCCCACCAGCACCGCCACCAGTTTTAAGTTCAGATATTCGAATCCAGAGAAGACTGTCTTTAATTTCTTGTTTGAGATAAACCGGGCTTCACCCACACTGTATATAAGGCTAGCTGAGCCTCCTACAGGCATTATGCGTCCAGACTCTGTGTAGTTCAGACCTCGTCCTCGTTCTCTGCATAGCGCCAACAGTTTACACGTATTGTCCGTTCGAGCTACCTTGGTTTCCGAGGCCTCTTGCCAGCAATACTCTGTTGTCTCTTTGCTTTTGTAAAGTAAAAAGTAACGTAATTTGCAGCGTTTTGCTGCACTGCTGTTGTGCACCTTCTGTGTTTTGTCTTTGCTTGAGGACATCATGTAGTGCATGCTAGCTAGTAGATAGTTGTTCCCTACACCAGACCCGCAGCACTCGCTGCCTCAGGGGTAATCCCTGTGGTAGTGGGGCCCAGTAGTCTGGTGTGTCATTTGGGCACCTCTTTTTCTCGAACTACTCTTTTCTTCCATATTTTCCGCGACCTCTTGGGCCTACGGTTGTCTCATATTTCTGAGCAACTGTATTCGCTTGGGAGGTGGGTTCTGACTACACCACCCCTCGCATTAGGCAGGTTCGGTGGTGGGAAAGTTCCTTCCGCATTAGCTCCGATCCCCTAGCTGGTACTGGAGTACGCCGCCAGGCTACCACTAGGGAGGGTTGAGTAAGGTTACTTTTATTTTTCCCTAAATTATTGTCCTTATTTTAGGGGGTTGATACAATAGTTAAGGGAGTTAGGAGAGGGTGTGTGGAGAGGGCTCGGACCTAGTCCGATGTCCCGAATGGCTGATCCCTCGACTAGCCTTCCTCCTCCTCAAGGAGGGAGGCTGACGACCAATGACCATCCTAAGACCACGGCAGACAATATTGGAACCCCTACGGCTGACAGACCAAGGCGACCTGATATAGATATTCCTTCCCTGAATGCTCGTTATGTGAATGTACGTTGTGTTGATGCTTCTCAATCTCTGAAGACTGTTAACCCATTTATCATCAAAAAGGTCCTTGATGGTCAGGTGGGTGGCAGTCTGGAATTTGCTAAGAAATTGCGAGATGGTAGTCTCCTGGTTAAAGTGCTCAACTCTTCCCAGGTTAAGGATTTACTTAAACTGACGCAGATTCATTCTTTCAAGGTGAAAACCACCATTCCAGTTGGGCCAAATACTTGTAAGGGCGTCATATTCCATAGGGATTTGGCTGACCTGGATGATGCAGACATACTTGACGGAATGAAGGACCAGGGCGTAGTGGAAGTACAAAGTATGACCAGGATGAGAGAGAACAAGAGAGAGAAATTTGGCCTAGTTTTCATGACTTTTGCTGCTGCTCAGATACCGGATACAGTTAAAATTGGATACGAAATTGTTCATGTTAGACCTTATATTCAGAAACCCATGCGTTGTTTCAGGTGCCAAAAATTCGGACATACAGCATTGAGGTGTTTCACTAGAAATTCAGGAGAATTCATTTGTGGTAAATGTGCCGGAAGTCACGAGACTAATTTATGTTCAGAGACAGTGTTCAAGTGTGCCAATTGTGGCGGCCCCCACCAGGCAGGTGCAGGTATCTGCAGAAGTCTGATTGTGGAGACCGAAACAATGGCATACATGAAGGCTCATGATGTCAGTTATGGTGAGGCAAAGAGGAAGGTGGAGGGGGTTACCCAGGTTCCCACCGTATCCTACGCCGGAGCTGTAGCTGGCTCATCTAATGCTCCTGCTGTAAATGACCTCTTGGAACTTCTGAAGGCTAAAGAGAAAGAAAATCAAGCATTAAATGATAAAGTAAATAGTTTGGAAACTACTGTAATTGAATTGAAAGAATTAGTTGCACAACTTGTTGAATCAAACCAACAACAGAAACAGAAACCCCACAAGGCAAATGAAACCGCTAAGAATAAACAAGCTCAATCTCATGTTCTCGCTCAGGTGACTCCTACGAAGCATGTATCTGGGACTCAGACAGCTCGTCGTGCGTCGAGCTGCTCGAGGTCTGGATCTGTGACTCGTGGAGAGGCACAGGCAATGGAGACTATCATCTCCAAACCATCCCGTGGGAGGTCCCCGGGAAGTGCTGAGGAAGAGGAGGGTACTCCTTCCCAGCACAAAAAGGTTCGCCAGGACGAACACGGCCCTCCGAAACACCGTAAACCACGATAATCTTCGCGCTGACCATAGTACAATGGAACTGTCGAAGTCTTAGAAGTAGATTAAATGAACTTAAACTTTTGGCCTGTACTTACGCTGCCGATATTATTGCCCTTCAGGAAACTCATCTGGATAACCGGGTTGAAGACGAGGTTATCCAGCTTCGGAACTACGAGTTAATTAGGAAGGATCGAAACGGGAGGGGGGGAGGTGGGGTAGCTCTCTACATCCGCCGTTCCCTCCCTTTCACTGAGGTGCCATCTAATTTCCCTCTGGAGTCTGTCGCCTGCAGAGTGAAATTCGGTGGTACCTACCTGACTGTCTGTTCTGTCTACTGTCCTCCTGATACAGTAACTTATGATGATGTTTTTGATCTGCAGGACAGTCTGCCCTGTAGAAAATTAATTGTAGGTGATTTTAATGCACATCATACGTTATGGGGTTCCCTGCGGGATGACAGGAAGGGGGAACAGATGGCTAGGCTTATCAGTAATTCCGGTTTGATTCTTTTGAACGACGGTAGTCCGACGAGAGTTGATGATAATACCGGTAATTTTAGCGTCCTTGACCTATCTCTGGTCTCCCCATCAATTGCCACTTCTTGCCAGTGGCTACCTATTGATGACTCATTGGGAAGTGACCATTTTCCTATTTTGATTAAATATAACAGCGACACTGTTAAAGAGCCTTCAGCTCCTAAATTTAACGTAAAAAAAGCAGACTGGGTGTCCTTCACAAAGAGTCTCAATATTGAAATTGTTGGGGAAACCATTGATGATAAAGTAAATAACATTAAAGATAGTATTCTCAAAGCCGCAACGGCAACAATTCCTAAGACTTCGATAGATAGCGCAAAGCATAGAGTTCCTTGGTGGACGCCAGATTGCCGCATAGCACTGTGTGAGAGAAATAGGGCTTACAGGCTTTTCAAAACTCACATCAGTGATGAGAACTTTCGCAAGTATAAACTTGCGAGAGCTAGGGCTCGTAGAACCATCAAACAAGCCAAACGAGACTCCTGGCGAAGCTTTGTCTCTACTATTAACTCTGAAACATCTATCTCTAAAGTCTGGTCCACTGTTAAAAAGTTAAATAAAAAGAAAATTTCACTTAAAATCACTAACATCAAACATAATAACGTCAATTTTGACGAGCCTAGAGACATTGCTAACGCCCTCGCCAGGCAGTTCTCTTTTGCTAGCAGCTCTGACAATTACCATCCAGCTTTCTTGCCTCTCAAGGAAGCATCAGAGCTGCAGCCTATTAACTTTGCCACAGGAGATGAATTGGATTACAACTGTAATCTTACAATGCAAGAGCTTGTTCAAGCCCTAGGAGCCTGTAGTGGGACATCCCCAGGACCCGATGAGATTCGGTATGAGATGATAAAGCATCTTGATCATGATTCCATGGTCAAGATGCTGCAAGTGTTTAATGAAATTTGGAGGGGTCATGCCTTTCCAAATTCATGGCACTTTGCACATATCATTCCCATACCGAAAGGAGGGGGGGACCCCAGATCGACTTCATCGTATCGCCCTATTGCTCTCACAAGCTGTTTATGCAAGGTCATGGAACGAATTGTTAATCGTAGGCTATTGCATTTTTTAAATTCCAGGAACTTGCTGGTTGACGAGCAGTGTGGCTTCCGCAAAGGTCGCCAGACGCTCGATCAATTAGTAAGCCTGGAATCTCACATTCAAGAGGCATTTGCCAAAAAACAGTTTTTAGTTGCAGTATTTTTAGATATAGAAAAAGCCTACGACATGACCTGGCGACATGGCCTCCTCAGGAAACTACATGCGATGGGATTACGCGGTAATCTGCCCTTTTTTGTTAAGAATTTCATGTCTGACAGAACTTTCTCTGTCAAGCTTTTTTCGGATACAGTCACTTTCTCGGACACTTTTGTCCAGGCAAACGGGGTCCCCCAGGGAAGTGTTCTGTCTCCGACCTTATTTCTATGTATGATTAATGACATTCTACCAGCTCCTCCTCGAAATCTTAAATACTCACTGTATGCTGATGACTGTGCAATATGGCACTCCAGCCATGGTGCACAGTTTTCGGCAACTCGAATTCAATCGGCACTGGATTCGATCCATAATTGGGGCCTCCAGTGGGGTTTTAAGTTTTCAATTAGAAAAAGTGTAGGGGTTATTTTCACTCATAGGAAAAAACCAGACGTTCGGTTGACCATGGGTGGAAACCCCCTACCTATTCAAAATTCAACTAGATTTCTTGGACTGATTTTTGACAGTCGACTGACATGGAGTTGCCATGTCAGTCAGTTAAAAACTAAATGTTTAAAAGCACTCAATTTACTTAAATGCATTTCTGGTAAAGAATGGGGAGCAGATAGGAAGTCTTTGTTAATGCTATATAAATCCCTGATCAGATCTAGAGTAGATTATGGGTCCATAGTGTATGGTTCGGCATCTGAGTCTGTGTTGAAAGGTTTGGATGTTGTGCAGAATGCTTGTTTGCGTGTGTGTCTTGGAGCCCTACGTTGCACTCGAATCGAGCGTCTAGAGGTGGAGTCACAAGTGCCTCCCCTCCGTCTAAGACGAGACCAACTAATGTTAACATACTTTGCTAAGAAAGCCAGGGTGCCGAGTCATCCTCCCGGTAATGCCTTGCTGCGGCAACCGCACCCGGGGGGCCATGGCGTTAGGCCCCTGGCAGAGGGACCGAGTTATCCGTCCGGGAACCCCTGCGCCCTAGGGGGCACTGGCGTTAGGCCAAGGGACACCAGGCCCGCTGTTTGTATTCCCGGGGAGCCGAGTCATCCTCCCGGTGGTGCCTTTTTGCGCCCGCAGCCGGGGGGCCATGGCGATAGGCCCCTGGAAGGGCCAAGTTATCCGCCTAGGGGACGCACGGCCCCGGAGGGCACTGGCGTTAGGTCCCTCAGAGCAAGACTCCACGACCTCGTAGAGTGTGTCGGTATAGACTTATCAACAATCGATTCCCTGGTTATAGTAAATATTGCACCTTGGGTAATACCCCCTTTTAGTTGTGTGGAATCCTGGTTACCAGGGGTTAAATCCCAGGTGCCGGAGGTGGAGGTACACCAGAGGTTTCGTGAGATAATTGTCAAACATCTTTCTTATTTCCAACTGTATACCGACGGGTCCAAGACGGATGAATGTGTGGGTGCGGGTGTATGGTCGCATGAATGTCAGTTAAGATTCAGACTGCCGAATCATACATCTATTTTTCTTGCTGAATTATTTGCTATTGATAAAGCTTTGGATTTTGCCCTATCGACGACCCACGATAGGATAGTCATATTTACTGATTCATTAAGTTCACTTAAAGCTATTAAATCTTTGAATACAACTAACAATGAAATACAGGGTAATATCATTAGTAAGCTATTTAGTGCCAATAAATTGATCAAGTTAATATGGGTACCATCACATTATGGTATCTATGGTAATGAACAAGCTGATAAATTAGCGGGGTCAACTGTTGATCTGGACCTTAGCATAGTCCGTACGGATCTCAGGTGTTTTGTCTCTCTCATAAAATCTAAAATTCATCTCCTGTGGCAAAGGCAGTGGACCAGATTGGACATCAGAAATAAAGTCAAGCTTCTTATTGAACCCTGGGCTACGTCATCCTGGCGTAGTCGCAGGGATGAGGTGGTGGTGGCTCGTTTAAGGGTCAACGCCACCAGGCTAACACACTTAGAGCCTTATATTAATAAGGATTATCCCCCTATTTGCCATCACTGTGACAGTGTAATGTCAATAAGTCATTTGCTTATTTTTTGTGATCGGTACAAAGATCAAAGAAGTAAAATTAAGAGATTATTCCAACTTAAAAATAAAGCATTTACCATCGAGAATGTTTTATCTGATGATAAGAATATTATAGACAAACTGCTCTGTTTTCTGAGGGAGACAAAACTTTATGACCTTATATAAATTGATAGAATAAAATGGATTATACTGGCTTAATGACCTTTGACTATATGTCGCTGGTTGATAGCCATAAATCCAACAAACCAACCTACAGGCATTATGCGTCCAGACTCTGTGTAGTTCAGACCTCGTCCTCGTTCTCTGCATAGCGCCAACAGTTTACACGTATTGTCCGTTCGAGCTACCTTGGTTTCCGAGGCCTCTTGCCAGCAATACTCTGTTGTCTCTTTGCTTTTGTAAAGTAAAATAGTAACGTAATTTGCAGCGTTTTGCTGTACTGCTGTTGTGCACCTTCTGTGTTTTGTCTTTGCTTGAGGACATCATGTAGTGCATGCTAGCTAGTAGATAGTTGTTCCCTACACCAGACCCGCAGCACTCGCTGCCTCAGGGGTAATCCCTGTGGTAGTGGGGCCCAGTAGTCTGGTGTGTCATTTGGGCACCTCTTTTTCTCGAACTACTCTTTTTCTTCCATATTTTCCGCGACCTCTTGGGCCTACGGTTGTCTCATATTTCTGAGCAACGGTATTCGCTTGGGAGGTGGGTTCTGACTACACCACCCCTCGCATTAGGCAGGTTCGGTGGTGGGAAAGTTCCTTCCGCACTAGCTCCGATCCCCTAGCTGGTACTGGAGTACGCCGCCAGGCTACCACTAGGGAGGGTTGAGTGAGGTTACTTTTATTTTTCCCTAAATTATTGTCCTTATTTTAGGGGGTTGATACAATAGTTAAGGGAGTTAGGAGAGGGTGTGTGGAGAGGGCTCGGACCTAGTCCGATGTCCCGAATGGCTGATCCCTCGACTAGCCTTCCTCCTCCTCAAGGAGGGAGGCTGACGACCAATGACCATCCTAAGACCACGGCAGACAATATTGGAACCCCTACGGCTGACAGACCAAGGCGACCTGATATAGATATTCCTTCCCTGAATGCTCGTTATGTGAATGTACGTTGTGTTGATGCTTCTCAATCTCTGAAGACTGTTAACCCATTTATCATCAAAAAGGTCCTTGATGGTCAGGTGGGTGGCAGTCTGGAATTTGCTAAGAAATTGCGAGATGGTAGTCTCCTGGTTAAAGTGCTCAACTCTTCCCAGGTTAAGGATTTACTTAAACTGACGCAGATTCATTCTTTCAAGGTGAAAACCACCATTCCAGTTGGGCCAAATACTTGTAAGGGCGTCATATTCCATAGGGATTTGGCTGACCTGGATGATGCAGACATACTTGACGGAATGAAGGACCAGGGCGTAGTGGAAGTACAAAGTATGACCAGGATGAGAGAGAACAAGAGAGAGAAATTTGGCCTAGTTTTCATGACTTTTGCTGCTGCTCAGATACCGGATACTGTTAAAATTGGATACGAAATTGTTCACGTTAGACCTTATATTCAGAAACCCATGCGTTGTTTCAGGTGCCAAAAATTCGGACATACAGCATTGAGGTGTTTCACTAGAGATTCAGGTGAATTCATATGTGGTAAATGTGCCGGAAGTCACGAGACGAATTTATGTTCAGAGACAGTGTTCAAGTGTGCCAATTGTGGCGGCCCCCACCAGGCAGGTGCAGGTATCTGCAGAAGTCTGATTGTGGAGACCGAAACAATGGCATACATGAAGGCTCATGATGTCAGTTATGGTGAGGCAAAGAGGAAGGTGGAGGGGGTTACCCAGGTTCCCACCGTATCCTACGCCGGAGCTGTAGCTGGCTCATCTAATGCTCCTGCTGTAAATGACCTCTTGGAACTTCTTAAGGCTAAAGAGAAAGAAAATCAAGCATTAAATGATAAAGTAAATAGTTTGGAAAGTACAGTAATTGAACTGAAAGAATTAGTTGCACAACTTGTTGAATCAAACCAACAACAGAAACAGAAACCCCACAAGGCAAAGGAAACCGAAAAAAATAAACAATCTCAATCTCATGTTCTCGCTCAGGTGACTCCTACGAAGCATGTATCTGGGACTCAAACAGCTCGTCGTGCGTCGAGCTGCTCGAGGTCTGGATCTGTGACTCGTGGAGAGGCACAGGCGATGGAGACTATCATCTCCAAACCATCCCGTGGGAGGTCCCCGGGAAGTGCTGAGGAAGAGGAGGGTACTCCTTCCCAGCACAAAAAGGTTCGCCAGGACGAACACGGCCCTCCAAAACACCGTAAACCACGATAATCTTCGCGCTGACCATAGTACAATGGAACTGTCGAAGTCTTAGAAGTAGATTAAATGAACTTAAACTTTTGGCCTGTACTTACGCTGCCGATATTATTGCCCTTCAGGAAACTCATCTGGATAACCGGGTTGAAGACGAGGTTATCCAGCTTCGGAACTACGAGTTAATTAGGAAGGATCGAAACGGGAGGGGGGGAGGTGGAGTAGCTCTCTACATCCGCCGTTCCCTTCCCTTTCACTGAGGTGCCATCTAATTTCCCTCTGGAGTCTGTCGCCTGCAGAGTGAAATTCGGTGGTACCTACCTGACTGTCTGTTCTGTCTACTGTCCTCCTGATACAGTAACTTATGATGATGTTTTTGATCTGCAGGACAGTCTGCCCTGTAGAAAATTAATTGTAGGTGATTTTAATGCACATCATACGTTATGGGGTTCCCTGCGGGATGACAGGAAGGGGGAACAGATGGCCAGGCTTATCAGTAATTCCGGTTTGATTCTTTTGAACGACGGTAGTCCGACGAGAGTTGATGATAATACCGGTAATTTTAGCGTCCTTGACCTATCTCTGGTCTCTCCATCAATTGCCACTTCTTGCCAGTGGCTACCTATTGATGACTCATTGGGAAGTGACCATTTTCCTATTTTGATTAAATATAACAGCGACACTGTTAAAGAGCCTTCAGCACCTAAATTTAACGTAAAAAAAGCAGACTGGGTGTCCTTCACAAAGAGTCTCAATATTGAAATTGTTGGGGAAACCATTGATGATAAAGTAAATAACATTAAAGATAGTATTCTCAAAGCCGCAACGGCAACAATTCCTAAGACTTCGATAGATAGCGCAAAGCATAGAGTTCCTTGGTGGACGCCAGATTGCCGCATGGCACTGTGTGAGAGAAATAGGGCTTACAGGCTTTTCAAAACTCATATCAGTGATGAGAATTTTCGCAAGTATAAACTTGCGAGAGCTAGGGCTCGTAGAACCATCAAACAAGCCAAACGAGACTCCTGGCGAAGCTTTGTCTCTAATATAAACTCTGAAACATCTATCTCTAAAGTCTGGTCCACTGTTAAAAAGTTAAATAAAAAGAAAATTTCAATTAAAATCACCAACATCAATCATAATAACGTCAATTTTGACGAGCCTAGAGACATTGCTAACGCCCTCGCCAGGCAGTTCTCTTTTGCTAGCAGCTCTGACAATTACCATCCAGCTTTCTTGCCTCTCAAGGAAGCATCAGAGCTGCAGCATATTAACTTTGCCACAGGAGATGAATTGGATTACAATTGTGATCTTACAATGCAAGAGCTTGTTCAAGCCCTAGGAGCCTGTAGTGGGACATCCCCAGGACCCGATGAGATTCGGTATGAGATGATAAAGCATCTTGATCATGATTCCATGATCAAGATGCTGCAAGTGTTTAATGAAATTTGGAGGGGTCATGCCTTTCCAAATTCATGGCACTTTGCACATATCATTCCCATACCGAAAGGAGGGGGGGACCCCAGATCGACTTCATCGTATCGCCCTATTGCTCTCACAAGTTGTTTATGCAAGGTCATGGAACGAATTGTTAATCGTAGGCTATTGCATTTTTTAAATTCCAGGAACTTGCTGGTTGACGAGCAGTGTGGCTTCCGCAAAGGTCGCCAGACGCTCGATCAATTAGTAAGCCTGGAATCTCACATTCAAGAGGCATTTGCCAAAAAACAGTTTTTAGTTGCAGTATTTTTAGACATTGAAAAAGCCTACGACATGACCTGGCGACATGGCCTCCTCAGGAAACTACATGCGATGGGATTACGCGGTAATCTGCCCTTTTTTGTTAAGAATTTCATGTCTGACAGAACTTTCTCTGTCAAGCTTTTTTCGGATACAGTCACTTTCTCGGACACTTTTGTCCAGGCAAACGGGGTCCCCCAGGGAAGTGTTCTGTCTCCGACCTTATTTCTATGTATGATTAATGACATTCTACCAGCTCCTCCTCGAAATCTTAAATACTCACTGTATGCTGATGACTGTGCAATATGGCACTCCAGCCATAGTGCACAGTTTTCGGCAACTCGAATTCAATCGGCACTGGATTCGATCCATAATTGGGGCCTCCAGTGGGGTTTTAAGTTTTCAATTAGAAAAAGTGTAGGGGTTATTTTCACTCATAGGAAAAAACCAGTCGTCCGGTTGACCATGGGTGGAAACCCCCTACCTATTCAAAATTCAACTAGATTTCTTGGACTGATTTTTGACAGTCGACTGACATGGACTTGCCATGTCAGTCAGTTAAAAACTAAATGTTTAAAAGCACTCAATTTACTTAAATGCATTTCTGGTAAAGAATGGGGAGCAGATAGGAAGTCTTTGTTAATGCTATATAAATCCCTGATCAGATCTAGAGTAGATTATGGGTCCATAGTGTATGGTTCGGCATCTGAGTCTGTTTTGAAAGGTTTGGATGTTGTGCAGAATGCTTGTTTGCGTGTGTGTCTTGGAGCCCTACGTTGCACTCGAATCGAGCGTCTAGAGGTGGAGTCACAAGTGCCTCCCCTCCGTCTAAGACGAGACCAACTAATGTTAACATACTTTGCTAAGAAAGCCAGGGTGCCGAGTCATCCTCCCGGTAATGCCTTGCTGCGGCAACCGCACCCGGGGGGCCATGGCGTTAGGCCCCTGGTAGAGGGACCGAGTCATCCGTCCGGGAACCCCTGCGCCCTAGGGGGCACTGGCGTTAGGCCAAGGGACACCAGGCCCGCTGTTTGTATTCCCGGGGAGCCGAGTCATCCTCCCGGTGGTGCCTTTTTGCGCCCGCAGCCGGGGGGCCATGGCGATAGGCCCCTGGAAGGGCCAAGTTATCCGCCTAGGGGACGCACGGCCCCGGAGGGCACTGGCGTTAGGTCCCTCAGAGCAAGACTCCACGACCTCGTAGAGTGTGTCGGTATAGACTTATCAACAATCGATTCCCTGGTTATAGTAAATATTGCACCTTGGGTAATACCCCCTTTTAGTTGTGTGGAATCCTGGTTACCGGGGGTTAAATCCCAGGTGCCGGAGGTGGAGGTACACCAGAGGTTTCGTGAGATAATTGTCAAACATCTTTCTTATTTCCAACTGTATACCGACGGGTCCAAGACGGATGAATGTGTGGGTGCGGGTGTATGGTCGCATGAATGTCAGTTAAGATTCAGACTGCCGAATCATACATCTATTTTTCTTGCTGAATTATTTGCTATAGATAAAGCTTTGGATTTTGCCCTATCGACGACCCACGATAGGATAGTCATATTTACTGATTCATTAAGTTCACTTAAAGCTATTAAATCTTTGAATACAACTAACAATGAAATACAGGGTAATATCATTAGTAAGCTATTTAGTGCCAATAAATTGATCAAGTTAATATGGGTACCATCACATTATGGTATCTATGGTAATGAACAAGCTGACAAGTTAGCAGGATCGACTGTTGATCTGGACCTTAGCATAGTCCGTACGGATCTCAGGTGTTTTGTCTCTCTCATAAAATCTAAAATTCATCTCCTGTGGCAAAGGCAGTGGACCAGACTAGACATCAGTAATAAATTTAAAGCGGTTATTGAACCCTGGACTACGTCGTCCTGGCGTAGTCGAAGGGATGAGGTGGTGTTGGCCCGACTTAGGGTCAACTCCACATGGTTTACTCACATGGAACCTTTCATTAACAAACAATTTCCACCTCAGTGTACATCTTGTAATTGTACCATGTCGTTAGCACATGTGCTTATTTTTTGCAGTCAGTATAGCAAGCAAAGAACTATATTGAAACAATATTTCCAAATTAAAAAACTTGCTTTCACCATCATTAATTTACTATCTGATGACAAAAATATTATAAACAAACTGCTCTGTTTTCTGAGGGAGACAAAACTTTATGACCTTATATAAATTGATAGAATAAAATGGATTAGACTGGCTTAATGACCTTTGACTATATGTCGCTGGTTGATAGCCATAAATCCAACAAGTCAAGCCTACAGGCGGTCAGACTTCCAGACTCTGTGTAGTTCAGACCTCGTCCTCGTTCTTTGCATAGCGCCAACAGTTTTACAAGTATTGTCCGTTTGAGCTACCTTGGGTTCCGAGGCCTCTTGCCAGCAATACTCTGTTGTCTCTTTGCTTTTGTAAAGTAAAATAGTAACGTAATTTGCAGCGTTTTGCTGCACTGCTATTGTGCACCTTCTGTGTTTTGTCTTTGCTTGAGGACATCATGTAGTGCATGCTAGCTAGTAGATAGTTGTTCCCTACACCAGACCCGCAGCACTCACTGCTTCAGGGGTAATCCCTGTGGTAGTGGGGCCCAGTAGTCTGGTGTGTCATTTGGGCACCTCTTTTTCTCGAACTACTCTTTTTCTTCCATATTTTCCGCGACCTCTTGGGCCTACGGTTGTCTCATATTTCTGAGCAACGGTATTCGCTTGGGAGGTGGGTTCTGACTACACCACCCCTCGCATTAGGCAGGTTCGGTGGTGGGAAAGTTCCTTCCGCATTAGCTCCGATCCCCTAGCTGGTACTGGAGTACGCCGCCAGGCTACCACTAGGGAGGGTTGAGTAAGGTTACTTTTATTTTTCCCTAAATTATTGTCCTTATTTTAGGGGGTTGATACAATAGTTAAGGGAGTTAGGAGAGGGTGTGTGGAGAGGGCTCGGACCTAGTCCGATGTCCCGAATGGCTGATCCCTCGACTAGCCTTCCTCCTCCTCAAGGAGGGAGGCTGACGACCAATGACCATCCTAAGACCACGGCAGACAATATTGGAACCCCTACGGCTGACAGACCAAGGCGACCTGATATAGATATTCCTTCCCTGAATGCTCGTTACGTGAATGTACGTTGTGTTGATGAATCTCAATCTTTGAAGACTGTTAACCCATTTATCATCAAAAAGGTCCTTGATGGTCAGGTGGGTGGCAGTCTGGAATTTGCTAAGAAATTGCGAGATGGTAGTCTCCTGGTTAAAGTGCTCAACTCTTCCCAGGTTAAGGATTTACTTAAACTGACGCAGATTCATTCTTTCAAGGTGAAAACCACCATTCCAGTTGGGCCAAATACTTGTAAGGGCGTCATATTCCATAGGGATTTGGCTGACCTGGATGATGCAGACATACTTGACGGAATGAAGGACCAGGGCGTAGTGGAAGTACAAAGTATGACCAGGATGAGAGAGAACAAGAGAGAGAAATTTGGCCTAGTTTTCATGACTTTTGCTGCTGCTCAGATACCTGACACTGTTAAGATTGGATACGAAATTGTTCACGTTAGACCTTATATTCAGAAACCCATGCGTTGTTTCAGGTGCCAAAAATTCGGACATACAGCATTGAGGTGTTTCACTAGAGATTCAGGAGAATTCATTTGTGGTAAATGTGCCGGAAGTCACGAGACGAATTTATGTACAGAGACAGTGTTCAAGTGTGCCAATTGTGGCGGCCCCCACCAGGCAGGTGCAGGTATCTGCAGAAGTCTGATTGTGGAGACCGAAACAATGGCATACATGAAGGCTCATGATGTCAGTTATGGTGAGGCAAAGAGGAAGGTGGAGGGGGTTACCCAGGTTCCCACCGTATCCTACGCCGGAGCTGTAGCTGGCTCATCTAATGCTCCTGCAGTAAATGACCTCTTGGAACTTCTTAAGGCCAAAGAAAAAGAAAATCAAGCATTAAATGATAAAGTAAATAGTTTGGAAAGTACAGTAATTGAACTGAAAGAATTAGTTGCACAACTTGTTGAATCAAACCAACAACAAAAACAGAAACCCCACAAGGCAAACGAAACCGCAAAGAATAAACAAGCTCAATCTCATGTTCTCGCTCAGGTGACTCCCACGAAGCATGTATCTGGGACTCAGACAGCTCGTCGTGCGTCGAGCTGCTCGAGGTCTGGATCTGTGACTCGTGGAGAGGCACAGGCAATGGAGACTATCATCTCCAAACCATCCCGTGGGAGGTCCCCGGGAAGTGCTGAGGAAGAGGAGGGTACTCCTTCCCAGCACAAAAAGGTTCGCCAGGACGAACACGGCCCTCCGAAACACCGTAAACCACGATAATCTTCGCGCTGACCATAGTACAATGGAACTGTCGAAGTCTTAGAAGTAGATTAAATGAACTTAAACTTTTGGCCTGTACTTACGCTGCCGATATTATTGCCCTTCAGGAAACTCATCTGGATAACCGGGTTGAAGACGAGGTTATCCAGCTTCGGAACTACGAGTTAATTAGGAAGGATCGAAACGGGAGGGGGGGAGGTGGGGTAGCTCTCTACATCCGCCGTTCCCTCCCTTTCACTGAGGTGCCATCTAATTTCCCTCTGGAGTCTGTCGCCTGCAGAGTGAAATTCGGTGGTACCTACCTGACTGTCTGTTCTGTCTACTGTCCTCCTGATACAGTAACTTATGATGATGTTTTTGATCTGCAGGACAGTCTGCCCTGTAGAAAATTAATTGTAGGTGATTTTAATGCACATCATACGTTATGGGGTTCCCTGCGGGATGACAGGAAGGGGGAACAGATGGCTAGGCTTATCAGTAATTCTGGTTTGGTTCTTCTGAACGACGGTAGTCCGACGAGAGTTGATGATAATACTGGTAATTTTAGCGTCCTTGACCTATCTCTGGTCTCCCCATCAATTGCCACTTCTTGCCAGTGGCTACCTATTGATGACTCATTGGGAAGTGACCATTTTCCTATTTTGATTAAATATAACAGCGACACTGTTAAAGAGCCTTCAGCACCTAAATTTAACGTAAAAAAAGCAGACTGGGTGTCCTTCACAAAGAGTCTCAATATTGAAATTGTTGGGGAAACCATTGATGATAAAGTAAATAACATTAAAGATAGTATTCTCAAAGCCGCAACGGCAACAATTCCTAAGACTTCGATAGATAGCGCAAAGCATAGAGTTCCTTGGTGGACGCCAGATTGCCGCATGGCACTGTGTGAGAGAAATAGGGCTTACAGGCTTTTCAAAACTCATATCAGTGATGAGAATTTTCGCAAGTATAAACTTGCGAGAGCTAGGGCTCGTCGAACCATCAAACAAGCCAAACGAGACTCCTGGCGAAGCTTTGTCTCTACTATAAATTCTGAAACATCTATTTCAAAAGTCTGGTCCACTGTTAAAAAGTTAAATAAAAAGAAAATTTCAATTAAAATCACCAACATCAATCATAATAACGTCAATTTTGACGAGCCTAGAGACATTGCTAACGCCCTCGCCAGGCAGTTCTCTTTTGCTAGCAGCTCTGACAATTACCATCCAGCTTTCTTGCCCCTCAAGGAAGCATCAGAGCTGCAGCCTATTAACTTTGCCACAGGAGATGAATTGGATTACAACTGTGATCTTACAATGCAAGAGCTTGTTCAAGCCCTAGGAGCCTGTAGTGGGACATCCCCAGGACCCGATGAGATTCGGTATGAGATGATAAAGCATCTTGATCATGATTCCATGATCAAGATGCTGCAAGTGTTTAATGAGATTTGGAGGGGTCATGCCTTTCCAAATTCATGGCACTTTGCACATATCATTCCCATACCGAAAGGAGGGGGGGACCCCAGATCGACTTCATCGTATCGCCCTATTGCTCTCACAAGTTGTTTATGCAAGGTCATGGAACGAATTGTTAATCGTAGGCTATTGCATTTTTTAAATTCCAGGAACTTGCTGGTTGACGAGCAGTGTGGCTTCCGCAAAGGTCGCCAGACGCTCGATCAATTAGTAAGCCTGGAATCTCACATTCAAGAGGCATTTGCCAAAAAACAGTTTTTAGTTGCAGTATTTTTAGACATAGAAAAAGCCTACGACATGACCTGGCGACATGGCCTCCTCAGGAAACTACATGCGATGGGATTACGCGGTAATCTGCCCTTTTTTGTTCACAATTTCATGTCTGACAGAACTTTCTCTGTCAAGCTTTTTTCGGATACAGTCACTTTCTCGGACACTTTTGTCCAGGCAAACGGGGTCCCCCAGGGAAGTGTTCTGTCTCCGACCTTATTTCTATGTATGATTAATGACATTCTACCAGCTCCTCCTCGAAATCTTAAATACTCACTGTATGCTGATGACTGTGCAATATGGCACTCCAGCCATAGTGCACAGTTTTCGGCAACTCGAATTCAATCGGCACTGGATTCGATCCATAATTGGGGCCTCCAGTGGGGTTTTAAGTTTTCAATTAGAAAAAGTGTAGGGGTTATTTTCACTCATAGGAAAAAACCCGTCGTCCGGTTGACCATGGGTGGAAACCCCCTACCTATTCAAAATTCAACTAGATTTCTTGGACTGATTTTTGACAGTCGACTGACATGGAGTTGCCATGTCAGTCAGTTAAAAACTAAATGTTTAAAAGCACTCAATTTACTTAAATGCATTTCTGGTACGAAATGGGGAGCAGATAGGAAGTCTTTGTTAATGCTATATAAATCCCTGATCAGATCTAGAGTAGATTATGGGTCCATAGTGTTGAAAGGTTTGGATGTTGTGCAGAATGCTTGTTTGCGTGTGTGTCTTGGAGCCCTACGTTGCACTCGAATCGAGCGTCTAGAGGTGGAGTCACAAGTGCCTCCCCTCCGTCTAAGACGAGACCAACTAATGTTAACATACTTTGCTAAGAAAGCCAGGGTGCCGAGTCATCCTCCCGGTAATGCCTTGCTGCGGCAACCGCACCCGGGGGGCCATGGCGTTAGGCCCCTGGCAGAGGGACCGAGTTATCCGTCCGGGAACCCCTGCGCCCTAGGGGGCACTGGCGTTAGGCCAAGGGACACCAGGCCCGCTGTTTGTATTCCCGGGGAGCCGAGTCATCCTCCCGGTGGTGCCTTTTTGCGCCTGCAGCCGGGGGGCCATGGCGATAGGCCCCTGGAAGGGCCAAGTTATCCGCCTAGGGTACGCACGGCCCCGGAGGGCACTGGCGTTAGGTCCCTCAGAGCAAGACTCCACGACCTCGTAGAGTGTGTCGGTATAGACTTATCAACAATCGATTCCCTGGTTATAGTAAATATTGCACCTTGGGTAATACCCCCTTTTATTTGTGTGGAATCCTGGTTACCAGGGGTTAAATCCCAGGTGCCGGAGGTGGAGGTACACCAGAGGTTTCGTGAGATAATTGTCAAACATCTTTCTTATTTCCAACTGTATACCGACGGGTCCAAGACGGATGAATGTGTGGGTGCGGGTGTATGGTCGCATGAATGTCAGTTAAGATTCAGACTGCCGAATCATACATCTATTTTTCTTGCTGAATTATTTGCTATAGATAAAGCTTTGGATTTTGCCCTATCGACGACCCACGATAGGATAGTCATATTTACTGATTCATTAAGTTCACTTAAAGCTATTAAATCTTTGAATACAACTAACAATGAAATACAGGGTAATATCATTAGTAAGCTATTTAGTGCCAATAAATTGATCAAGTTAATATGGGTACCATCACATTATGGTATCTATGGTAATGAACAAGCTGATAAATTAGCAGGGTCGACTGTTGATCTGGACCTTAGCATAGTCCGTACGGATCTCAGGTGTTTTGTCTCTCTCATAAAATCTAAAATTCATCTCCTGTGGCAAAGGCAGTGGACCAGATTAAACATCAGGAATAAAGTCAAGTTTTTGATTGAACCCTGGGCTACGTCATCCTGGCGTAGTCGCAGGGATGAAGTGGTGGTGGCTCGGTTGAGGGTCAACGCCACCAGGCTCACTCACTTAGAGCCCTATATAAATAAAGAATTTCCCCCTATGTGTACACAATGTGACACAGTAATGTCAATAAATCATTTACTTCTTTTTTGTGACAAGTATGTCAACCAGAGATTAAAAATAATAAGATATTTTCAACTTAAACATCTAGCTTTTACTTTTGAAAATATTCTATCTGATGATAAGAATATTATAGACAAACTGCTCTGTTTTCTGAGGGAGACAAAACTTTATGACCTTATATAAATTGATAGAATAAAATGGATTATACTGGCTTAATGACCTTTGACTATATGTCGCTGGTTGATAGCCATAAATCCAACAAACCAACCTACAGGCATGATTATGCGTCCAGACTCTGTACAGTCAAGACCTCGTCCTCGTTCTCTGCATAGCGCCAACAGTTTACACGTATTGTCCGTTTGAGCTACCTTGGGTTCCGAGGCCTCTTGCCAGCAATACTCTGTTGTCTCTTTGCTTTTGTAAAGTAAATAGTAACGTAATTTGCAGCGTTTTGCTGCACTGCTATTGTGCACCTTCTGTGTTTTGTCTTTGCTTGAGGACATCATGTAGTGCATGCTAGCTAGTAGATAGTTGTTCCCTACACCAGACCCGCAGCACTCGCTGCCTCAGGGGTAATCCCTGTGGTAGTGGGGCCCAGTAGTCTGGTGTGTCATTTCGGCACCTCTTTTTCTCGAACTACTCTTTTTCTTCCATATTTTCCGCGACCTCTTGGGCCTACGGTTGTCTCATATTTCTGAGCAACGGTATTCGCTTGGGAGGTGGGTTCTGACTACACCACCCCTCGCATTAGGCAGGTTCGGTGGTGGGAAAGTTCCTTCCGCACTAGCTCCGATCCCCTAGCTGGTACTGGAGTACGCCGCCAGGCTACCACTAGGGAGGGTTGAGTAAGGTTACTTTTATTTTCCCTAAATTATTGTCCTTATTTTAGGGGGTTGATACAATAGTTAAGGGAGTTAGGAGAGGGTGAGTGGAGAGGGCTCGGACCTAGTCCGATGTCCCGAATGGCTGATCCCTCGACTAGCCTTCCTCCTCCTCAAGGAGGGAGGCTGACGACCAATGACCATCCTAAGACTACGGCAGACAATATTGGAACCCCTACGGCTGACAGACAAAGGCGACCTGATATAGATATTCCTTCCCTGAATGCTCGTTACGTGAATGTACGTTGTGTTGATGCTTCTCAATCTCTGAAGACTGTTAACCCATTTATCATCAAAAAGGTCCTTGATGGTCAGGTGGGTGGCAGTCTGGAATTTGCTAAAAAATTGCGAGATGGTAGTCTCCTGGTTAAAGTGCTCAACTCTTCCCAGGTTAAGGATTTACTTAAACTGACGCAGATTCATACTTTCAAGGTGAAAACCACCATTCCAGTTGGGCCAAATACTTGTAAGGGCGTCATATTCCATAGGGATTTGGCTGACCTGGATGATGCAGACATACTTGACGGAATGAAGGACCAGGGCGTAGTGGAAGTACAAAGTATGACCAGGATGAGAGAGAACAAGAGAGAGAAATTTGGCCTAGTTTTCATGACTTTTGCTGCTGCTCAGATACCTGACACTGTTAAGATTGGATACGAAATTGTTCACGTTAGACCTTATATTCAGAAACCCATGCGTTGTTTCAGGTGCCAAAAATTCGGACATACAGCATTGAGGTGTTTCACTAGAGATTCAGGAGAATTCATATGTGGTAAATGTGCCGGAAGTCACGAGACGAATTTATGTTCAGAGACAGTGTTCAAGTGTGCCAATTGTGGCGGCCCCCACCAGGCAGGTGCAGGTATCTGCAGAAGTCTGATTGTGGAGACCGAAACAATGGCATACGTGAAGGCTCATGATGTCAGTTATGGTGAGGCAAAGAGGAAGGTGGAGGGGGTTACCCAGGTTCCCACCGTATCCTACGCCGGAGCTGTAGCTGGCTCATCTAATGCTCCTGCTGTAAATGACCTCTTGGAACTTCTTAAGGCCAAAGAAAAAGAAAATCAAGCATTAAATGATAAAGTAAATAGTTTGGAAAGTACAGTAATTGAACTGAAAGAATTAGTTGCACAACTTGTTGAATCAAACCAACAACAGAAACAGAAACCCCACAAGGCAAAGGAAACCGCTAAGAATAAACAATCTCAATCTCATGTTCTCGCTCAGGTGACTCCTACGAAGCATGTATCTGGGACTCAGACAGCTCGTCGTGTGTCGAGCTGCTCGAGGTCTGGATCTGTGACTCGTGGAGAGGCACAGGCGATGGAGACTATCATCTCCAAACCATCCCGTGGGAGGTCCCCGGGAAGTGCTGAGGAAGAGGAGGGTACTCCTTCCCAGCACAAAAAGGTTCGCCAGGACGAACACGGCCCTCCAAAACACCGTAAACCACGATAATCTTCGCGCTGACCATAGTACAATGGAACTGTCGAAGTCTTAGAAGTAGATTAAATGAACTTAAACTTTTGGCCTGTACTTACGCTGCCGATATTATTGCCCTTCAGGAAACTCATCTGGATAACCGGGTTGAAGACGAGGTTATCCAGCTTCGGAACTACGAGTTAATTAGGAAGGATCGAAACGGGAGGGGGGGAGGTGGGGTAGCTCTCTACATCCGCCGTTCCCTCCCTTTCACTGAGGTGCCATCTAATTTCCCTCTGGAGTCTGTCGCCTGCAGAGTGAAATTCGGTGGTACCTACCTGACTGTCTGTTCTGTCTACTGTCCTCCTGATACAGTAACTTATGATGATGTTTTTGATCTGCAGGACAGTCTGCCCTGTAGAAAATTAATTGTAGGTGATTTTAATGCACATCATACGTTATGGGGTTCCCTGCGGGATGACAGGAAGGGGGAACAGATGGCTAGGCTTATCAGTAATTCCGGTTTGATTCTTTTGAACGACGGTAGTCCGACGAGAGTTGATGATAATACCGGTAATTTTAGCGTCCTTGACCTATCTCTGGTCTCCCCATCAATTGCCACTTCTTGCCAGTGGCTACCTATTGATGACTCATTGGGAAGTGACCATTTTCCTATTTTGATTAAATATAACAGCGACACTGTTAAAGAGCCTTCAGCACCTAAATTTAACGTAAAAAAAGCAGACTGGGTGTCCTTCACAAAGAGTCTCAATATTGAAATTGTTGGGGAAACCATTGATGATAAAGTAAATAACATTAAAGATAGTATTCTCAAAGCCGCAACGGCAACAATTCCTAAGACTTCGATAGATAGCGCAAAGCATAGAGTTCCTTGGTGGACGCCAGATTGCCGCATAGCACTGTGTGAGAGAAATAGGGCCTACAGGCTTTTCAAAACTCACATCAGTGATGAGAATTTTCGCAAGTATAAACTTGCGAGAGCTAGGGCTCGTCGAACCATCAAACAAGCCAAACGAGACTCCTGGCGAAGCTTTGTCTCTACTATAAATTCTGAAACATCTATCTCTAAAGTCTGGTCCACTGTTAAAAAGTTAAATAAAAAGAAAATTTCAATTAAAATCACCAACATCAATCATAATAACGTCAATTTTGACGAGCCTAGAGACATTGCTAACGCCCTCGCCAGGCAGTTCTCTTTTGCTAGCAGCTCTGACAATTACCATCCAGCTTTCTTGCCCCTCAAGGAAGCATCAGAGCTGCAGCCTATTAACTTTGCCACAGGAGATGAATTGGATTACAACTGTGATCTTACAATGCAAGAGCTTGTTCAAGCCCTAGGAGCCTGTAGTGGGACATCCCCAGGACCCGATGAGATTCGGTATGAGATGATAAAGCATCTTGATCATGATTCCATGATCAAGATGCTGCAAGTGTTTAATGAAATTTGGAGGGGTCATGCCTTTCCAAATTCATGGCACTTTGCACATGTCATTCCCATACCGAAAGGAGGGGGGGACCCCAGATCGACTTCATCGTATCGCCCTATTGCTCTCACAAGTTGTTTATGCAAGGTCATGGAACGAATTGTTAATCGTAGGCTATTGCATTTTTTAAATTCCAGGAACTTGCTGGTTGACGAGCAGTGTGGCTTCCGCAAAGGTCGCCAGACGCTCGATCAATTAGTAAGCCTGGAATCTCACATTCAAGAGGCATTTGCCAAAAAACAGTTTTTAGTTGCAGTATTTTTAGACATAGAAAAAGCCTACGACATGACCTGGCGACATGGCCTCCTCAGGAAACTACATGCGATGGGATTACGCGGTAATCTGCCTTTTTTTGTTAAGAATTTCATGTCTGACAGAACTTTCTCTGTCAAGCTTTTTTCGGATACAGTCACTTTCTCGGACACTTTTGTCCAGGCAAACGGGGTCCCCCAGGGAAGTGTTCTGTCTCCGACCTTATTTCTATGTATGATTAATGACATTCTACCAGCTCCTCCTCGAAATCTTAAATACTCACTGTATGCTGATGACTGTGCAATATGGCACTCCAGCCATAGTGCACAGTTTTCGGCAACTCGAATTCAATCGGCACTGGATTCGATCCATAATTGGGGCCTCCAGTGGGGTTTTAAGTTTTCAATTAGAAAAAGTGTAGGGGTTATTTTCACTCATAGGAAAAAACCCGTCGTCCGGTTGACCATGGGTGGAAACCCCCTACCTATTCAAAATTCAACTAGATTTCTTGGACTGATTTTTGACAGTCGACTGACATGGACTTGCCATGTCAGCCAGTTAAAAACTAAATGTTTAAAAGCACTCAATTTACTTAAATGCATTTCTGGTACAAAATGGGGAGCAGATAGGAAGTCTTTGTTAATGCTATATAAATCCCTGATCAGATCTAGAGTAGATTATGGGTCCATAGTGTATGGTTCGGCATCTGAGTCTGTTTTGAAAGGTGTGGATGTTGTGCAGAATGCTTGTTTGCGTGTGTGTCTTGGAGCCCTACGTTGCACTCGAATCGAGCGTCTAGAGGTGGAGTCACAAGTGCCTCCCCTCCGTCTAAGACGAGACCAACTAATGTTAACATACTTTGCTATGAAAGCCAGGGTGCCGAGTCATCCTCCCGGTAATGCCTTGCTGCGGCAACCGCACCCGGGGGGCCATGGCGTTAGGCCCCTGGCAGAGGGACCGAGTTATCCGTCCGGGAACCCCTGCGCCCTAGGGGGCACTGGCGTTAGGCCAAGGGACACCAGGCCCGCTGTTTGTATTCCCGGGGAGCCGAGTCATCCTCCCGGTGGTGCCTTTTTGCGCCCGCAGCCGGGGGGCCATGGCGATAGGCCCCTGGAAGGGCCAAGTTATCCGCCTAGGGGACGCACGGCCCCGGAGGGCACTGGCGTTAGGTCCCTCAGAGCAAGACTCCACGACCTCGTAGAGTGTGTCGGTATAGACTTATCAACAATCGATTCCCTGGTTATAGTAAATATTGCACCTTGGGTAATACCCCCTTTTAGTTGTGTGGAATCCTGGTTACCAGGGGTTAAATCCCAGGTGCCGGAGGTGGAGGTACACCAGAGGTTTCGTGAGATAATTGTCAAACATCTTTCTTATTTCCATCTATATACCGACGGGTCCAAGACGGATGAATGTGTAGGTGCGGGTGTATGGTCGCATGAATGTCAGTTAAGATTCAGACTGCCGAATCATACATCTATTTTTCTTGCTGAATTATTTGCTATAGATAAAGCTTTGGATTTTGCCCTATCGACGACCCACGATAGGATAGTCATATTTACTGATTCATTAAGTTCACTTAAAGCTATTAAATCTTTGAATACAACTAATAATGAAATACAGGGTAATATCATTAGTAAGCTATTTAGTGCCAATAAATTGATCAAGTTAATATGGGTACCATCACATTATGGTATTTATGGTAATGAACAAGCTGATAAATTAGCAGGGTCAACTGTTGATCTGGACCTTAGCATAGTCCGTACGGATCTCAGGTGTTTTGTCTCTCTCATAAAATCTAAAATTCATCTCCTGTGGCAAAGGCAGTGGACCAGACTAGACATCAATAACAAGTTTAAAGCAGTTATTGAACCCTGGGCTACGTCGTCATGGCGTAGTCGCAGGGATGAAGTGGTGTTGGCTCGACTCAGGCTCAATGCCACATGGACAACCCACCTAGAGGCATATATCAACAAAACTTTTCCACCTAAATGTGTAACATGCGACGATATTATGTCAATATCGCATTTATTAGTATTTTGTGATAAATACAGTATGGAAAGACGTAAGTTAAAACAATATTTTCAACTTAAAAGACTTGCTTTCACCATCAGTAACTTACTATCAGATGATAAAAATATTATAAACAAACTGCTAAGTTTTCTGAGGGAGACAAAACTTTATGACCTTATATAAATTGATAGAATAAAATGGATTAGACTGGCTTAATGACCTTTGACTATATGTCGCTGGTTGATAGCCATAAATCCAACAAGTGAAGTGAAGTCCTACAGGCACATTATGCGTCCAGACTCTGTACAGTCAAGACCTCGTCCTCGTTCTCTGCATAGCGCCAACAGTTTCCACGTATTGTCCGTTTGAGCTACCTTGGGTTCCGAGGCCTCTTGCCAGCAATACTCTGTTGTCTCTTTGCTTTTGTAAAGTAAAATAGTAACGTAATTTGCAGCGTTTTGCTGCACTGCTGTTGTGCACCTTCTGTGTTTTGTCTTTGCTTGAGGACATCATGTAGTGCATGCTAGCTAGTAGATAGTTGTTCCCTACACCAGACCCGCAGCACTCACTGCTTCAGGGGTAATCCCTGTGGTAGTGGGGCCCAGTAGTCTGGTGTGTCATTTGGGCACCTCTTTTTCTCGAACTACTCTTTTCTTCCATATTTTCCGCGACCTCTTGGGCCTACGGTTGTCTCATATTTCTGAGCAACTGTATTCGCTTGGGAGGTGGGTTCTGACTACACCACCCCTCGCATTAGGCAGGTTCGGTGGTGGGAAAGTTCCTTCCGCATTAGCTCCGATCCCCTAGCTGGTACTGGAGTACGCCGCCAGGCTACCACTAGGGAGGGTTGAGTAAGGTTACTTTTATTTTTCCCTAAATTATTGTCCTTATTTTAGGGGGTTGATACAATAGTTAAGGGAGTTAGGAGAGGGTGTGTGGAGAGGGCTCGGACCTAGTCCGATGTCCCGAATGGCTGATCCCTCGACTAGCCTTCCTCCTCCTCAAGGAGGGAGGCTGACGACCAATGACCATCCTAAGACCACGGCAGACAATATTGGAACCCCTACGGCTGACAGACCAAGGCGACCTGATATAGATATTCCTTCCCTGAATGCTCGATATGTGAATGTACGTTGTGTTGATGCTTCTCAATCTCTGAAGACTGTTAACCCATTTATCATCAAAAAGGTCCTTGATGGTCAGGTGGGTGGCAGTCTGGAATTTGCTAAGAAATTGCGAGATGGTAGTCTCCTGGTTAAAGTGCTCAACTCTTCCCAGGTTAAGGATTTACTTAAACTGACGCAGATTCATACTTTAAAGGTGAAAACCACCATTCCAGTTGGGCCAAATACTTGTAAGGGCGTCATATTCCATAGGGATTTGGCTGACCTGGATGATGCAGACATACTTGACGGAATGAAGGACCAGGGCGTAGTGGAAGTGCAAAGTATGACCAGGATGAGAGAGAACAAGAGAGAGAAATTTGGCCTAGTTTTCATGACTTTTGCTGCTGCTCAGATACCTGACACTGTTAAGATTGGATACGAAATTGTTCACGTTAGACCTTATATTCAGAAACCCATGCGTTGTTTCAGGTGCCAAAAATTCGGACATACAGCATTGAGGTGTTTCACTAGAAATTCAGGAGAATTCATATGTGGTAAATGTGCCGGAAGTCACGAGACGAATTTATGTTCAGAGACAGTATTCAAGTGTGCCAATTGTGGCGGCCCCCACCAGGCAGGTGCAGGTATCTGCAGAAGTCTGATTGTGGAGACCGAAACAATGGCATACATGAAGGCTCATGATGTCAGTTATGGTGAGGCAAAGAGGAAGGTGGAGGGGGTTACCCAGGTTCCCACCGTATCCTACGCCGGAGCTGTAGCTGGCTCATCTAATGCTCCTGCAGTAAATGACCTCTTGGAACTTCTTAAGGCTAAAGAAAAAGAAAATCAAGCATTAAATGATAAAGTAAATAGTTTGGAAACTACTGTAATTGAATTGAAAGAATTAGTTGCACAACTTGTTGAATCAAACCAACAACAGAAACAGAAACCCCACAAGGCAAATGAAACCGCTAAGAATAAACAAGCTCAATCTCATGTTCTCGCTCAGGTGACTCCTACGAAGCATGTATCCGGGACTCAGACAGCTCGTCGTGCGTCGAGCTGCTCGAGGTCTGGATCTGTGACTCGTGGAGAGGCACAGGCGATGGAGACTATCATCTCCAAACCATCCCGTGGGAGGTCCCCGGGAAGTGCTGAGGAAGAGGAGGGTACTCCTTCCCAGCACAAAAAGGTTCGCCAGGACGAACACGGCCCTCCAAAACACCGTAAACCACGATAATCTTCGCGCTGACCATAGTACAATGGAACTGTCGAAGTCTTAGAAGTAGATTAAATGAACTTAAACTTTTGGCCTGTACTTACGCTGCCGATATTATTGCCCTTCAGGAAACTCATCTGGATAACCGGGTTGAAGACGAGGTTATCCAGCTTCGGAACTACGAGTTAATTAGGAAGGATCGAAACGGGAGGGGGGGAGGTGGGGTAGCTCTCTACATCCGCCGTTCCCTCCCTTTCACTGAGGTGCCATCTAATTTCCCTCTGGAGTCTGTCGCCTGCAGAGTGAAATTCGGTGGTACCTACCTGACTGTCTGTTCTGTCTACTGTCCTCCTGATACAGTAACTTATGATGATGTTTTTGATCTGCAGGACAGTCTGCCCTGTAGAAAATTAATTGTAGGTGATTTTAATGCACATCATACGTTATGGGGTTCCCTGCGGGATGACAGGAAGGGGGAACAGATGGCTAGGCTTATCAGTAATTCCGGTTTGATTCTTTTGAACGACGGTAGTCCGACGAGAGTTGATGATAATACCGGTAATTTTAGCGTCCTTGACCTATCTCTGGTCTCTCCATCAATTGCCACTTCTTGCCAGTGGCTACCTATTGATGACTCATTGGGAAGTGACCATTTTCCTATTTTGATTAAATATAACAGCGACACTGTTAAAGAGCCTTCAGCACCTAAATTTAACGTTAAAAAAGCAGACTGGGTGTCCTTCACAAAGAGTCTCAATATTGAAATTGTTGGGGAAACCATTGATGATAAAGTAAATAACATTAAAGATAGTATTCTCAAAGCCGCAACGGCATCAATTCCTAAGACTTCGATAGATAGCGCAAAGCATAGAGTTCCTTGGTGGACGCCAGATTGCCGCATAGCACTGTGTGAGAGAAATAGGGCTTACAGGCTTTTCAAAACTCATATCAGTGATGAGAATTTTCGCAAGTATAAACTTGCGAGAGCTAGGGCTCGTCGAACCATCAAACAAGCCAAACGAGACTCCTGGCGAAGCTTTGTCTCTACTATAAATTCTGAAACATCTATCTCTAAAGTCTGGTCCACTGTTAAAAAGTTAAATAAAAAGAAAATTTCAATTAAAATCACCAACATCAATCATAATAACGTCAATTTTGACGAGCCTAGAGACATTGCTAACGCCCTCGCCAGGCAGTTCTCTTTTGCTAGCAGCTCTGACAATTACCATCCAGCTTTCTTGCCCCTCAAGGAAGCATCAGAGCTGCAGCCTATTAACTTTGCCACAGGAGATGAATTGGATTACAATTGTGATCTTACAATGCAAGAGCTTGTTCAAGCCCTAGGAGCCTGTAGTGGGACATCCCCAGGACCCGATGAGATTCGGTATGAGATGATAAAGCATCTTGATCATGATTCCATGATCAAGATGCTGCAGGTGTTTAATGAAATTTGGAGGGGTCATGCCTTTCCAAATTCATGGCACTTTGCACATATCATTCCCATACCGAAAGGAGGGGGGGACCCCAGATCGACTTCATCGTATCGCCCTATTGCTCTCACAAGTTGTTTATGCAAGGTCATGGAACGAATTGTTAATCGTAGGCTATTGCATTTTTTAAATTCCAGGAACTTGCTGGTTGACGAGCAGTGTGGCTTCCGCAAAGGTCGACAGACGCTCGATCAATTAGTAAGCCTGGAATCTCACATTCAAGAGGCATTTGCCTAAAAACAGTTTTTAGTTGCAGTATTTTTAGACATTGAAAAAGCCTACGACATGACCTGGCGACATGGCCTCCTCAGGAAACTACATGCGATGGGATTACGCGGTAATCTGCCCTTTTTTGTTAAGAATTTCATGTCTGACAGAACTTTCTCTGTCAAGCTTTTTTCGGATACAGTCACTTTCTCGGACACTTTTGTCCAGGCAAACGGGGTCCCCCAGGGAAGTGTTCTGTCTCCGACCTTATTTCTATGTATGATTAATGACATTCTACCAGCTCCTCCTCGAAATCTTAAATACTCACTGTATGCTGATGACTGTGCAATATGGCACTCCAGCCATAGTGCACAGGTTTCGGCAAATCGAATTCAATCGGCACTGGATTCGATCCATAATTGGGGCCTCCAGTGGGGTTTTAAGTTTTCAATTAGAAAAAGTGTAGGGGTTATTTTCACTCAGAGGAAAAAACCAGTCGTCCGGTTGACCATGGGTGGAAACCCCCTACCTATTCAAAATTCAACTAGATTTCTTGGACTGATTTTTGACAGTCGACTGACATGGACTTGCCATGTCAGTCAGTTAAAAACTAAATGTTTAAAAACACTCAATTTACTTAAATGCATTTCTGGTACGAAATGGGGAGCAGATAGGAAGTCTTTGTTAATGCTATATAAATCCCTGATCAGATCTAGAGTAGATTATGGGTCCATAGTGTATGGTTCGGCATCTGAGTCTGTGTTGAAAGGTTTGGATGTTGTGCAGAATGCTTGTTTGCGTGTGTGTCTTGGAGCCCTACGTTGCACTCGAATCGAGCGTCTAGAGGTGGAGTCACAAGTGCCTCCCCTCCGTCTAAGACGAGACCAACTAATGTTAACATACTTTGCTAAGAAAGCCAGGGTGCCGAGTCATCCTCCCGGTAATGCCTTGCTGCGGCAACCGCACCCGGGGGGCCATGGCGTTAGGCCCCTGGCAGAGGGACCGAGTTATCCGTCCGGGAACCCCTGCGCCCTAGGGGGCACTGGCGTTAGGCCAAGGGACACCAGGCCCGCTGTTTGTATTCCCGGGGAGCCGAGTCATCCTCCCGGTGGTGCCTTTTTGCGCCCGCAGCCGGGGGGCCATGGCGATAGGCCCCTGGAAGGGCCAAGTTATCCGCCTAGGGGACGCACGGCCCCGGAGGGCACTGGCGTTAGGTCCCTCAGAGCAAGACTCCACGACCTCGTAGAGTGTGTCGGTATAGACTTATCAACAATCGATTCCCTGGTTATAGTAAATATTGCACCTTGGGTAATACCCCCTTTTAGTTGTGTGGAATCCTGGTTACCGGGGGTTAAATCCCAGGTGCCGGAGGTGGAGGTACACCAGAGGTTTCGTGAGATAATTGTCAAACATCTTTCTTATTTCCAACTGTATACCGACGGGTCCAAGACGGATGAATGTGTGGGTGCGGGTGTATGGTCGCATGAATGTCAGTTAAGATTCAGACTGCCGAATCATACATCTATTTTTCTTGCTGAATTATTTGCTATAGATAAAGCTTTGGATTTTGCCCTATCGACGACCCACGATAGGATAGTCATATTTACTGATTCATTAAGTTCACTTAAAGCTATTAAATCTTTGAATACAACTAACAATGAAATACAGGGTAATATCATTAGTAAGCTATTTAGTGCCAATAAATTGATCAAGTTAATATGGGTACCATCACATTATGGTATCTATGGTAATGAACAAGCTGATAAATTAGCAGGGTCGACTGTTGATCTGGACCTTAGCATAGTCCGTACGGATCTCAGGTGTTTTGTCTCTCTCATAAAATCTAAAATTCATCTCCTGTGGCAAAGGCAGTGGACCAGATTAGACATCAGGAATAAAGTTAAGCTTTTGATTGAACCCTGGGCTACGTCATCCTGGCGTAGTCGCAGGGATGAAGTGGTGGTGGCTCGGTTGAGGGTCAACGCCACCAGGCTCACTCACTTAGAGCCCTATATCAACAAAGATTTTCCACCAATTTGTACACAATGTGACACAGTTATGTCACTAAATCACTTACTACTTTATTGTGACAAGTATGTCAACCAGAGAATCAAACTTATAAGATATTTTCAACTTAAACATCTAGCTTTTACTTTTGAAAATATTCTATCTGATGATAAGAATATTATAGACAAACTGCTCTGTTTTCTGAGGGAGACAAAACTTTATGACCTTATATAAATTGATAGAATAAAATGGATTATACTGGCTTAATGACCTTTGACTATATGTCGCTGGTTGATAGCCATAAATCCAACAAACCAAACCAACCTACAGGCAGTCTCATCCAGGCATCAGGTGTGGTAACTCTTCCCGAGGTGTGGTGGTGTGGTGAGGGAGTCAACTGTTATAGATAAGTTTCCTTTTCTTATTCCTGTTCATTTATTTTGTACCTTGTGTGGGAGGAACATACTTTTATGTTGTGGTGCACTACGAGAATTGGTTCTATGCACCTGGGAATAATATCACTTGTGATTGTGGTGCTAATTTCATGTAAAGTTATTTCTATTACCTTAAATAATTATATTTGCTCTTATTAAAACATTGTGTTTATGTAACCTCCTTGAACTCTTAATCTTTTTTAACGTCATCACTGCTATTCACTATCAAGGGACGTTATATGGGGGCCTGTCCGGGATTTTAATTACTCTGAGTGCACACTTCATTACTGTATTGTTCGATCTACTGCTAAAATTGACAATTTCTGTGGGAGAGGAATTCTTAAAAGTAGTTGTAACTCTTTATGATTTGCTTCTCGAGTGTGATAGCTGATTCTGCAGATGGCCACTGTAGTGTTGGTTAGGTTCCCCCACTTATTCAAAATTTGTCTAGAATAGTCTATCTCCTGTTGCCACTTTTCCATATGTTAACCCTAAGAGAAACTCACCATCTCCCATATCGCCGCATCGTGACTCGTCACTGAGCCAGTGAAGCTCAAATCTTAATACTTATCCACTCTTTTGTATTCTGACCACTCTCAAACTTTCCAAAGTACCTCGTTTTGGTCCGTGAGTATGTATGGGACATATGACACTACCTTAACTATTTTATCTGGCTTAGTACAAATTGAAGTGTAAACAATCTATCTGTTGTCTCTGAACAGTTGTTAGCTCGGGAAGCACGTGTAAGGAGACCAACTCAGGTTTTTTTTGTTTTGTTTTATCATCTGAACAAACTTCTAACTCAGCCATTAATTGAGGCATCCCCCTAGCAGATGTGTCTAATTTTTTTGTCACGAACTGGAACTTTCCTTGCTAGTACACCATGTCTGATTTTGACGCTGTAGAGTTTACCGGTAATCCTTCGGTGGAGGAACTGAGGTCTGCTAATGTAACCAAGGATGATCTTAAATATATAGCAACCAGCTTTAGGATTCCTTTCACTCATAACACTACAAAAGATCAGCTGAAAACTCTCCTTCTCGCTTACTTAGGAGATGCAGATGTATCCCATTCACCTACACAGGTTCCTGATCCACAGGTTTCCCTCGAAATTGAGAAGGTTAAACTTCAGGCCATGCAGCTAAAGTTGCAGTACGAACTTGCTGAGCGTGAGTCAACTAAACTAAAAATCCAACAGCACGAACAAGACCGAGAAGAGCGGGACGTAGAACGAGCCAGAGCGGAGAGACTCCAGGAACTACATCTTCAAGAAGCTCGAGAGCAACGACAACACGAGCTTCAAGTCCTACAACTTCAACAAGGCAACCCTACACGTGGAGGTACTGGAAAATTTGATGTTTCTAAGAACATAAAGCTACTCCCTGCCTTCTCTGAGAAGAACCCTGAAGCTTTTTTCAGAGAGTTTGAAACTACTGCCACACATTTTCGATGGCCTGAGGAACACTGGGTCTGGCTCTTAAAGCCTAAACTTGTGGACAGGGCTCTGGAGGTGTGTGATGGGATTCATGACAACACAGACTATGTAGAGGTTAAGAAAGCTATTTTGGATGCTTACTCCATATCCTCCGAAGGTTACCGACAGGCTTTTAGAAATTTAAACAAAATATACACACAAACATATACAGAATTTGCAGCTGAGAAACTCAGAGCCTTCAAAAGGTGGGTAAAGTCAGCTAGTGTGAATACTTTTGATGAGCTCGTAAATTTAATGGTAATTGAAGAGTTTAAGAGGAAAGTTCCATATCCAATAATGGTACACATAACTGACAGAGAGGAAACTGATCTAATAAAAGCATCAAAAATTGCTGATGTATTCTCCCTTATCCATCGTTCACAGCAGGGGGAAAGAAAAACCACTTTAGATAATGTTAGGTCAAGTGCAGGTTCCACTCAATACTCTTGTCCTAATGTACCGGTTCAATTTGGAGCCAAGCCATGTCAAATGTACTGTAGGTTTTGTAAAAAGGAGGGTCATTACATAAAAGACTGTCCTGATCCTAGATGTAAGGTGTCAAAAATTCAAAACCCGAAGACTTTCACTAAACCAGTAGCTACCACTAATCTACTGAACACTTCCCCCCAAAATGACCTTTTCCAAGCTTTCAGATCTACTGGCCTGGTGTCACTGGGCCCTCGCATGGAACAGCACCACGTGGATATTATCAGGGATACAGCATCTGCACAGTCACTAATACTGAAAACTGCGCTCCCTGACATAGATCGCAACTTGACTGGGGAGAAGGTGTACCTACGAGTGCTTCATGCAAGTACTCCTGTGAACCTCGCCAAGATTCAACTCGACTGTGACGTGGTTAAAGGTGACGTTATCGTTGGAGTAGTAGATACTCCCCTACCGATACCCAACGCCACCTTCCTCCTGGGTAACGACTTGGCTGGCAGTTTGGTAGTCCCTATTTTAACAATCCGTGACTCTCCACTACCGTTCAACCCTACTGAGGATATCGAAAAGGAGCAGCCAACACTGTTTCCATTTTGTGCCATTACGCGTGCCCAGGGACGACGTGCTGCAGACCCAGAGGAACCAACTCCACCCCAGTTGCCTACACCCAACATCGGAGATTCAGCTGTCCCTGGCCTCATCTCTGAGCAGAACTTAGAGGAAGCTCAGAAGCAGGACCCAACCTTGAAGAAATTGCATCAGGAGGCCGTTCCAAAGGACTCCATTCTGCACCCACCTGCCTACTACTACCAAGACAACAAGCTCATGAGGTTTTATAGGCCTCCTAAGCTCACTGATGAAGATACTTGGGCTGAGGTGCATCAAGTCGTAGTGCCGGAAAATATAAGGAGATCCTTAATGGAGGTCGCTCATGAAGGTTTTAGTGGCCACCTGGGGATTAAGAAGACCTACCTGAAGCTACTTAATAATTTTTACTGGCCTGGCATGAAGAAGGATGTAGCAAAATTTGTCAACTCTTGTATTACATGTCAATTAGTAGGCAAGCCTAATCAGACTGTTCCTCCCTATCCTCTCCAACCAATTCAAGTTCCTTCAGAACCATTTCAAAAAATAATAATAGACATTGTTGGTCCTTTGCCTAAGACTAAGAAAAATCATCAATACATCCTTACAATTCTTTGCCCTACATCTAGATATCCTGAAGCCTATCCATTAAAAAATATTACAGCCAAGAATGTTGCAAATAAACTAACTCATATGTTTACTACCTTCGGTATTCCCCAGGAGGTGCAAAGCGATCGTGGAACTAACTTCACCAGTAACCTCTTCCAACAGGTGCTCCACGAGCTTGGAATCCAACAGACCCTGTCCACTGCGTACCACCCACAGTCACAGGGAGCTCTTGAGAGACACCACCAAACACTTAAGGCCATGATACGTAAGTACTGTCATGAGAATAACCAGGAATGGGATGAATGTTTACCATTTCTATTATTTGCCATTCGAGAGGCCCCACAAGAATCGATTGGTTATTCACCTTTTGAATTGGTCTTTGGCAGAAAAGTAAGAGGACCACTAAAAGTTATGAAAGATAAATTAATTGGGCCTCCTCCCATTAACCTCACTTCTGTAACTAAGTATATGGAACAACTTAAAGGAACCCTTGAGAAAGTCCGCATATATGCTAAAGAAAATTTAAAGAATGCACAAGCACTCATGAAGTCTGACTATGATCTTAAGGCTAAAGCTAGAGAATTTCATGAGGGTGATAAAGTTCTTGCCTATTTTCCAATCCCTGGTTCTTCGCTGTCAGCCAAGTATCATGGCCCTTACACAGTCAAAAGAAAAGTGGATGAATTTAATTACATAATCAATACCCCTGATCGTCGTAAGACAACCCAATTAGTTCATATTAACCTACTGAAAGCTTATCTAACCCAGGAACCTGCACCTGATCAGATAGGATTAACTTGTAATGTCATTAACACATGTAAGGATGAGACTCTGGAGACTTCTGATACGAGTATGTACAGTAAGGATTCAAACTCATATATATTACAGAATTTGCCTAAATTTCTAGCACACTTAAACCCTACTCAGGTAAAAGAGGTCTCCACTGTATTATATAACTATTCTGACGTATTGTCAGATATTCCTGGTCATTGTACAATTATGTCTCATGATGTCATACTAGTACCAGGAACCTATCCTATTCGTCAGCCACCATACAGACTTCCTCATCACAAGAAGGAGCAGATGAAGAGGGAGGTGGACTACCTGTTGGACCATGGCCTAGCTGTGCCTAGCTGTTCGCCATGGGCTTCTCCTTGTCTGTTGGTACCTAAGGAGGGTGGACAACTACGCCTTTGCACAGACTACCGACGAGTCAACACAGTCACCCAACCGGACCCGTATCCACTTCCTCGCATAGACGACCTGATTGACACGGTGGGGCAGTCCAAATTCATTTCAAAAATTGATTTATTAAAAGGCTACCATCAAATTCCATTAACAGAAAACGCCCAACTGATCTCTGCCTTCATAACCCCTTTTGGACTCTACCATTATCGAGTTATGCCATTTGGGATGCGTAATAGTCCTGCTACTTTTCAGCGAACTATGAATTATTTATTCCAAGGCCTTGAGGGAGTTCAAGTATACTTAGACGATATTATTATTTTCTCAGATACATGGTCTCAACACATTGACAGACTCAGCAGTGTCCTGAGGAAGCTGAAAAATACCCAGCTGACCATCAAGCTGGCCAAGACTTCCTTCTGCAGCGCCTTGGTCACCTACCTAGGGCACGAAGTTGGACATGGACGCGTACGACCGAAGACTGCTAATGTGGAATCCATCCTCTCCTACCCAACACCCCATAACAAGAAATCATTGATGCACTTCCTTGGAATGGCTGGATTCTACAGGAGATACTGTCCCAACTTCTCCACTGTCGTCGCTCCCCTTACCTGTCTAACGAGTAGATGTGTGGTCTTTGAGTGGTCTGATGCCTGTCAGAACGCCTTTGACCAACTAAAGACCTACCTAGCACGTGATCCTGTTTTGGTGGCACCCGACTTCACACTTCCCTTCACTCTACAAACTGATGCCAGTGACATCGGTCTGGGAGCTGTCATACTGCAGAAGACTAAGGGCGTGTTTCGTCCCGTGGCCTACCATTCCGCAAAGTTCACCAAGCAACAGATGTCTTACAGTGTCATAGAGAAGGAACTGCTAGCCATCGTCTCTGCTATTAAGAAATTTGAGTGTTACCTGTATGGCAGTCAGAAACTACAGGTATATACAGATCACAACCCCCTGACATTCCTCAACCGCAACAAGTTCTCCAACCAACGCCTGTTACGATGGTCCCTGTTCTTGCAGCCTTATGACCTCCAGGTGACACACATCAAGGGATCGGAAAACACGATTGCTGACGCCCTCTCCAGAGCCTAGGTCTACGTCAGGACAGAGTCACCTATCTTCGAGACTCTCCCTTCAAGTCAAGTCTTCTTCGGGCGGAGGTGTGATGACCCTGTCCTCTCCTTAGACCTAGTTCAGTCGTATACCAAACTACCATCAAGTTCCCCACCAGCACCGCCACCAGTTTTAAGTTCAGATATTCGAATCCAGAGAAGACTGTCTTTAATTTCTTGTTTGAGATAAACCGGGCTTCACCCACACTGTATATAAGGCTAGCTGAGCCTCCTGCAGGCAGTCTCATCCAGGCATCAGGTGTGGTAACTCTTCCCGAGGTGTGGTGGTGTGGTGAGGGAGTCAACTGTTATAGATAAGTTTCCTTTTCTTATTCCTGTTCATTTATTTTGTACCTTGTGTGGGAGGAACATACTTTTATGTTGTGGTGCACTACGAGAATTGGTTCTATGCACCGGGGAATAATATCACTTGTGATTGTGGTGCTAATTTCATGTAAAGTTATTTCTATTACCTTAAATAATTATATTTGCTCTTATTAAAACGTTGTGTTTATGTAACCTCCTTGAACTCTAAATCTTTTTTAACGTCATCCCTGCTATTCACTATCAAGGGACGTTATAGACTCTCTTACCATTTATTGTATTTCACACATTATATTCCACTCCCTCACTTGAAAAAACACTGGTTTGGGGTTGAATGTATTCACAGGTGACTCCTTTAAAGTTAGTTTACTATTAGTGGACGCACTGGACGGTAGTGGTTCTTGCTCTTGCTCTTGCTGTTACAGGTACCCCGGGTGTTTATTCCTTCGTATCGGCAGCTCCTGTAAATAGAAATCGGAAAAAAAAAAAAAAAAAAAAAAAAAATACAATACCACGCATATCTATTCACTTTCATCATCTTGCATACCACATTTTCTCCAAGAATTCTTTCCCAGCACCAATCATCTCATCTGTGCTCTGCTCACACAAACCTAGCAGTAATATCATCCATTCTCTCCCTGTTAATTCCATTCCATCACATTCCATTTCAGTCAAGATGATCTGCATCATCTCTGTTCTGTCTCTCTCATACTTCTCTCATCCCAGCATCACATGTTCTACCGTTTCATTCTCTCCTGTGTCACACATCTGGCATACCTTGCTTCGGGATTCACACCATCTATAACTTCTTGCATTCACCTCCATACATTGTGCTCTGGCTCCAAAGAGTAGATCACCACCCAGACTTCCCTCATACCACTTCACATACTCTGGACATTCTTTCTCCTTATACCATACAAGAGTTTCCTTTTGTTCCATTTCATTTTTCCACTTTCTTAACCCCAGGCATTTCACTTCTTTGTCAATCTCACTTTTCCACTTTCTTGCATCCCAGTCTAGCCCCTCTCTATTCCTGCTCATTATTTTCCACTCATGCATAATTCCTCTAACTACCATACCATTCATATATACCATTCTCTCACACTTCTTTCCCCATTTGCCGTTTCTAATGTTCCACATATAAACCTTCCTTGCCAGTCTTGTATGTTCCATTCGTTCCAGTCTTACTTTGTATCTAAGAGTTGCTTTCACCAGTCTTTCTCTGAATGTACTCCATCCCATAATTATCACCTCTCAAAGCTGCTATCGCTGCATACCTTGGTGCATTCAGTGCCATTCTCGCTACTCGGTTCTGTCCCACCTCTAACTTGTCTATCTCACTCTCCTTCCATGCAATAACTTCCATGCCATACATAATGCTCGGGACAGCCACACTCTTCCATACTTCTCTCACCACATCATACTTGTTTGCTCTCAGCCTCGCTACACTTGCCATTGGTTCGTCATGCTAATCTTTTCATTCTTTGTCTTTTCACTTCCACTTGGACTCAGCCATACCCCTAAGTACTTATATTCATCAGTCTGTTTCAGAACATTCTCTCCCACTCTCCATGTATGCTCTCTCTCATCATCTGTTCTATTCACAATCATTACTTGGCTTTTCTCATTACTAAATTTCACACCAAAATCTCTCCCATACCCACCTACAACATCCAAAATCCTTTGCAGTTCCTCTTCTGTTTCACTCATAACTATCACATTATCTGCATACAGTAACATACATATCTTGTCATCTCCAACCCTTACTCCTGCATTCATTCCTCTTGTTCTCATGGCTAGTTCTTCTGTGTATAAGCTAAATAGGGTTGGAGAAAGTATACATCCTTGCCTAACTCCTCTCTCATTTCTTACCCATTCTGTTTCTAGTTCTTCTCACAATATTTACTAATTTTTCACTCATGCCTATCCTTTGTAAGACTCTACATAGCATCTTAATAATTCCTATCAACCCTGTCATAAGCTTTCTCTATATCTAAGACAAGGTAAGTGCTATAATTTATATGTCACACCTACATACATAATACATCTCTACATTTGACAATCTCCTCTGTTCTCACACTTACTACATTTCTTCCACTCTCTTGTACTACAGAAAATACCTTCGACTCCAAAGAAATTGTTCTTCTTAAAGATTTTCTACCCTTCCTCTTTTGTCAACGGCCACACCACGTTGAAAACACCGCTTCTCGTCCGATCAGCGAAGTTAAGCAACATTGGGTCTGGTTAGTACTTGGATGGGTGACCGCCTGGGAACACCAGATGCTGTTGGCATCTAATTATTTTTTAAATTCAAACAACGAGTCATGCCTCATTTGAAGCATTATAAGACATTATACACATCACAATTTGACATTAAATACATCCATTGAGAGTACCTAGCCTAACCTATATGTGAATGATTATTATTGACCACTACTGTACTTAATCATATCACAATTTGACACTAAATACATCCATTGAGAGAAATTTATGTGTGTAGGAAATGATGAAAATATAGGGAACCAAAATAAACAGCTACCCTTCCATACCTAATTTATATGTTGATATTATATACCAGGGAAACTATAAAATAATATATATTCCTATATATATATATAATGTGACGTGTATAGTAACATTGTATAGTGTAAATAGGTCTTCAGTCAAACATTATAATATTAAAATCACGTAATATTAACAATATTCAGGTTAAATGTACGATGTATTTTCTTGGAACTATAATATATTCAAGGCAAAAAGGGCATAAGCCAATTATTGTTATGGAAGCATGCTAGAAATATATTACTAATATTGTTATTTCTTACAATATAAATATAACACAATCATTTGCTATATTTCATATAAACATTGATCTACAAACAATATGTCTAACATTTATTACAATGTATTAACTACTAAAAGTGACATTGTTACTCAGAATTTGTATCACGATAAAACTCACCTAAAGCGTAACTAGGGTCAGTGAAGGAAGAAATTTAATAACTCTGGTTTCCCTTCAAAACGCATAAATCTTTCGCCTTTTACTAAAGATTTCCGTGGAGGGGAGCAACTCAATGAGTCTATAGGACTTTTTTGTTGACCCATTAAGGGTCTTATATAACCAATATAATATTATACTGCACAATTATGTATACATAATACTGTATAAACATTTTTTTGAACATGTATATTTTTCTTAGTAAAGATTGCTATGGAGGGGAACAACTTAATGAGTCTATAGGACTTTTTTGTTGACCCATATAGGGTCTTATCTTATAACAAATATTATACACTGTATTAAAATACAACACTGAGCCAGAACCACTCTTTATAAAACAAATATTGTAGACAATATTTGTAAGAGGTTTGGTGCCCCTTCGACAACTCCATAAAACAAGTATTGTCGGCAGTAGGATACTTGTAAGGGTTTTGGTGCCCCTTCAGCCCCAGTCAATCCTTTTCAGTTGTTTAACTGTCCCTCCGTTCCTTTTATTTTCTTATTATTTGTTTTCCCATCTTTCTATCACCTTATACCACTAATAAAGTCCGATTCTGTCCAAAAAAGGAAGAATTTATCAACTTTTACCACACCCTGTTGTATTCTGCTTGTCTCTACCGCACCCTGTTGTATTCTGCTTGTCTCTACCACACCCTGTTGTGTTCAGTCTGTCTCTACCACACCCTGTTGTGTTCTGCTTGTCTCTACCACACCCTGTTGTGTTCAGTCTGTCTCTACCACACCCTGTTGTATTCTGCTTGTCTCTACCACACCCTGTTGTGTTCAGTCTGTCTCTACCACACCCTGTTGTGTTCTGCTTGTCTCTACCACACCCTGTTGTGTTCAGTCTGTCTCTACCACACCCTGTTGTATTCTGCTTGTCTCTACCACACCCTGTTGTGTTCAGTCTGTCTCTACCACACCCTGTTGTGTTCTGCTTGTCTCTACCACACCCTGTTGTATTCTGCTTGTCTCTACCACACCCTGTTGTGTTCAGTCTGTCTCTACCACAACCTGTTGTGTTCAGTCTGTCTCTACCACACCCTGTTGTGTTCAGTCTGTCTCTACCACACCCTGATTTATAGTTGACTACAGAACTAGACTCAGATTTATTAACAGAGTATAACAGGTAGAATGTGGAGATGACCTAAGCACAGGTAATGGTGACTTTGTTGCCTAGCTCGCCAGGGATGCCAAGATGTTGCTTGGAGATTGCTTGTAGTGTTGCTTGGAGAATGCATGTAGTGTTGCTTGGAAAGAGCTTGTAGCGTTGCTTGGAGAGAGCGGAAGAGAGGCATGTCTTCCTGGTGTGAGAGCTCCATCGTAAGTGAAGCTGGAAGTCCTGCTGAGGAACAGCAAGGCTAGATGGGCTCAGTTGCTGTCCGACAGGAGTATATTTGCTTCATGACATGAGGGCAAGTACGAGAAAGTATAGCAAAACATAGCAAACCTAGTTGTTGGGTCACTACACAGTAAACCAGTAAGGTACAACAGTACATACTGTACAGTCGGCTGCAAAAGTCCTGTCGCCTCACTTGCTTCACCGAGGCACGCGATGTTCATAGACTCGAGATTATTAGGTGTAGAAAACGTGTGTATTTCTCGAGTCCATGAACACTGCCTGTCTCGGTGAAGCAGGTGAGGCGACACGACTTCTGCCGCCGACTGTACGTGTGAACCAGTAATTACCTCTTCTGTTGTCTTCCATGAAATACATCTCACTTTCTCCTTGTCTTCCTTTGGAGGACCTGATCATCTGCCAGACTTGCTCATATATAATATTATTGTTTTAAGTAATGCATGAAGCTGCTTGTAGTAAATTAAAAGATGGTACTTAATTTATTTATCTAATAGCTTATCACCTAAGAAACAGAGGGAAGATGTCAAACTATTACGTGAATTAGCTCTACATGGATGATTATTTTACACCACGACTGTAGATGTGGTGAATATGTGTCCTGCTGAGGTCAACCAGGACTACTTGGCCAGTCTAGGGAACTATACAACAACAACACTGAACCACACAATACACCAGTCCCTATTATTATTATATACAACACACGATACACCAGTCCCTATTATTATTATATACAACACATGATACACAAGTCCCTGTTATTATATACACACTAAATAACCAATACACCAGTCCCTATTATTATTATTATATACAACACACGATACACAAGTCCCTATTATTATTATATACACACTAAATAACACAATATTTCAGTCCCTATAATAATAATATACAACACACGATACACAAGTATCAATAATTCTTTTATACAACACTAAATAACACAAATATACCAGTCACTATTATTATATACAACACTATAAATAACACAATATACCGGTCCCTATAATTATTATTATATTTAACACTATAAATAACACGACCCACCAGTCGTTATTAACATCAGAATTACTTATGATGTGAATATTATTAAGGGGGATAGCGCGTACACAGTTCCCCGCTAACAAAAATTGCGCACTCGAGTTAACCACATTTGGGTTAATCGCAAGGGTCAGCACCACCGGAGTGCAATGGTGAGCCTCGCCCTGGGAAAACCGCCTTTATGATCACGGTATCTCCTGTGCCAGGTAAGTATGTTATAGTAAATTAATTAATTATTTAAGGTTTATTGAGCATTACAATATATTATACATATACGTAAAGTTCTACCACACCCAGACCCATCGGTTCTACATACATACAACACAAGAATAAACACTTTATGCTATTATTTATCAATATTTATTCAATATAATATTATTTTATCATAAATGTATAGAATTATTAATTTAATATATACTGATCTAGAGTTTTCATAAAAATAATAATTATTTCAACACAAAAGGATACTGTATATATGAATCTTACGGAAGAAAAACACTACACTGCTCCAATATAAGTTATGATACACACTACGAGGAGAGTCAGAGAGAATTTTGGTGACCATTGATAAGCATGAATGTAATAATACAAACAAGTTATTAAACTACAATAATAAAAGACTAGATGTAAAACAATTGGTCCACCCCTCACACTCAGAGGACCAAGAAATCTTCAATTATAACAGTTTACCCTAATTATATGAGAGGACGAGTTTTCTCCAATTATTGATTTGCTTGTTATTCATTGTAAGTTAACGAATGCAAGAACATACATAAAGTAAATACACAAACACTACTACTGATGACGTTAATGAAACTAACAATATAATATAAAGATAAATAGAATAAAAGAGTATACTTACTGTATAACCCGTGAATAGGTTGAAGGGAAAACTCTAATAAAGTGCAAACAAATACAAATTTCCTCACTTAAATAAACACAAAACATGTTATTAGGAGACGTAAATATACAACTATTATTGGATATGACACCTAGAGCTAAAATGTCACAACAACCACATTTTTACAGTGTCAGAATGCCATTTCTATCCGGAGGGTTAATACCTTGATGTGATTTACAAACGTACAGTACACTCTACATTTAACTAATATTAGTATCGCTTCTCGGCCATTATGCGTCCAGACTCTGTACAGTCAAGACCTCGTCCTCGTTCTCTGCATAGCGCCAACAGTTTCCACGTATTGTCCGTTTGAGCTACCTTGGGTTCCGAGGCCTCTTGCCAGCAATACTCTGTTGTCTCTTTGCTTTTGTAAAGTAAAATAGTAACGTAATTTGCAGCGTTTTGCTGCACTGCTGTTGTGCACCTTCTGTGTTTTGTCTTTGCTTGAGGACATCATGTAGTGCATGCTAGCTAGTAGATAGTTGTTCCCTACACCAGACCCGCAGCACTCGCTGCCTCAGGGGTAATCCCTGTGGTAGTGGGGCCCAGTAGTCTGGTGTGTCATTTGGGCACCTCTTTTTCTCGAACTACTCTTTTTCTTCCATATTTTCCGCGACCTCTTGGGCCTACGGTTGTCTCATATTTCTGAGCAACGGTATTCGCTTGGGAGGTGGGTTCTGACTACACCACCCCTCGCATTAGGCAGGTTCGGTGGTGGGAAAGTTCCTTCCGCACTAGCTCCGATCCCCTAGCTGGTACTGGAGTACGCCGCCAGGCTACCACTAGGGAGGGTTGAGTAAGGTTACTTTTATTTTTCCCTAAATTATTGTCCTTATTTTAGGGGGTTGATACAATAGTTAAGGGAGTTAGGAGAGGGTGAGTGGAGAGGGCTCGGACCTAGTCCGATGTCCCGAATGGCTGATCCCTCGACTAGCCTTCCTCCTCCTCAAGGAGGGAGGCTGACGACCAATGACCATCCTAAGACTAAGGCAGACAATATTAGAACCTCTACGGCTGACAGACAAAGGCGACCAGATATAGATATTCCTTCCCTGAATGCTCGTTATGTGAATGTACGTTGTGTTGATGCTTCTCAATCTCTGAAGACTGTTAACCCATTTATCATCAAAAAGGTCCTTGATGGTCAGGTGGGTGGCAGTCTGGAATTTGCTAAGAAATTGCGAGATGGTAGTCTCCTGGTGAAAGTGCTCAACTCTTCCCAGGTTAAGGATTTACTTAAACTGACGCAGATTCATACTTTAAAGGTGAAAACCACCATTCCAGTTGGGCCAAATACTTGTAAGGGCGTCATATTCCATAGGGATTTGGCTGACCTGGATGATGCAGACATACTTGACGGAATGAAGGACCAGGGCGTAGTGGAAGTACAAAGTATGACCAGGATGAGAGAGAACAAGAGAGAGAAATTTGGCCTAGTTTTCATGACTTTTGCTGCTGCTCAGATACCTGACACTGTTAAGATTGGATACGAAATTGTTCACGTTAGACCTTATATTCAGAAACCCATGCGTTGTTTCAGGTGCCAAAAATTCGGACATACAGCATTGAGGTGTTTCACTAGAGATTCAGGAGAATTCATTTGTGGTAAATGTGCCGGAAGTCACGAGACGAATCAATGTTCAGAGACAGTGTTCAAGTGTGCCAATTGTGGCGGCCCCCACCAGGCAGGTGCAGGTATCTGCAGAAGTCTGATTGTGGAGACCGAAACAATGGCATACATGAAGGCTCATGATGTCAGTTATGGTGAGGCAAAGAGGAAGGTGGAGGGGGTTACCCAGGTTCCCACCGTATCCTACGCCGGAGCTGTAGCTGGCTCATCTAATGCTCCTGCAGTAAATGACCTCTTGGAACTTCTTAAGGCTAAAGAAAAAGAAAACAAAGCATTAACTGATAAAGTAAATAGTTTAGAAAGTACAGTAGTTGAACTAAAATAATTAGTTGCAGAACTTGTTGAATCAACCAAACAACAGAAAATGAAACCCCACAAGGCAAATGAAACCGAAAAAAATAAACAATCTCAATCTCATGTTCTCGCTCAGGTGACTCCCACGAAGCATGTATCCGGGACTCAGACAGCTCGTCGTGCGTCGAGCTGCTCGAGGTCTGGATCTGTGACTCGTGGAGAGGCACAGGCGATGGAGACTATCATCTCCAAACCATCCCGTGGGAGGTCCCCGGGAAGTGCTGAGGAAGAAGAGGGTACTCCTTCCCAGCACAAAAAGGTTCGCCAGAACGAACACGGCCCTCCAAAACCCCGTAAACCACGATAATCTTCGCGCTGACCATAGTACAATGGAACTGTCGAAGTCTTAGAAGTAGATTAAATGAACTTAAACTTTTGGCCTGTACTTACGCTGCCGATATTATTGCCCTTCAGGAAACTCATCTGGATAACCGGGTTGAAGACGAGGTTATCCAGCTTCGGAACTACGAGTTAATTAGGAAGGATCGAAACGGGAGGGGGGGAGGTGGGGTAGCTCTCTACATCCGCCGTTCCCTCCCTTTCACTGAGGTGCCATCTAATTTCCCTCTGGAGTCTGTCGCTTGCAGAGTGAAATTCGGTGGTACCTACCTGACTGTCTGTTCTGTCTACTGTCCTCCTGATACAGTAACTTATGATGATGTTTTTGATCTGCAGGACAGTCTGCCCTGTAGAAAATTAATTGTAGGTGATTTTAATGCACATCATACGTTATGGGGTTCCCTGCGGGATGACAGGAAGGGGGAACAGATGGCCAGGCTTATCAGTAATTCCGGTTTGATTCTTTTGAACGACGGTAGTCCGACGAGAGTTGATGATAATACCGGTAATTTTAGCGTCCTTGACCTATCTCTGGTCTCCCCATCAATTGCCACTTCTTGCCAGTGGCTACCTATTGATGACTCATTGGGAAGTGACCATTTTCCTATTTTGATTAAATATAACAGCGACACTGTTAAAGAGCCTTCAGCTCCTAAATTTAACGTAAAAAAAGCAGACTGGGTGTCCTTCACAAAGAGTCTCAATATTGAAATTGTTGGGGAAACCATTGATGATAAAGTAAATAACATTAAAGATAGTATTCTCAAAGCCGCAACGGCAACAATTCCTAAGACTTCGATAGATAGCGCAAAGCATAGAGTTCCTTGGTGGACGCCAGATTGCCGCATAGCACTGTGTGAGAGAAATAGGGCCTACAGGCTTTTCAAAACTCGCATCAGTGATGAGAATTTTCGCAAGTATAAACTTGCGAGAGCTAAGGCTCGTTGAACCATCAAACAAGCCAAACGAGACTCCTGGCGAAGCTTTGTCTCTACTATTAACTCTGAAACATCTATATCTAAAGTCTGGTCCACTGTTAAAAAGTTAAATAAAAAGAAAATTTCACTTAAAATCACTAACATCAAACATAATAACGTCAATTTTGACGAGCCTAGAGACATTGCTAACGCCCTCGCCAGGCAGTTCTCTTTTGCTAGCAGCTCTGACAATTACCATCCAGCTTTCTTGCCTCTCAAGGAAGCATCAGAGCTGCAGCATATTAACTTTGCCACAGGAGATGAATTGGATTACAACTGTGATCTTACAATGCAAGAGCTTGTTCAAGCCCTAGGAGCCTGTAGTGGGACATCCCCAGGACCCGATGAGATTCGGTATGAGATGATAAAGCATCTTGATCATGATTCCATGATCAAGATGCTGCAAGTGTTTAATGAAATTTGGAGGGGTCATGCCTTTCCAAATTCATGGCACTTTGCACATATCATTCCCATACCGAAAGGAGGGGGGGACCCCAGATCGACTTCATCGTATCGCCCTATTGCTCTCACAAGTTGTTTATGCAAGGTCATGGAACGAATTGTTAATCGTAGGCTATTGCATTTTTTAAATTCCAGGAACTTGCTGGTTGACGAGCAGTGTGGCTTCCGCAAAGGTCGCCAGACGCTCGATCAATTAGTAAGCCTGGAATCTCACATTCAAGAGGCATTTGCCAAAAAACAGTTTTTAGTTGCAGTATTTTTAGACATAGAAAAAGCCTTCGACATGACCTGGCGACATGGCCTCCTCAGGAAACTACATGCGATGGGATTACGCGGTAATCTGCCCTTTTTTGTTAAGAATTTCATGTCTGACAGAACTTTCTCTGTCAAGCTTTTTTCGGATACAGTCACTTTCTCGGACACTTTTGTCCAGGCAAACGGGGTCCCCCAGGGAAGTGTTCTGTCTCCGACCTTATTTCTATGTATGATTAATGACATTCTACCAGCTCCTCCTCGAAATCTTAAATACTCACTGTATGCTGATGACTGTGCAATATGGCACTCCAGCCATAGTGCACAGGTTTCGGCAACTCGAATTCAATCGGCACTGGATTCGATCCATAATTGGGGCCTCCAGTGGGGTTTTAAGTTTTCAATTAGAAAAAGTGTAGGGGTTATTTTCACTCATAGGAAAAAACCAGACGTTTGGTTGACCATGGGTGGAAACCCCCTACCTATTCAAAATTCAACTAGATTTCTTGGACTGATTTTTGACAGTCGACTGACATGGACTTGCCATGTCAGTCAGTTAAAAACTAAATGTTTAAAAGCACTCAATTTACTTAAATGCATTTCTGGTACGAAATGGGGAGCAGATAGGAAGTCTTTGTTAATGCTATATAAATCCCTGATCAGATCTAGAGTAGATTATGGGTCCATAGTGTATGGTTCGGCATCTGAGTCTGTGTTGAAAGGTTTGGATGTTGTGCAGAATGCTTGTTTGTGTGAGTGTCTTGGAGCCCTACGTTGCACTCGAATCGAGCGTCTAGAGGTGGAGTCACAAGTGCCTCCCCTCCGTCTAAGACGAGACCAACTAATGTTAACATACTTCGCTAAGAAAGCCAGGGTGCCGAGTCATCCTCCCGGTAATGCCTTGCTGCGGCAACCGCACCCGGGGGGCCATGGCGTTAGGCCCCTGGCAGAGGGACCGAGTTATCCGTCCGGGAACCCCTGCGCCCTAGGGGGCACTGGCGTTAGGCCAAGGGACACCAGGCCCGCTGTTTGTATTCCCGGGGAGCCGAGTCATCCTCCCGGTGGTGCCTTTTTGCGCCTGCAGCCTGGGGGCCATGGCGATAGGCCCCTGGAAGGGCCAAGTTATCCGCCTAGGGGACGCACGGCCCCGGAGGGCACTGGCGTTAGGTCCCTCAGAGCAAGACTCCACGACCTCGTAGAGTGTGTCGGTATAGACTTATCAACAATCGATTCCCTGGTTATAGTAAATATTGCACCTTGGGTAATACCCCCTTTTATTTGTGTGGAATCCTGGTTACCAGGGGTTAAATCCCAGGTGCCGGAGGTGGAGGTACGCCAGAGGTTTCGTGAGATAATTGTCAAACATCTTTCTTATTTCCAACTGTATACCGACGGGTCCAAGAAGGATGAATGTGTGGGTGCGGGTGTATGGTCGCATGAATGTCAGTTAAGATTCAGACTGCCGAATCATACATCTATTTTTCTTGCTGAATTATTTGCTATAGATAAAGCTTTGGATTTTGCCCTATCGACGACCCATGATAGGATAGTCATATTTACTGATTCATTAAGTTCACTTAAAGCTATTAAATCTTTGAATACAACTAACAATGAAATACAGGGTAATATCATTAGTAAGCTATTTAGTGCCAATAAATTGATCAAGTTAATATGGGTACCATCACATTATGGTATCTATGGTAATGAACAAGCTGACAAGTTAGCAGGGTCGACTGTTGATCTGGACCTTAGCATAGTCCGTACGGATCTCAGGTGTTTTGTCTCTCTCATAAAATCTAAAATTCATCTCCTGTGGCAAAAGCAGTGGACCGGATTAAACATCAGAAATAAGTTCAAAACAGTTATTGAACCCTGGGCTACGTCATCATGGCGTAGCCGGAGGGACGAGGTGGTGTTGGCCCGTCTTAGGGTCAACTCCACATGGCTAACACACCTTGAAGCCTATATAAATAGAACTTTTCCCCCTATTTGCCCAAAGTGCAATAATATCATGTCTATAAACCATTTATTAATATTTTGTGCTGAGTATGAACAGCAAAGACATAAAATTAAAAAATTCTTTCAAATTAAAAAACTTGCTTTTACGATCGAAAATATTCTGTCAGATGACAAGAATATTATAAACAAACTGCTGAGTTTTCTGAGGGAGACAAAACTTTATGACCTTATATAAATTGATAGAATAAAATGGATTATACTGGCTTAATAACCTTTGACTATATGTCGCTGGTTGATAGCCATAAATCCAACAAGTGAAGTGAAGTGAAGCTTCTCGGCCTTTTGGCTAAGATCAAAGTGTAGTATCTGTTCTTATCAGCTTAATATCTGATACGATCCCCATGTGGGATCTACGATATTAATCTGGTATTTGGACCATGGCGAAGTGCTAGAGTCTTGCTCCACCTTTGCCACGGATCGGCCCGGTATTGCAGTACCTCCGGGATCGGTCCACTCCCCTCGGGGAGAATATTAAACTATCATCATTACTAATATCCTTAAATGAAAGAATCTCCATGTTCTGCATCATTGTGAAGTGCTAGGGCCTTGCTCCAACATTGACATGTATCGGCCTGGTATTGCAGTACCTTTGGGATTGGTCAACTCCCCTCGGGGAGAATTAACACTATAATAATTCCTTGGAAGGAACGTCGTTCGTTGTGGTGGGCTCGTCACATGTTGTCACTCGTTGGCACAGACTCCAAGAGGACACGAGTCACCTTCACACACTCATTGTGTGAAGCTGTGTACGACGGGACGAATGCAGCAAAAGGCTACTTCTGAACAACAGCTAAATCCTCCTGCAGAAGGATTTTCCTTCCATCTTTAACTACACGTCGACATTACTTCCAAACAAGAGTATTTAGACTAGGTGACAGTGTAGGGCCTTCACTACGACGTGTGTGAAGAGTAGCAGCACCTAACAGGTTGCTGAGGGCCTCATTATATTGCAGCAAGAATGCTGTTAAACACTGCTTTTCCATCACCCCGCTCTTTTCTCTCTAATCTATTTTTTTCTTTTCGCACTGGTTCTGAGCAAGGCTGTGGAATTCTGCCCTCCACAGCTTGCCTCTAAAGCTCCGTCCACACAAAGGGCAAATGGACGACGGGCACTGAGAGCTGTGTGTATAATTCTTTTACTTTTAAACAGTGTTCCAGATCAACCAGTCCCCGTGCAGGCAATGGGCACAGGTAGGCGCACCTGTGACTTTGACCAGACGGTAGAGTGTAGTCAGAGCTGTGGTAAACATCAGGCAATGTTGGCCAGTGGGCTAAACTTGGCATGTAATAATTATTATCCTTCACTGTCTGGGCAGACATGATTTCAAGCCAGCTATAGTTTAAAACAAATATGAAGCCAGTTTGGGCGGCAACCTTCCTACTATACAACGGTGCCATGTCTCTACTTCGAGCAGTGCTCGCGAACACAAGCGAGCTGTTCGCCTGTTGACGGGCTTACCGCTTGTGCATGCGACTGGCACACTTGTTGTGGTGTCCAAACGAACGTGTCTGACCAGTCACAGCTGGCAAAGAGCCAGAGCAGAGGGTCGAATGGGTCGTGAGAGGTAATATAACTATTGGTGCCTAATAAGAAGAATGCAAGTGTATAGCGCTGTGTAGCATAATAATTGCTATGTATGTGAGGAAGAAAAAGAACACAGTGCAGAAAGACAAATGGTGTAAAGACTGGCTAATACTACTAGACTCGGCAGATTTTCTCAAAAGACGCTTATTTAACATGAATGAAGCATTTTTGGGTAATGGTCGGTAAATGGTTTTTGTGAAGGATTTGGGTATGCTGAACATGGCCCAGGTGTTTATCCTGCCATCATCAGCCTAATTTGGTCAATTAGCAAAGGTTAAAGGTCAATGAGTGCAAATCAGTACAAATTCCCATATTTGTATTTTTTCTTTCAGGTTATGCATATTTAGGCATGATTTTGTTTTTTAAGAAGTGTTTATGTTGTTAGGCTAGTTATCCGCCGCCTAATTATGCCTAATTATATCATTTAAAGGAGTCAAAGGTCATTGAGTATATTTTTCCGAAAATATTTTAAATCATACACTATCCACAAAGTAGTATCACTATCAAATGTGGAAAGTGTAATTTTCTTGTTAGAACTAGCAGAATTAACAGAACTATTAATTTGTTTAATTTGTGTTTCAACTCCATCACAATTTCTAATTTTTCTAAATTCTCTTCATCCTCTAAATAGTCTGAGACAAGTATTCACTTTCGTCCTTGTGATGTGATTCCATCTGATTTCTGGAGATGTTAAATTAGTTTATTGCTAATTAATCTGGTAAATGAATCAATCTTTGCTCTGACTTCCTTTCTTTCAGCAGATGCTAGAAGGACATCTAGAAATTTAATTTTACTGTTCATAATACCTTTAATCCCCCTTTACGCATTTTTAATTGTGATAATGAAGCCATATTGATAATTATTGGTTTGGTCTGGAAATCAAATTGATCCTTCAAAGCTGTGACCTGTAGTAATTTAAGCCAACGGGACAACTCCAAAGTTTTAATATACTGTGTGAACATGATATTTACTAATATTAAATTTAAATTTGAAGCACTAGTTATGTCATTAATGATAATATACTTTAAATTTAAAACCCCAAAATAAACTAAGTTACAATTACTTCTTTACTCTTCCTCGACTGACTCGACTCCACCCTCCCGAGAGCCGGCAGAAAACACCACCACCTATTTCAGCAAAGATTTGTCTCTGATCGGTTATGAGATTACATTAATTTATTCTCAGCAGCTTGTGGAGTCCGGTAGGAAGGACCAATTTCTGTTTTGACTAATAATTGATGTTGGACTGAATATTCAATCAGCCCAGAATAATTTGAGTTAGAGTTGCAATATTTACCAATTATTATGGCGTCGGTGACGGGCGGTAGTCTTGGTGGAATGAGTATGAAGAGGAATGATGGTGAATATTAGAACAATTTATATTAATAATAATTTGTGTCCACTTAAAATAAGGGGTTAGTATGATTTGGATATGATTAGAGCTATGGCAAATGATAATGGAGGTGAATATGATGATAAAAATAATGATAGCACTGTGTTGGTATGGAAAAGACACGTCTAGTCGCTATAGTGGTTGAGTTAAAAGAGAGACGGTCTTGACTGTGTGGAGGTTGAATGGAGAGAGGTCTGAACCAGTGAGCTGGTCAGTTGTGGTTGGCTCAGTGAATGAAGTCCCTAACAGTAAGCTCAGTAATATTGGAACCTATAACCTTTAGTTGACCTGTGCTTAGTATATCCATTATAAATCATTATTAATTTATAATATACTGTTAAGTTTCAATCCCAAATATATAGTATCCTACATTTACTATATAGACATGTATAGGTACGAACACCATGATATTTTTCTTTAGTGTATCGTACACACAACCCAAATGTATCGAACATATACATACTGAAGTTTCGACAGGTTTTGAAACCTGCCAGTTCGCCACCTGTAGGTATTCGCACCTCAACTAGTTTGTTCTCTGGTGGTTTCGACCATGATAAGAGTGGTTTCGCTACTCATAATTTTGTACAGACTAGTACAGTCGTGAACCAAAGTTTCGTTACCCCCTTGGCTGACAGGAAAGCGATGACAGTGTTAAAGATATGCTGAACGATCGGATAAACTGCTGTATTAAGTTAAATTGGTAGGGAACCAGTGATGTTCATATTCACAAACTACAAACCGGAAGTCATGGAAAATGAAGCTCATCCTGTCTCATTACCAACCCCCATATACACCAGTATGTCCGATCGTTCAGCATATATTGAACACTAGAGACCCTATAGAAAGAGTCTTTCTATAGGGTCTCTATTGAACACTGTCTTCACTTTCCTGCCAGCCAAAGGCGGTGGCGAAACATTGGTTCGAGGCTGTGCATTTTGTAAAGCAAGTTATTATAGTCACATGCAGGTGTATGTTTTATACCAAGTAGTATGTTTTCAAATACAAGTATTTATTGTCACAGCGAGGTGTATTCCACAGTGTTATGTCACACCTACATACTTAACTCACCTCTGTAGAACACTTAACAATCTCCTCTGTCTTCACACTTACTACTTTCCTTCCACTCTCCTTTACACAACACTCACTTATCTCTTCTCACACCCACATGTCGCTCCCATTCATCCTCAAACACATCTATCATACACAGGAGAATGCAATATACTACAAAAAATGCAATTGACGCTCAAGAAACTATTCTTATTGAAGATTTCCAAGTCGCTTCTTGTTGTCAATGGCCACACCACGTTGAAAACACCGCTTCTCGTCCGATCAGCGAAGTTAAGCAACGTTGGGTCTGGTTAGTACTTGGATGGGTGACCGCCTGGGAACACCAGATGCTGTTGGCATTTATATATTTAATTTTTAAAATAAATCCTTTCCAATAATTTCCTTTCAATGCAAACAACAAGCCATGACTCTTTTGAAGCATTATAAAACATTATACACATAACAAATTGACATTAAATATATCCATTGAGAGTATACCTCCTAACCTTACCTATATGTGGATTATTATTATTGACTACGACTGTACAATCCCACATACCATATTCCATATCACACTTTCAATTAGTATTAATAATAAGACATTATACACATCACGAATGACATTAATTAAATACATCCATTGAGAATAATTTATTTGTGGAGGAAATGAAGAAAATATAAGTAACCCAAATCAACAGTTACCCTTCGATACCTTAATATGGTAATATTGTATACCAGGGAAACCGTTGTTGTTGTTTGTGTTTAACGCCTATCGACTGTGTAATGGTCATTAAGGTGATAAATGTATAGAGTAATAGAGTGTGTGTAAGTGTTAATAAGTGTTAGTGCCTCCTGCTCTGCCTTGTGGAAGTCGGCAGGAAGGAGGAGGTCGATGGAGATGACCATTTGGGGAGTGGACAAGTAGACAGAAATAGAAGTAGATGGTGTTACTCTGCTTGTTCACAATTCCCGAACCTGGAAGACGCTGGGGTCCCGGTAGCATGAGGTGTACTGGGAGAAGAGGTCGAGGCAACTCACTAACTCAGGCAAGGAGAGGAAGTCATCCACAAAATATCCCCCAAAATTAAAAGTCCCACAAATTTTAAGAAGTTATCAGAATCCACACATTCACTCACGTAAAGGGATTTTACCCTCAAAGTGGCAACAGTGACAACACAAAGATAAACAATTAAATTTCTAATCAATTCTGTTTGAGGATGAATAATTATTACTCTCTGTACGAGAGTGTTTCCAAAACAAAACCACTCAGCCTGTGCGTGCCCCCTCCACACACCCTGACGGAGGTGGAACGGTCATCAATGCACAGGACAAGGGAGTCACAGTACCGCTTCCCGTTCAGGGGCTCACACTGATTCTCCTCATCGTGGTTTGGCAGTTATCAAATTACTGAAGGAGTAACTTGATATCATACTATAGAAATGATCCTATAAAGTATGATTATGACTTCAATACTACCTTTGGCAACACCAGGTCTAATGTTCTGCACACCTACAGTAACATTAGGTTTATACTAGTTTAGGTATATGTAATATTTCTTTAATTGCTAAATATATTAACATGATTCTGTAATAATTGCTATAATAAAGATATTTATCTATATTTCGTAAGACACACCCGTCTAAGAATGCACCACATTTCTCCTATACTCAGTTCAATTAAACCATAGAAGACATTTTTAAGTTCCTTGAAATAATGTGTTGGTGATGTTACCCAGACAAACATATTCCTACTGTAAATAAATAGGTCACACTAAGAAACAGTATTCATTGTTGTGAAATAGAAAACAATGAGAGTGAAGACCTATAGAATAAAAAGACTAAATACCTCCATAAAATTAATGAAACCTATAAATACTGAACGTAATTATAATAGTTACTCTTGGTTTGGACAGGGTAATCTTAAGTAAATTATATTGACACTGGTAGTAAGTTATTTTAAATGTATGTAAATATAAGCAAGGTTTCATTTTAATATACATAAGGTCTCGTTCATTGACAAATGGGATAAATTTACCTTTTTTATGCACAAGGAAAATCTAATGTATTATGATTAAGGTGATTAAAATAACAGCATAATAATTTTATATAAATATGTACTCTTAATAAATAATACTGTAGCCTATCGTTACTGAACTGTATACAATTATATTAATTATTTATTCACTCTGTACTGCCGGGTTTGACTAATTTCCCGTTGAATCCTTGGTATTATTACAGAATAATTGGGTTTTCGGCTAGGCTGCGCAGTGTTACCACATTAGGCTAGCTCCTGGGAATTTGCCCAGGTCACTTTATGATAGTTTACACAGGTTATACCCGGTAGTTTGCCAAGGTTAGGTTCCGGTAGTCTGTAAATTTACCGAATTCTTTCATACTGGTACATCTATAGAATATTAAATGAGAATAATAAAGTAAAATGCTAACAACATCAAGGGCCCCGAAGATTTTTTGTTTATCTTTCGTGTTTTCTGGTACCAGTGTTGCCAGATACCCGTGAACTGCTGAATACAAGATTGGTATAGAGATCCCAGCGTTTGCAATATGCATAATTATATTGTGTTTCATTTCTCAAAGTAGCCCTACGAAACATTGTGTAACATTTGAACACTATAAATATGTTGGATCGGGTTGTAGTACACTCGTGATACATAATTTCTGACCAGAGTGTGAAGAGCAGAAAGCTTCGAATCGCCTGGTATTGCTCAGTGATGATGACTGAGAGTCACCTGCGTTCGGGAATAGTCCTTGCAACGGCGCTCTCTCACTGTCTTCCTCTGCAGATTCTGCGGAGAGAAAAACAAACCAAAAACAGTACCAATGAATACATGTATTTTCACTTTCTGTCCTATACAACCTGCACGTCCCTATACACTCATTTTCTCTTCAACCATATCCTTTCCAGACATTCTTTCACACTCTCTATTATCACTGGATTGTACGGCTCTCGTTCACTCAGACCTAGCAGCACTTTGGCTGCCACTGTCGCTTCCACCATCTCCCTCCAGTTTCTCTCTCTTAGTTCACCTATTACCACATTCAGCATCGTAGCTCTCTCGTTCATACATATCACATACCATCAACACATGTTCTAATGTCTCATCTTCCCTACACACCTTACTGCCTTCATTACTCCATCTATATATTCCGTCATTCACCTCCAGTGACTTTGTTCTTGTCTTAAATAACAGCTCACTTCCCCAGCAGCTACCGTCATAGAACACTTCACTCCTTGGTATGTCTTTAGAGGAGTACCAATCTAGCGTGCTCTTCTCACTCATGATTCTCATCCATTCATCTCTGCCTATTTCTTGTATCCGTCTCTTAATCTCATTCATCCATTTCTCATCACTCCATCTCCTCCTTTCATCTAGCACTGGGTAGGCCTACTGCATTTCCCACATTTACATTCTCTTATCACACATCCTTCTCCACTTGGTATACCGTCCTGTCCATTTATACACTCTTGGAGCCCATCTGTCTTCATTCATTCCCTCTAATCTAACCTTATATTTCAACACTCCTTTGGCTATCCTCTCCTCAAACGTACTCCATCCAGCATCACCTCTTATTGCTTCCACACCTACATACTTGTTTGCACCTAATGCTGTTCTTCCTATCCTATTCTGTACTACCTCTAGTCAATTCAAGTCTTTCACTGTCCATGCCATAGGCTCCAGTCCATACATTAGTCCAGGTACAGTTGGACACATGAATGGGTGGTACAGCTTAAGTGAAAGATGATCAATTTCTCTCAATATCAAATTTCATAGTGCCAAATAGGAGACATCAGGGGCAGAAGTCAGTATTGAGGATGGTAATAAAAAGCAAGTACCTGATAATAGACACTGGTTACTCAAATAGGACAAGTATCTTTCACCTGGGCTGTACCACCCATTCATGTGTCCAACTGTACAACCATACCTTTCCATACACCTCGCATTACTTCATACTTATTAGCTCTACACCTTGCCACACTTCCTAGTCTTCCTACCCACTGGTTTGCTCTTGATAACCTATCAGTCTTTGTCCTATCATACCCTTTCTCATCCACAATTATTCCTAAGTATCTATACTCTTGCGTCCTTTCAATCACATTTCCACCCAGTCTCCACGTTCTACCTATATCCCGGTCATCCCTATTCACTACGATTACTTTGCTCTTATCACTCCCAAACTTGACATTAAAATCATTCCCATACTCTGTAACTACATCAAGTATTCTCTGCAGTGTCTCACCTGTCTCACTCAGAATCACCACATCATCTACATATAACAAAATACTCAGTACATACTCCCCTACCTGAATCCCTAAACCTTCCTTCCTCACTCGTGCAGCTAGTTCTTCTGTATACAGTCCAAACTACAATGGTGAAAGTACACATCCCTGCCTCACACCTCTCTTACTCTCCACCCATCCTGTCTCTAATTCACCTATACTGTACACTGTCCTGGTTTCCATATACATACTCATTATAATATTCATTATCTTGCTACTAACTCCCACTCTCTCCAAGACCTTGCCTAGCTTATACCTGTTAACTTTGTCATACGCCTTCTCAATGTCTGGAAATGCTAAGTAAACTTTCCTGTTATCTATCACCATTTTTTCAATAACTTCTCTCACTACGAACATATTATCCTCCCCTCTCCTATCTGTCCTAAAACCATTCTGTTCCTCTCCCATCACCTTATACCTCTCCACACTCTCTTTCAACCATTCATTCAGGATCCCACACAATACTTTTGATATTGTCTCTGTTAGAGCTATAGGCCTATAGTTCCTAAGCTCCCTCTTACTCTTGTGTCCTCCCTTATACAACAAAGTCACTCTATTCTCATTCCACTTACTTGGGACTTTTTCTTCTACCCAGATTGCTCTGAATAGAGAGTAAAGGCCTTCTAATACTCCTTGTAAAACTCATACGGAACACCATCCCTGCCTGCTGCTTTACCTGTTTTCAGTTTCCCTACATACTTCCTAATCTCAGCTCTACTTATTTCATCATTCATATTCTCCTCTATTCTTGTTTCCAGTTCAAACCTCACATCACTCCTGTCTGTCTTCTGCCTCATTCACACCACCTATGTCCTCCCAGAATTCCTGTATAGCATTCACCTTGTCCCTTGTGTCCCTCACTATGTTTCCACCAACCACTAATTCATCCACTCTGCTTCTCTCCTTCTGCTTCTCACCCCTTAAGAAGTCATACCACTCTTTACCACCTTCCTCCCCCTTGGCATGCAAACTCTTATCACTTTCCTGTCATCCATAAACTCTGGCTTTCATTATCAGTTTTGTTTTACCTCCTTCTGTCTACATTCATACTCCTTCCATGCCTCCTCATATGCTATTCTAACTTCCTCACTATTACCGACATTTTTCATCAGTCTTCTACACTTTCTATTACTCTCTTTCCTCTTCTTCGTATTCTCAATATCTTCATTCTACCAGCTCTTCATCAAACTTCTTTTATTACTATTCCTTACCCTTCCTATCCTTTTCTCATCCACCTCTGTCACTTTTCTAATCAGGGAATCATTCAGTTCATCCACTCCTCCATCCATAGTCCATTCCATACTCCTTAAATCACACTTATACAAGTCCCATCTTGCTTCTCGTATTCTCCATTTCTGCCTTCCTTTTACTACATTCTTGGCTGCCTTTCTCACACAGTCATATTCTAATACTATCATGTTATGGTCACTCATCAAATCTATCCTCCTCTCCTCATCCACCCACATATACTGTACTCTCCTCCTGGCTTTTTCATTCACTAGCACATAATCAATCACAGATTCATTCCTTAACATGGACCATGTCGCACGTCCCTCACCTATTGTCACATTCAAGTTCTCTAGACCTTGCTCTTCCGAGAAATTTAACAAAAGTTCCACATTACCATTCACTTCCTCTCCTAAAATTCCTATATGTCCATTCATATCACCCATGACAATAGTCTCTCTTTGTCTATTTTCTACAATCAACCTACCTATTATCCTGTATTTTCTTTCATTATCTTGACTCGCTCCTGGACCCTGTACAGTCATATAACACACAATCAACAGTATCCTTTCATACTTCCCTTCCATCTTTACAATAAGGTACACAGCCATGATGTCCTCACTCATTTCACATTCACCTGTTTTCACTTCCTCTATGTCCACGTCTATGTCATGTCTAACTAATAATCCCACACCTCCACCCTTCTTCTTCCATTTACTCCGTCCCTGTCCAATCATACTGTACTTATCACTGTTCATCTTCACTCTCTCACGTAACTGTGTTTCTGTCACACCTACTAAATCCAGATTCCATTCACACAATTCATCACTCATATCTTCCAATTTTCCAACACCCCATCCACGCACATTCACACACCCTATTCGCATTCTCTTCATTCCTTCCTTCACACAGTGGCGTCAGTTATCATCTCTAGCTTTCTGTCTGTCTGCTGACTGTCTAACTCTCTGTAGCTGCTCTGATGCCCTGATCCACTCCAGTAACCTTTTGCCCAGTCTCCTATTTCCCTCCATTCCTAGGTGGACCCTGTCTCTCCCAAAATCGTCCACAGTGAGTTCCGGGTCCATGTTAATAAAACTGACACCGACGTCAGGCAGAGTTGCCAGGTCAACTTAAGGGGGTGTAGGAGTAGGGGACTGGCTTGGGCGGGTTGGGAGGGGGGGGGGGGGAGTAGGGAGACAAGCTTGGGGTGGGTAGAAAGCCTGTTCCCTATTCCCACATTCCCTAAGACCCCCTGTTCCCCCCCCCCCCAAGCCTGTCCCCCTATTCCCGCACCCCCTTAACGAACTCCAACATCAGAATTTTTCATTTTTGCCTCAATAATTCACTATTTACTCCAGCTGGGGCAGAATCATTGACGGTCTTTTGGGTAGAACTTTCTCTGTTTACTCCTGAACAGTCATAATATAATTTCCCTGTGTGGACTTCTAACTTCCCTGAGACATGTAAATTCCCCCTGTATCTGGCAACATTGTAGGTAGTCAACAACAACAACAAAAAGCGCGGGGAAACTGCCAGTGATGCCAGCTCCCAGAGACTTCGCGAGGTAAAATTAAATCTTAAATAAATAATAACATTAAAGTTTATTGTTACAAAGGCATAAAACAAAGTAGAAGTAACAACAACAACAACCACACACACACAGAGTTTTATTAACTTGTTTAATAGTGTGAGAGGCATATTAAAAGACGAGAGGAAGCTATATACCCCAGCAACGATAGGGTTTACAACTTGAATAATTAGATAAAAGCTGAAATTTGGCACAGATATTGAGTTGTGTGATCTGAACAACATATCAAAAGTCCCATGGTGTACCACACCGGCGTTAACCACCATATTGGAAAATGGCTGCCATTTTGGATTTTGTTTTAAGTTTTGAATTTTTGTTTTGAGTTTTAGCCAAACACATCATTCACTAAAAGATGCTCAAATTTTGATTTTGAGTAGTTCTAACCTCTATATTTTTCAAGAATATGAGAAAACTGAGTTTTATAAGGAAACTAAGTAATATAGAAATCTGAACAATTTGTTTTACTTTCAAAATTGATTTTCATAAAACTGGTGAGACGGGTGAGTTCATGTTCTCATATAAAGCAGATGTAACAGAAGCTTTCAATAGGCTCTGTGACATTTGAGACACCAACAATGAATGCCAATATACACTTCAGGAACTGCACAGGATGATGATGGAAGCTGCAGATACAGAGATGTACTGAAACAAAAGTTAATGGATAAATATGGAAGAGACATCACCATTAGTAAACATCATGGAAATAATATTGTTTCGTTTACATAAGCAGTCAGTAAAACCTTGGCAGATTCATGGTATAGCAACAGAGAAAGTGACATAAATGATAAGAGACGTCTAAGACTCTAATTGCATTGACTGCTGTTGCTATCATATGTGAAGATAATCGTACATGTGTGCATGACAGTTTAGTGTATCCACTATGTGAACACATCGCTACTTCCTCTACACAACAGGTGCCAGACACTCTCCTTGACTTTGTTGATGAAGTAACGATATCTAAGGATAGCTATGAGCATAAGGCTCAGAAACGATTGAGTATACAACATGTAATTATATCTGCAGTGCGGCCACGTTCATTTCTATCCAGCCTTCAAACCCCCCAACGGGAACCGCCTTGACGGGGCGGGGGGGCTTGTGTGTCTCTGAGACCTGGCGAGCTAGACTAGAGGGGGTTCTGGACCCTGCTCTGCCCCGATTTCGGGGAGAGAGGGTTTCCCATGCTAGGAAGGTCGCTAGTGAGAGACCAGACTAAATGGTTCCCATCTTTCAGTTCTTCAACTGTCCCTCTTTTCTTTTTATTTTCTTCCTGTTTGCTGTCACACCTCTCTATCACATTTTTTTTGGCGCTATAAGACCTCGATGTTGCGGCGCCTAATATCCATCAATAATAATAATAATTCCAGCCTTCAAATCTCTATCTGTTTTCCTACAAAGACGCTATGACTCTCGCCAGTTAATTGATATTCTGGTAAAGATAGGAGTAGCTGCATCATATAAAAAGTCTTTACGCAATGTTTACTCAGTAATTAGAACTGAAACTGTGGAAATGAAGAAAGACGGTTTTCTGCAATATATCTATGACAATGCAGATTTTACTATTCGTACACTTGATGGGTTTGGAACATTTCACTGTATGGATGGTGTGAAATGTGTGACACCAACAAGTGAAGTATCAACCAGCACTGCAGTTCCCAGAATCATGAATGTAAACAGTTCAAGTAATGCTGGAGGAACAGTTCTCCCAAAGACATACAAGAAACCTTCAAACTTGTCAGGACTGCAGAATGTCACAACAAAGGCATTTATTTCATGTAGCACTGTTCATCCAACAAGTGTAAGGAATGCTCAGCAGATGGATACCTTATGGATATGTAGAAGTTACCTAAGTACAGTCCTAAGCATAAGTTTCTTTACCAACCTGGTGAGAGTAAGGTCGAAGTCGTGTTTGGAGAAGGGCCAGGCAAACGAACACTGGGAGTCAATATCTCATGACGGTGTATAATTTGTTAGATTCAAGTAAGTGAACACCTCTATAGACATGAAGCATTATCCGAGCATTATGAACTGACCCATTTTATGTTCGTCTAGTCCATATCCAACCACAACTTCGACTTCACTCTCGCTAGGGGGGTAAAGAAACTTATGCTCGTGACTGTACTGTACCAGCACAATCCCTGGCTGGAATGGTTACATACAGGCAGCAATTATGAAACAACTCATATAATTCCCCTTCCCTTCATCAACTTGAACCCATACAGGGAATTTGTCAACCATATACACATCACTACTGTTTGCAGTGGAATGTACAGTTGGAGACAGTAATGGGTGGTACAGCCCAGGTGAAAGATACTTGTCCCATTTGAGTAACCAGTGTCTATTATTAGCCTACTTGCTTTTTATTAACATCCTCAATACTGACTTCTGCCCCTGATGTCTCCTATTTGGCACTAAGGAACACACACACACACACACACCATCCTCAATACTGACTTCTGCCCCCAATGTCTTCTATTTGGCACTAAGGAACACACACACACACACACACACACACACACACACACACACACACCATCCTCAATACTGACTTCTGTCCCTGCTCGCAGAGCAAGATAGCTTTGATCAGTTAAAATTTAAGCTCACAACTACAACAATTTTAAGTTATCCAAACTATAACCTCCCTTTTTCTCTCTGTACTGATGTATCAAATGATGGCCTAAGTACAGTGCTTATGCAACATTCCACTGAGGGTCGTTGCAAGGTTTGTGTATATGTCAGTCGTGTTGTAAATGATGCAGAGAGGAAATACAGTGTCACTAACTTGGAGGCTATGGCGGTGGTGTGGGCCTTAAAGACCTTCAGGGAAATAATTCTAGTGTATCCTATCACCATATATGCAGATCATCAACCTGTTTGTTGTCTCTTTCATGGTAAACATTTGACAGGATAATTAGCTAGGTGGTATCTAACTATCTCAGAATTTCAACCTACTATTTAATATCTTCCTGGGCGTTTTAATAGAATTGCAGATGCCTTATCTCGCAATGTATCAGCTGCTGCTGTCATTCCTACTAGTTGTGAAGTAGACTTCAATGTGAAACTTGTTAAAACTGAACAAATAAAAAGAAAAATTTTGGTCACGGGTGATTTATGATTTGGTTTCAGATGACGAGAGTAACTTACCAGAATAACCCAATCCACTAACACAGTTTGAGGTAATAGATAACATTTTGTTCAGGAAGTTTGATAAACAAACTAACATATCTTCACATGTGGTAGTCCCTGATACACTCATTAATACTGTACTAACATTAATGCATAATCATCCACAAGCCGGACATCCAGGAAGGGATTGCTGTATAGCAGGAACTAGACTTAAATATTATTGGCTCTCTCTCCTCATGCGATGCTTTAGTTTATATTACCCTATACTGTACCTGAACAACCATGGGATGTAGTTGATATAGATATACTAAGCTTACCAATGAGTCATCAAGGCTCCAAATATTGTCTTGTATGTGTAGACAGTTTCTCATGTTATGTGGTTATTATTCCTTTGCAGACAAAAACAGCATAAGAGATTGCACACAAGCTTGTAACTAACTTACCTTGCCATTAGGCCTACACTACACCTAACAGACAATGATAAAGAATTTTCTAATAGTTTGTTATGTAACATAATAATGTGACCAATATCATATTAAACAGACTTTCATATCATCATTTCATCCAGCTAGTAATGGTCTTACTGAAAGAGTAAATCGTAAGATACAAGAAGTCTTGTGACATGTAGCTCATCCTATGCAAGGCTCATGGGAAGACTTGATATCATTTACAGCAGCCTCCATCAACGGGTCCATAAATTCATCATTGGATAAGTCTCCACATTATATCATATAATTATGGAACTGATAAGAGACTTCCATATGACATATTTACTGGTGAGTCTTCTCCAACATATTATATGGATGACTACTCCATTAGACAACTGCAGGTTTTTAATTAATAACATCCATAAGAAAGTCAGGAAACATTTACAGGCTAGTAGGCATAAGATGATGATTAAACAACATACTCAAGCTGTAACAATAGATGTTGCTATAGGGGATAATGTCATGATAAAAGCCACAGATAGAATGTCTAAACTAACTTCAAAGTTCTTAGGTCCATATGAAATAACAGAAATAGCCCATGGTAATAAAATAAAACTTAAGGATATAAACACTTGGAAAGAAGAAATATAGTGCATGTAGATAGGTGTATAAAGATTCACTGAAATAACACACATAACACAAATACAGAACATCCACAAGATATACATTCCACTTCCACATCTAGTACAACAATTATATACAGACAAAAACTTAGGTCTGCTAATAAAACTAAATAATGTATATTTGTTTCCATATTACAGATGGGAAACAAAATGGTAGTACTGTTTTTAGTGAGTTTAGTGCTTGTTACACTAGCTCAACAAAATACAGTTCCTGCCAACGCATTAAAACCTGGTGTCCTGGTGGAACATAGAGGAACCGTCTTGGTAGTGGAGGACTTAGTTACCGTACAACTGGAAGTAGATGGACTAATAGATAGTCCAGATATAATTTACAACCTTGGACAACATGTATCAGAATTACACCGACACATAGATAATGTCACCACTCATGTAAATAACTTTCATAACAACAAAGACATGAACACTAGGTAAGACATTACTACTAACCCACTTCTACAATACTTCTAGACCTATCAAAATGACTCTACAGTTATAGACAGAATCAATAGGTTGATAAAAAATAATTAACAGGATAAATCATTCATTTTCCTGTGAACCACATGAAAGGAAGCAACAGAGTCGAGGCCTTTTTAACTTCATGGGACATCTGAGTAAACAATTGTTTGGCACAGCAATGGCAGATGATGTGACTGCTTTAGGTAAAAAATTAGGTAACTATTGCCCTGGGGAAACAGAATAGGATGGTCATTCAAACCTACCAGCCACTTCAAAACCTGAAGGAAAAAATATGAAATAATAGAAATAACTTATCAGTTACCTACAGTGGTAAATAAATTAGTTGTTATAGTACCAGAAATGGAACAAGTGAGTACATTGCAGCCATATAGAGATAGCTGTACAGGAACTAACTGAGTTAAGTAGATAAAGTAATAATTAGTGACTTGGTGGAAGTTGTGTTTCTTCTTTATATCATTCCTACACTTATTTTAATTGTTTATATCATTGTCTTCAGCTGGTGTATACGGAAGGTTTATGCTTGGTACAGGCAATTGTCTGCTGGTGTAAGAGAAGCATCAGTGAACAACAGTAATGAGGATAATACAAATGTATAGTTTAATCACACATTCTTACACATTTCGTTAGGAGGTATATAATAAATAGGCCTATATTGTTACATGTTATAATCTTTAATCTCTGTAGAAATAGTAAAAGTAAATAGTATTACGGTATATCTAAAGATTTCCTGTAATAGCAAAGAAATATATATATATATATATATATATATATATATATATATATATATATATATATATATATATATATATATATATATGTATATGTAAAATTCTTTGGTTTCTTCAATAAACTTCTATATATCTAAATAATGAGACTCTGTTTGTCTGTCATGCTATACAAATTGCCATGTGACTACATACAGCGCCAGGAATTCACACACGGAAAGTGTGTGACAGTTAGGGGGAACAGACGATATTTTCGTCACAAAAAACACCCCCACTAATTACTTAATTACACATACTTCACTCTTATTGTACGCCTGGCAACCCACTCGGTTTGTTTACATTCCACGCTTCCATGCGGTGCACGGGCTTAAGATCTAGTCTTGTTCAACATAGAGTTCTACTTTGCTATAAACTAAACCTCTGAAGAGAATAATACAACTACAATCACCATCACGTTACCAGCATCATTGTGTTCCTAAGGCAACTTCAACCTCTTGAACATATTAATTGAACCACACGAAACAGTTAACAGGTGGAAAATAAACTTAATAACTAATTTACTATTGGTAATGTACTTAAGAACCCTGCAATTATGTATGAAAATTGGAGGCTTCTGCTGCTCCTCCTGGCTCCTGCTAATGTCACGAAACACACATCTTCCATATAGATGGTGTTTTGTGGCAATATTTGAAGGACACATTTTACTACAAGAGTTGGCTAGGACACTAACACTGTTATTCTGACACTGTACAAACAACAGTTACACTAGTCTACAGGAAATGTCAACAACGTATTCATTTCTTATGAGTACTGAAAAATATTCACTCAGACAAAACAATATTATCCCTATTCTATAAGTCCATAGTAGAATCGATCCTGTGTTTCACAATTGTAATTTGGTATGGAAAAATAACATGTAAGAATAAGAATACATTGAAGAAGAATGTAAAGACCACAGGTAGACTCCAAGCAAAATCTGTACCACTAAATGAACAGTACAATATCCTTACACACACACACACACACACACACACACACAACTTAATATCTACACACGCACACATTAACACAGTTCACATATACACAGACACAGTTCACATATACACACACACATCCTAATATCCACACACATCCTAATATCCAAACACAAACACACTCACACACATCCTAATATCCAAACACAAACACACACACACACACTTCCTAATAACACACACACACACACACACACACACACATACACATCCTAATATCCAGACAAACACACTTTCTCTGTAGCACTGTAATGAAACAAATATATAAGATCATGAACTATATAAAATAAATCACCCATTGAATCGTTACTATACCTTTCTCAGATCAGGCAGGAGATTAGCACTTCCTATGCAACACACAAATAGGTATACAAAATATTTTATTCCAAAAAGTATAAAACTGTGTAACCATTAATACAAGAACTAAAGTCTGTAAATAAGAATTACATAGTGAATTACAGCCACAATCAAATAACAACCAACACTTTCCTTCCACCGTGTAAATAAATCAGTATCAAAGACAAAACTCGTATAGTAAAACCTGATGAAAATAATATATGGTAGAGAGCTAAACATACTGGACATGAATGTTATTATGGTGAGGTTTTCATTATGTTTCACAAGGTATATTAAATCATTGAACAAGGCAATGACACGAGTTTTGTCTTTGATAGTACATACATAAAGATAGTGACTAGTATATGATATTATGAATAATGGATTGTTTTTTGTATCTTTGTATCTTTGCCAATACAACTTTCATGCTGTATTTTATTCAATGTGACAATAAAATTATTTTATCTTACACTAAGAAGTAATTATTAGTAATTACTGTGTCACTATGACTTAAATATCTATATAATTGTATGTACACATTCAAATTTTACTTTCTCTCACATCAAGTTTCTTAATTCTGTTTGTCCAATGTTGGATATGTCACTCATTGTAATAATGCTTGCCTTTCAAGAACGGCACCTTGTACGAAACACAGAACAAGGAGTGACGTGATCAGAGCAACCCCTGAGGACCTTCACTGCAAATGACCCTGGAGTGACTGCTTGTAATGTCTGCAACTTGGATTGAAATGTTCTCTTTACAATGTCAATAACTTCGATTGTAATGTTCTCTTTACAATGTCAATAACTTGGATTGAAATGTCCTCTTTACAATGTCAATAACTTCGATTGTAATGTTCTCTTTACAATGTCAATAACTTGGATTGAAATGTCCTCTTTACAATGTCAATAACTTGGATTGAAATGTCCTCTTTATAGTGTCAATAACTTGGATTGAAATCACCTCACACTTTCTTTTCTTATATGTTGGTGGTGGTGATTGATTGATTGATTGATATTATAGGCACCACAACAGCGAGGTCATATAGCGCCAGAAAAAGGTGGTAGAGAAGTGAGACAGAAAACAGGAAGGAAATAGAAAGAAAAGAGGGATAGTTGAAGATCTATAAGCTAGTGGCTGGGGCTGAAGTTGTTGGTGGCGAGGTAAACGATGGTTGTTGTTTTTGTTGTTTTTCCCAGGCAGTGAAGTCCATCCTGTCAAAGAGAACAGTACAGTAGTCTGGTGATCATAATTATAGAGATGGTTAGTGGGGTGATGATGGTAGTAGATAATATTATAGGGATGATGGTGGAAACTACTTACTGGGATCAATGTCAATCAATGGGACTAACAAACAGTAACCTTTCAATTTTATGAACCTCAGTATCCAGTAATGAACTTTAAATCTTCCCTTTTTCTATACCAACTAAACACTAACTCTAATTTGAAAACTAATTGTAAAATATGGTGGTATTTATCTAAAACTTATAGAACCTAATAAACATTTACAGTATTTTATTTACTACAGTCCCTAATCTTAGGCTTGATTCCACAGTCGTATTTGTTGGTTAGCTTCCCACTCAACCACACTTGTCAATCGTAATTTTATCCAACAAACTCGGTATTCATATCCACGAAATCTGTCAGGTAGTTCCATTATTACCATAGTTTCACCATAGTGGAGTCATCAAATTCATCAAATAATTCACTTATAAGTCATTTACATGGCTAAGAATTTTTCATTTGCATTTTTACAAACCACTACGAACAATTGTAGAATCGACCCTTAGTAACAAATTACCACTAGGCAATTCACCTTCTACAAGACACCCAGGTTTTACAACCCCTTAAACCTAAAACATAAGTTGCAGCCATAAAACGTACCTGGCCCCAATTCACAACTTATCCCTGGTGTGTCACCCTTCCCATCTGTGGATGTGTGAGGTTAGTAGTGATGGAGGATGCTATATGGATATTTTAATTCATTGAATAGCTCTCCCAGCTTTGAAATAACTGGTGACACTGTGACCTCTCCCACCTGTGTATGTGTGAGGTTAGTAGTGATGGAGGGTGCTATATGGATATATTAATTCATTAAATAGCTCTCCCAGCTTTGAAATCCCTGTATTTCAAGTTCATCAAGCCTGCATGTTGTCTAGCTTGAGTCATTTGTATACTTTTGTGGGTCTCAACACCGTTTAGTTTATATCCAGTTAGTTTTCAATATGTGTGAAAAGAAAATCCATAAGACATCTCAGTTATAATATTTGGCTCTAATTTCCTTTTGGTTTAAGGTAGTGACTGTCCTTTATCAGAATGGTTAAGGACTTTTTGATCGTATATGAGAATTGGAGGATTCTGATTCTTCCTGACTATACCACTAAACAAGCTCGTACCCTATAGGTGAGATTTTGTGGCAATATTTGAAGGACACATTTACCTCCCATTTTATGAATATATCACAGGATCACTTAACTCTAGATAGGTTAGGTTATTTTAACATCATATTTTGATAACCATGGATCCCATAAACTAAAAAAAATAAATACTTACAATATTCTTATATAAAAAATGTGAACATAGGTATGAAGCTATATATCAATAACTTTCATTTTCATCAACAAAGCATTGTTCATTCATCATTCTTTTATTTTTAACACATTTTTTAATTAATGAGAACCTGCATTTTTTAGATGTTTGTTTCTAATAATAAAAAAAACAACTAATATTCCTTTGGGATTTCTTGGCTGGAAGGCCATGTAGGATGGTTGATCTATCTGTGGACAAGCTATGAAAGAAATCTAATAAAGTATTCACCATGGGTTTAACATGCTGTATATCATTACAAGATTGGTAACGTGGGGTCCGAGATACACAATATGTATATAGCTTGAAATAAGAATGAGATACATAAGTTCAGTCACTGTCAGGAAAAGGTTCGTTCATAAAAACATGTGGTACATGAAAAAATAAAAAGCGTCGGTCAACAGAGACCCCAGTTTACCTATCTAGGGTATTAAGTAATTAAAAAAACAAGAGACCAGGATATGCACAAACCTTCCTAACATTGCTCCAAGTATATTTGAAGTGAGAACATCCAGTCTGTGTTCCTGAGTGATGTTGCAGTTTGGCAACCACAATAGGTGCACCTTTACCCCCTCCTGGTGTAACCCTTCTATTATTTGTATCCAGCCATCTGTGGTCACTGTGCTTCGTGGGAACTCAAGCCTCCAGTATCTGATGACAATGGATATACAGTAGTTGTGTTTTATACAGTCTAGTGCATGTGTGTTTTCACGGCACATACATAATGTATAAATTATTCTTATCCTAATCTAACCTGACCTAATTTGATTTAAGTTAATATTAACTAAACCTAACTTAACTTAATTAAATTTAAATTAATATTAACCTAACTTAAGCAAACCTGAGCTCTGGCTGACCTATACTATCTCAAGCTTTGACATAATGTACAGTCGGCGGCAAAAGTCGTGTCGCCTCACTTGCTTCACCGAGCCACGCGATGTTCATAGACTCGAGATTATTAGGTGTAGAAAACGTGTGTATTTCTCAAGTCCATGAACACTGCATGACTCGGTGAAGCAGGTGAGGCGACACGACTTCTGCCGCCGACTGTACTATACATATTATACTATACATATACTATACATATACTATAGCCCCTGGCTAGTACAGTGGTAACGCGCCTGCCTCGCATCCGTGAGGTCGGCAGATCGAGCCTCGCCCAGGCCTGAGAGTTACAAACTGTTTACTGGGGGGTTACTGCCATGGCTGGGCACCATGGTAGGGAGTTGGGCTTGCCTGGCTGACGTTCAGGAGAGTACCTCATCAGAGGTAGATACCAGAACTAAAACCCTGCAACTTTAACTTTAACATATTATACTATACATATTATACTATACATATTATACTATACATATACTATACATATATACTATACATACTATATTATACGTATACTATACATACTATAATATACATTTTCCTGCTGGACATACAAACTGAGGTGGGATAACTAATGAGTGTTCAAAATGAGAGGAAAAACTGTACATAATTTTTATCATAATTAGATATGTACTATCGTGGACATATATTTCGAGCCCCCTTCCTGACTGAGAGACTTGATTTGAGTTGGTAACATTGTTGATCTTCCCCCCACCCCCTCTTACTCTCCCAAGTCCCGCCCCTTTCCTCCCTCCCTCCGTCTCCCTCAATGTTTCCCGTCTTATGAAGTAAAGAATGTGAAGCTTCGTGAACCATTCGAGTATGATTGTTTATTAACATATTAGTTCATCATTTCAAAGTCAGATGATATTAATACATATCTGATTACGTATACTCTCAAAACTCAGTGCAGTTGTCATTAACTGAATAAATAACGAGTATATTATACCTTCCTTCTCTTCCCAACTTTGTTGTTATCCTCTCCACTTCTCTGATTTCCCTCACCATCCCATTTACTGTATTCCCTAATCACCTTCCCGCCTGCCTCACTCATTTCTTCCTCTGACATACAATATATCACCCTCCACTCTTCATTTTGACACACCTAAATAGGACCCAAGGTGGGCCGAAACTTTGTTTATCCCCTGTTGCTAGTGTATACTCATAGTGTATATAGTACTTGTTCTGGTGTAAGAAAGACTTACTTACTTCCAAACATATGAGTCGATATGGTAGGGTGGCTGGCGACTGGTTTGTCTTTGTAGTGTCTTTGTTGTCTCTTCGGAGTTTGATTTTAATTATTAGGTTTTCTATAACTATTATGGTTTGATAAGATACAACAAGGTTAAAGTAGTTTACTCACTTTTTATTTATAACACGAGTTAGTATACAGAGTCACAATATGTAGCTTGCACGGGTTTAAGCTAGGCTAGGAAGCTAACTTTAAAGAGAGATAACACGCTAGAGTAACCTGTGATCGGGTCGGTTATCTGTAGCTAACTGAGAGCTATAGGAGCGCAAACTAGGGCGCATCCCTTGTGTATCATAATATTATGCTGGCGTGTTAGTGCTTCCCACAGTCAATGAGTCCCGTTCTCTTCCCGTTCAAGCTTAGGCTAGCAGTATTGGAGCATCATGTGACGGTGTAAGTCTGAGTGTCTAAGTGACTCATACAAGTAAGTATTAAGTAAGTTATTATAAGTAGCCCTCTAATGAAGGTGAAACCGGAACATACTATATACTAATATACTACAATTTTTTGTTAATTTGTTATACCATACAGACTGACCCAGTCAGCTTATTTCACAACTGCATAGTATACACGATTCATGCCAATGAGGCAATTGTGGGGGTGGACTGTGTTTTATAATGTGCTTTATAATAATTTATCAAAAGCTTACCTTACTGGTTAATATAATATATAATCTCGTTGGTTGGCTGCAGCGAGTTAAACCAGGGGTGGGATCTTCAAAGCTTCGTAAGTTGGTGGCGCTACGATCAACTTTACGATCTCGTAGCCGCCATATTTGTTCGTGGCTTACGAAGATCGTAAGTTGGTATCTCCAACGCTTCGTAACCTCCTTCGTAGCTCACGATGATGTCTTCGTAGCGAGCGTCGCTGGACGTTCCGTTCCGTTTGTTTTGTTCATCCCGCCACCAAGCAGACTGGCTCTCAGCCAATCACAATGAAGGAAACAAAATGTCCTTGATACTATAAACCAATCGTAGCGTAGTATCACAATGTCAACAAGTCTAAGATGTCAACACTACCAGCTGATATAGATGACAGTCACCAATATACATCAGACAGCAACAGCAAATGACAGGTAAGGGAATTATCTGAATTATTATACTGTGTTAGTAATAATTTAACACAACAGTGTAGCTAAGGTAGCTGTCTGGGTATATATTTAATATCACGCCAATCACTAGTATGATATTGTCTATAGTTTTGGTTAAGTTAGGTTTGGCTATGTTAGTTAAAGATAGGTTAGGTTGTGTACTGTATATCAAGAACAAACAGCATAATACAAAAAGTTTACTGGCAGCTACATAGTTGTCATGAAAATAAATCTATTCTTTTAACTTCTACTGTCACTGTTTTATTTCTTTTAAACCTACCTACAGTAGTTTCTATGATAATATCAAAATCTGTAAGTTACAGTTGACTGCCAATACCAAGTAACAGGCAGAATTATACAATATGTAGTAAAATCTGGCAAGTGCAATTTAATAACTTATTGAAAGACAGATTAAGGAAATAAATTATATAAGCATTATTAATATTGTGGATTTGGGTGTTGGCATGGGCACACATGGGTTGAAGGATGGGGGGAGTGTCCATTGCCTGATTTAGATACAGTACGGTACCATTTTAATACAATAACCAGGTATTGTAATTTTTTCTGCTTTGTTATTGAATTATGTACCATTTTTAGTTATATTTCAGGTAGTGGGACAAAGACATTCACCTACATAGAAGAGGCTATGGCTCAAGTCATTGAAAAAGTGCAAGTGTTGGGTATTCCTGTGGACTCCAAGACCCAGGCAGTATGCAGCAGGCAGTAAATAATGTCCTGCTGTTCATCTAGGCTAGGAAAATGGAAATCTTCCCTCATTGGCACTAATGAAGTAATTACATTGAGTTTATATATATAAAACATAAATTTTGAGCAGCATTACCTCTCAATTCCATTCAAAGTTAAACAGTGCAAATCATAAGGCCTTAGTCCTAGGAGTAAATATACAAGATGTTCTCATATAGGCCTATCCATACCTTCAGTAATCACAGTACATGTACTGTACTGTACTGTGATTACCCAATATACAAGAGTCAAGTACATAGCGATTTTTTATATTTTGTGTATCATATAAATAACTCCTGTTAGCAGCAGTTCATATAGTCTTAAAAATTGGAGCCATATTAATATTAATCAAAACTAAATTTGTGATGCTTTATTGGATTCCATATGTATCATATGAGTACTTTAACTAAGTAAAAAATTGCAGTACTGCTGCTGTACTTATATGTATGACTAATTATATACTGCTTTTTTTAGGTATGACTTTACAATATTAATTCATAATGATAATCGTTAATATTTCTCTAAAATTATATGAAAGTTGCTAATTTTCATAATTTCTCAGCTACTGAAGAAGACTTGGATGAAGGTGATGTGGCTGACCCAAGACTGCCATCAAGGGTCCCTTCACCTACACCTAACCAAGGACTGCCATCAAGGGCCCCTTCACCTACACCTAACCAAGGACTGCCATCAAGGGCCTCTTCACCTACACCTAACCAAGGACTGCCATCAAGGGTCCCTTCACCTACACCTGGGCCCAGTTGGTAGGACTTTGGGCCAGTTACAGTGGAAGACTGTGAGGTTTTGACTGGCGACAGCTTGCCGAAGCTGGTAGAACCTCTATCAAGTGAGGAACATTCATACCACAGCTCTGTAGCCTCAAGTCACCCTTCCTCTAGGTCTGCTAGAGGTGTGATAGCTTATCTGGAAGCTACACTACCTCCAGATAGGATATACTAGTTTTCCATAAGACTATAAGGGATATTTGGATGGATCTTGCAGAAAATATTAACAAAAATATCAGAAACTTTGGTGAACATTAAAAAGGCAATCGAGAAAAGGTGATTTGTTTTCATGTGTCTTTTTTTTTATATATATAATTAGTGTAGTTTAAGTTGTTATATTTTGTGACAGAGTTATTAGAGTGCAAGTATGGTTTTAGTTGTGTGGTTTGTGTGTAGATTTCAATCTAAAGTATAGTTAACTTCTGCTTATGCTTTTTTAAGAAATTATGTTATTTATTTTCATTATATATTTTATCTCTCAAATATAGCTTTTATTTTAGCATTCACATTTCTTGTTAGATTTGTTATTCTTTCAGTAAAATCAACTTTTTTTCATGCATTTTTATCTTTGGCCAATAGTATTAATGAAGGTGAAAGTACTGGTACTTGAATAATTATTGTGTTATTTTCAATTACATATCAAGGTTCGGAGATTAACTATAAGGATATACTTATACTGTACTGTGGCTTTAATCTTGTATTTTAATAATTTCTCTGCCATATCTGTGATCTGTCCAAGCAATGTAAAGAGTGACAAACAAGTACTGTAGTCATTATGGAATTGGTATTTTTTGTTATCAGTCATTGTTGGAAAGTACATGAGTTCAAACAGCTTTCCAATATCATAAATTTGCAGGTTTTTACTCAGGTATATATGATGTAATGAACTATGATAATGCAGGAAACTAATAGTACAAATAGCTAGGGAGGTATCATGGATTTCTGTAAACTTTATGTAAATAAAATGTATGTTTTTTTATAGTCTATAATTAAAACATTAAGAAAAACCAATACCAATCACATATTTGTTATTAGCTGTTGAAAAGCATTTATTTTAGAAAAAGACAAGTCTTATGTTATATGAAAACAGGTGAAAATTATCTATTAAATTATACTGTTCAATAAAATTAATTGAGTTGGTAAGAAAGGTTCATGTACGGTACATGTTATTGAAACTTACATGATAATATTTGCAATAATTAATTCTGAGACATAATTTTGCCCTAGATTCTGGTATATGGTCAACCTTTTATACATCCAGTATGTATCAGTAAGTATATAATTCCAGTTATTTAAATGTTACCAGCTCACACATCACATTAATGTGCTTGTAATATTTTCATTAGAAAGTCTAAATCAAAGTTTATCAACCTTAAGAATATCCACTTCATACAAAGGACTATATATGGATTAAAGACTTATACTACTGTACATGGATTAAATTAGGTCTAACTATGCAATGAAGAATTTCTGCTTTGTTTGCAGGTAAATGGAAGCCAATTTCCTGCAATTAGTAAGTCACTATTATATCCTATTATTCATAATTAAACACTCCAAAGGTAATGATACACACACTAAATATTTGTAACTTTCTATTTCACAGTGCATCAGTTTAAATTGACATTTGCAGCTCCATTCTCCTAAGCTGCTGAATCTCCTCCTCTTGTTTATATTTACCGATAAATGACAATAACAACAACCATTATGTCGTCTATGTCAGCCGCGCCAAGTGTAAATAAACTCAAATCTCACTATTTACGGGTTGTTTATCGACTACGCGACCCTGCTATGAGCCTTACGAGTGCTTTTCAATCTTCATAGCGCTACGAACAAATATGGCGCATAATGGCGGCCGAAAACTCGCTTACGAAGCTTTGAAGATACGTTCTTAGCGGTTACGAACACCTTACGAACAAAGATGGCGCTACGATAATCGTAACTGCGCTTACGAAGCTTTGAAGATCCCACCCCTGTACAATAGTCTACCTCGTCACATTAAAGTGGTGGAGAATGTCCGAATCTTCAAGAAGAGATTGAAGACCTACTTATTCACCAATTCCTATGACTTCATAAGTAAAGTTGTGAAACAACCATATTCTTGGTGAGCAACGTTTAAGGGTGGGAGCGAGGAGTGCCACTATGTGGCGGAGCGCTCCCATGAACAACTTCAAACAAGTAACAAGTAAGTAAGTGTGTAGAGAGAGAAATATCACACACACAGAGTATTATATTGTCATTTATTTTTTATATTAGTTTTGGTATTATATTGTCATTTATTTTTTACATCTTTCTGCAGCGTGTTATGAATAATTATTTTTTATTTATTACAATAGGTTGAGGAGGTACAGTAGTGATAGATCCTATATAATTATTAGTAGTCAGTAGGTGAGATAATTAACTTTAAATATTTTCTTGTAATTAATATATATTTATCATTTATTTGTTCTGTTAACTAAAGTAATTGGGGAATTAAAATATCAAGGGAAAATCCAGGGATAGTCATAAATCAATATTAAATTTTTATATAATTTGTATGTCAATTTTCAACCTCATTAAAATTGCTGTGTATTAATTAGTCAACAGTAATTAAAAGATATTAACTTGTAATAAGACTTTTCATTCCCCATCTGCCTGGCATGTTTATTGGCTTATACTGAGGCTCGGGGAAGGTCAAGAGAACGTTTTTTTTTTATTATTATTATTATTATTTTTTTTTATTATTATTATTATTATTATTATTTTTTTTTTGTGCTAACGAATCTGACCCTAAAGGAGTGTTATAGGGTTGATTCCACAGTGGTTTGTTTTGGTTTGTAAGCTCACAAACGAAAGAATGTTTGTCGTGTAAATGCCTTATGGGTGAATTATTTAATGTATTTGATGAGTAATCTATACAGTGATCATTATTATTATTATTAAATGCCTTATGGGTGAATTATTTAATTAACTTGGTGAGTAATCTATACAGTGATTATTATTATTATTATTATTATTAAATGCCTTATGGGTGAATTATTTAATTAACTTGGAGAGTAATCTATACAGTGATTATTATTATTATTATTAAATGCCTTATGGGTGAATTATTTAATGAATTTGGTGAGTAATCTATACAGTGATTATTATTATCTAACTGTTGGATAGATATTGTGAATGTGGATGGATACTCACCTTTTCGAAAATAATGAAGCCTTAAAATTTTGGTTGGTTGGTTGGGGAGCTAACAAACCAATACCACTGTGGAATCAACCCATAGTGTCGAGCTGACCTTATGTTTATTTAATTTCACACACACACACACACACACACACACACACATATACACACACACACACACTACTGAGGAATGTAACAATACTTAACTCATATTGGGATTGATATGGTCCACTGGTTTAAGGACAGATACACACACACACATACATATATATATACACACACACACACACACACATATATATATATACACACATACACACACACAGGAAAAGTTGTGGCGAAGACACAAAACAGATGAATTGAGGACAGCTTATACTCAAGCGAGAAACAATGAAAGAAGATTGATTATTATGACCAAATGGGAATACTATAGTAAAAAGACCTTAGAAGCAGGGAAGGACATAAACAAATTGTATAAAACGCTTAATGATCTTACCGGGTATAAGAAGAAAAACAAG
>JAWZYT010000248.1:122500-252500 GCA_034508575.1 Petrolisthes manimaculis | reverse complement strand
TACTATGGTATGGCAACATATTCCATCCACTTGTACAGTCGGCAAAAAAAGTTTCGTTACCATCCCTACGTTAATTTTGACATTGATAAGCACGGCGGGGTTGGTACTCCACCGTTTGAGCAGCTGTGCCTCACGGGCCGCGGCAATGACAAGGCGTTCCCTTTCTTTTTATATCAAATGTTCAGCTGATTTTAAATTAAATTTTGAGTGTTCAAGAACTATTACTATTTAACTATTCATCATTAAACATACGGAAATACGTTTGAGTATTTTAGAATAAGAATATCCATAAAATACCCAGAAAAAGTAGCACTGGGTGAAAGTACAGTACGTCATTCCTACTTGCTTGTTCATTAGACACTGAGGGGTCCAGGAGGGTGACGGAGGTATATATGACACACACATCACACCTCACTCACCAGTCAGGCCTACCACCATTACATCACACTGTTAAAGGATGGTAACAACACTTTTTTTGCCGACTATACATCTTAATAGTTGATCAAAACTAATTTATCGAGCATTACAATGTTGTTGTTGTTGTTGTTGTTGTAGTTTCCCAGACTGTCTGGCCGAGCAGTCCCTAGTCTGGTTGACCAAAGCCAAACAGCAACTGTAATATTCTGCATCATGAAATATAGCATATTTATACATCAGAAATTATTTGGTGTCTATTGTTGCATCGACATAAAAACAAAATTGCTCACATACAGATAATTATTTCATTGTCATTCGTTTGGGTCAGCCTACAAACCTGTCAACCACCATTACCATTTCTCTCACTAGTGAGTGCTTCAGATGTGTGTCTTGGACTGAAGGTTGGGATTCACACCTGGGAGAGGGAGCACTGACAACATATTAGTGGACCTGGCAGTAAATTAAATATAGTTAAAATACACAGGCACATCAAACATAGTTAAAATACACAGATATATCAAACATAGTTATAATACACAGATATATCAAACATAGTTATAATACACAGATATATCAAACATAGTTATAATACACAGATATATCAAACATAGTTATAATACACAGGCACATCAAACATAGTTATAATACACAGATATATCAAACATAGTTATAATACAAAAGCAGTATACTGTTATTTCCTACTTGATAATTGAATAGAGAGTTGTTGAATACCCTGACCAATCCAGTGGCATCACGAGGGGGGGACTGGGGGGGACATATGTCCCTGGGGGCAGCATTTAGGGGGCCACCAATTGCCAATTTGAAGTTGGGGAAAATTAAATTGCTTTGTTTACACCAAAGTGAATCTGAAATAATGAAGTTAAACATTTCCTGAAAAGATTAATGCACTCAAGCCATATTTTAATTTATTTTTTCTTTATATTGATTATGAAACTTTACTTTGGTTTTAGAAATGGGTAACTTAGGCATCTTCATTAATATTCACGTAAATAAGTTAGATAAACAATTCATTTTTAAGGACTAAAGATTAAAAATAAATCGTTTCCAAGTGGCTTTAAATTGCTTCTATGAGTACTGATAGAACTCCCCAGCTGGCACCAACCATCACACACCCTATTGGGGCGCCATAACAATCTTTGTCACCGGGCGCCAACAACCCTCGTGACACCACTGGACCAATCAGGGCCTGGTGTTATTCTGATGGGGTGGATTAATGGATGGTCTGGTGTTATTCTGATGGGGTGGATTAATGGATGGTCTGGTGTTATTCTGATGGGGTGGATTAATGGATGGTCTGGTGTTATTCTGATGGGGTGGATTAATGGATGGTCTGGTGTTATTCTGATGGGGTGGATTAATGGATGGTCTGGTGTTATTCTGATGGGGTGGATTAATGGATGGTCTGGTGTTATTCTGATGGGGTGGATTAATGGATGGTCTGGTGTTATTCTGATGGGGTGGATTAATGGATGGTCTGGTGTTATTCTGATGGGGTGGATTAATGGATGGTCTGGTGTTATTCTGATGGGGATAGAACTGATGGGGTGGATTAATGGATGGTCTGGTGTTATTCTGATGGGGATAGAACTGATGGGGTGGATTAATGGATGGTCTGGTGTTATTCTGATGGGGTGGATTAATGGATGATCTGTCTGGTGTTATTCTGATGGGGATAGAACTGATGGGGTGGATTAATGGATGGTCTGGTGTTATTCTGATGGGGATAGAACTGATGGGGTGGATAAATGGATGGTCTGGTGTTATTCTGATGGGGATAGAACTGATGGGGTGGATTAATGGATGGTCTGGTGTTATTCTGATGGGGTGGATTAATGGATGGTCTGGTGTTATTCTGATGGGGTGGATTAATGGATGGTCTGGTGTTATTCTGATGGGGTGGATTAATGGATGGTCTGGTGTTATTCTGATGGGGTGGATTAATGGATGGTCTGGTGTTATTCTGATGGGGATAGAACTGATGGGGTGGATAAATGGTTTGGTTGTAGACCTGTACTTGTTGGACACATTTGAAATGTGTTCACCTCAATGGTGTGAAGGCTGATAATATCAAGTTAATTAACTGGTCATGTAATATGTGCTATATTGGTCTGAAAAGTGTTGAAAAGGATATTAGTGAATTGAAGAAAGGAATGAAGGATATGCAAGATGAAATGAAGAAACTAGTGGATAGTAAGATGGAAGATGTTGTGACTGAGTTGGTGATGTGATCAGTGCTGACTCACACCTGACTCACACCTGGGACACTGTAATGAAGAAGTAATAATGAGAAGAAAAATCTACTGGTTGTAAAGTCAACGGATGATGAAGTGAAGGTTGTAGACAATAAGAAAGAAGTTGCTGAGGCTCTGGATGGAACACAGATAGTTAACACAAGATTCACTCAGAAGGGAAACATTGTAATGAACTTTGAATGAAGATGAAAATAAGAGAGATGAAGCAGCACAAAAACTTGTGGCTGTTCCTGATGTGACGACAAAAATGTAAGGAAGTTAAAGCCCAAGATAATTATTTGTAATGTTAACAAAGACTATTAAGATTATTAATTAGATTATTATTAGATTATTAAGAATCTGGTTATTTGGAATGAATATTTACAGGGAGTCACTGACGTTAACTTTAAAATGGAGCGACTTTTTTATTAGCCTGCTACAAGTGGTACCAAGCATTATATTATTAGGTGTGATCCAGAGATAAGGATTAAGGCAAATTAGAATGGTGTGTTTATTCAGTGAGGGATAGATATAGGGTGACGGTCTGCTATCATTGTCAAAGGTTTGGTCAGATTGTACAGTTGCCCACACATGAAGCTGGTATGGCTCGTTACTTGTGAGGTACAGTGGCTACAAAAGAAAGAAAAGGGAAGAAAGATGTAGTTTGTTGACAGGCAGACAGTAAAATATTATTACTGTCTGCTTGTCAACAAACTATAACTTTTGTTCACTTTCCTTCCTATTGTAGCTATCTCACAAGTAGCGAGGCGTACCAGATTCATGTGTGGGCAACTGTACATAAATGTTCAGCCAAGGCAAAGAGAGATGATCCAATCTGTGCTAAGTGTGTTGGTAACCATAACAACACGAGGGATTGTACAGTTGGACACAGGAATGGGTGGTACAGCCCAGATGAAAGATACTTGTCCCATTTGAATAACCAGTGTCTATTATCAGGTACTTGCTTTTTATTACCATCTTCAATACTAACTTCTGTCCCTCCTATTTACCAACCTAACCTAACCTAACCTAATCCAACCCACCTAATCTAACCTATCCTAACCAGTGTCTATTATCAGGTACAGTACTTGCTTTTTATTACCATTCTCAATACTGACTTCTGCCCCTGATGTCTCCTATTTGGCACTAAAGAACACACACACACACACACACACCATCCTCAATACTGACTTCTGCCCCTGATGGCTCCTATTTGGCACTAAGGAACACAAACACACACACACACCATCCTCAATACTGACTTCTGTCCCTGATGTCTCCTATTTGGCACTAAGGAACACACACACACACACACACCATCCTCAATACAGATTTATGCCCCTGATGTCTCCTATTTGGCACTAATTAAGGAACTTTATACTGGGACAAATTGACCATCTTTCACTTGGGCTGTACCACCCATTCATGTGTCCAACTGTACGTCTACTGAGAGGAAAATGTATAAGCTGTAAGAGGTTTAAGGAAAACTGATATTGAGCATATGGCAAATTATGTGAAGTATTGTTCAGTTATGCAAGAGCAACTTCAGAAAATAATAAAAAAGTAGCACAGAAAATGGATACTGAGTAGCATGGATTTAATTCTACGAGGTGTTTATTTCAATGCACAGTCATGATAATGCTATGATTTGAGAAATGACACCTGTGATGTATACCTTTTTACATATACAAATAATATTTATAGATATTTTTTAAGTGTTTTTAAGAAATGTCCAGATTAGTGATAATTGTAGTTAATTTTGTAAGGAAAAGATTAAAAATATATATATGTTTGCTGGTTCGACATGGATAAAAAGAACATTAAAAGTTATTATAGTGTTAAATAATATTGAGGGAAGCCCTGTAGAGCGCCATCCACTGATGGAGCGGGGCATAGAATATATAACAAACAAATAACACCATAGTTAAAATACACAGGAACACAAGGAACTAATTTCATAAACCCAAAATAAACACTAACCTAAATATGAAGAAATTTGATAAGTACAGTAACTTCCTTTCCTGGTAAATTGTCCGTTTATATCCCGGTAAGGTATTTTGTCCTGGTTAGGTCCCGGTCGATGGCCATGGTTAGGTCCCAGTAGTTTGTCCCTGTCCAGATTAGGTTAGGTTAGGTCAGGTTAAGTCAGACTAACTTCAACAAATAATAACTGATAAATAATTACACAATAACTAAAAAGAAAAATACATCATTTATAATAAATATTAAAAATAACTAATAATATATATAACTAATACTATATATAACTATTAATAAATATAATAACTAATAATAAATATAATAACTAATAATATATATAACTATTAATAAATATAATAACTAATAATAAATATAATAACTAATAATATAAATTATAAAAATAAACAAATAATAATTAATTGAGGTGGTTTGGACATGTGGAGAGAATGTAAGGTGTGGAGTTTGTCAAGAAGGTGTATTGAAGTGAAGTTGTGGCCCCTGGTGTGAGAGGCAGACCACTGGTTAGATGGCAGAACAGTGGAAGAGTATGTAAAGAAGAGTAGGGAGTAATGAGGGAGTGTTGGAATAGAGTGGAAGAGTATGTAAAGCAGAGTAATGTGATGGACAGTGTAGGGAGTAAGGAGGGAGTGTTGGAACAGAGTGGAAGAGTATGTAAAGGAGAGTAATGTGAGGGACAGTGTAGGGAGTAAGGAGGGAGTGTTGGAACAGAGTGGAAGAGTATGTAAAGCAGAGTAATGTGAGGGACAGTGTAGGGAGTAAGGAGAGAGTTTTGGAACAGAGTGGAAGAGTATGTAAAGCAGAGTAATGTGATGGACAGTGTAGGGAGTAAGGAGGGAGTGTTGTAACAGGGAAAACTGGAGACGCTTTTGCCGTGGCCACCCCCTTGGAGGGAGTTCCCAGAAGGAACAAGAAGTCAGAGCTATAGATAGATAGAAACAATGAATTTAAATGTAATAACGACTAAAAATAAATAAATACCTGGTAATAATAAACACACACACACACACACACCTATATGGAAAGAGCTTAATTGTTTAATGGCCTGGTCAGGAAGAATGAGAAGCCACCAATATCAGATATTACTCACAAATATCAGAGTGTTCAGTTTGACTCCAAGGACAAGGAAAAGGTCTCTGTTACCTATTATGTCAATAATAATTACAACATCCATAAACTAACTACAGGTGCATGGAATATGTTCCCATACTATGGTATGGAAACATAGTCCATCCACTTGTACATCTTAATAGTTAATTAAAACTAATTTATTGAGCATTACAATGTAATATTCTGCACCATAAAATATAGAATATTTATACATCAGGAATCATTTGGTGCCTATTGTTGTATCCACAAAAAAACAAAGTTTTTCACATACAGATTATTATTTCATTGTCATTCGTTTGGCTCACCATACAAAACTTCCAACCACCATTACCATCTCTCTCACTAGTGAGTGCTTCAGATGTTTGTCTTGGACTGAAGTTTGTGGTTTATGCCTGGGAGAGGGAGCACTGACAACACTGCAGTGGACCTCATTGTAGTGGACCTGGCAGTAAATTAAACACAGTTAAAATACACAGGCACATCAAACATAGTTAAAATACACAGATATATCAAACATAGTTATAATACAAAAGCAGTATACTGTTATTTCCTACTTGATAATTGAATAGAGAGTTGTTGAATACCCTGACCAATCCAGTGGCATCACGAGGGGGGGACTGGGGGGGACATATGTCCCTGGGGGCAGCATTTAGGGGGGCACCAATTGCCAATTTGAAGTTGGGGAAAATTAAATTGCTTTGTTTACACCAAAGTGAATCTGAAATAATGAAGTTAAACATTTCCTGAACAGATTAATGCACTCAAGCCATATTTTCATTTATTTTTTTCTTTATATTGATTATGAAACTTTACTTTGGTTTTAGAAATGGGTATATAGGCATCTTCATTAATATTCACGTAAATAAGTTAGATAAACAATTCATTTTTAACCCCTCCGCGACGGGAAAACTATGGATAGCCGCACTGTCAGTCCGGGGCTACTGCACCTTGCCTCCCTCTATGTCCGGGCGCTTTTACCAAAATCGCTCAATTTCACTCTACTTCACTTACTCCGTACGTCTAAACTACGATACTGAACAACTTAAATTTGGTCTTGTTAGCACCATCAACTCTTCCTCTTTCCAATAAAACCAACCCCAGCTCTCTACGACTCTCCGTTGCCGAGAAAGTAAGTGAGGAATGAAGGGTACTTTTTCGTGTGAGCGCGGCCGTGTTCGCTTAGGTGGCGTGGCTGTGACGACAACTGAACGTGGCCCGCGCGGGTGGCAGTCAGTGTTGTAAGTACGCGTGGCGCACCACAGAATCGAACACGCACGAGAAATCTAATCCACATCCATCCATGTTTACAGTCAGTAACACACTGACTGACGATGGTGATTTGTAGGGATGGTGGTGAAGTATAGCCAAGTGAAAAAAAAACCGCCAAATTGGGCTCGCAAATGCCGACATTGGCAATAGCGGTGCTTCATCTCGTCCGGTCACCACATGGCACGGGTGTACGACACCACCCGGAGGTTTCCTGGGTCCGTTTATGACCGCGGACCGGACGTTAAGGGTTAAGGACTAAAGATTAAAAATAAATCGTTTCCAAGTGGCTTTAAATTGCTTCTATGAGTACTGATAGAACTCCCCAGCTGGCACCAACCATCACACACCCTATTGGGGCGCCATAACAATCTTTGTCACCGGGCGCCAACAACCCTCGTGACACCACTGGACCAATCAGGGCCTGGTGTTATTCTGATGGGGTGGATTAATGGATGGTCTGGTGTTATTCTGATGGGGTGGATTAATGGATGGTCTGGTGTTATTCTGATGGGGTGGATTAATGGATGGTCTGGTGTTATTCTGATGGGGTGGATTAATGGATGGTCTGGTGTTATTCTGATGGGGTGGATTAATGGATGGTCTGGTGTTATTCTGATGGGGTGGATTAATGGATGGTCTGGTGTTATTCTGATGGGGATAGAACTGATGGGGTGGATTAATGGATGGTCTGGTGTTATTCTGATGGGGATAGAACTGATGGGGTGGATTAATGGATGGTCTGGTGTTATTCTGATGGGGATAGAACTGATGGGGTGGATTAATGGATGGTCTGGTGTTATTCTGATGGGGTGGATTAATGGATGATCTGTCTGGTGTTATTCTGATGGGGATAGAACTGATGGGGTGGATTAATGGATGGTCTGGTGTTATTCTGATGGGGATAGAACTGATGGGGTGGATTAATGGATGGTCTGGTGTTATTCTGATGGGGTGGATTAATGGATGGTCTGGTGTTATTCTGATGGGGTGGATTAATGGATGGTCTGGTGTTATTCTGATGGGGATAGAACTGATGGGGTGGATTAATGGATGGTCTGGTGTTATTCTGATGGGGATAGAACTGATGGGGTGGATAAATGGTTTGGTTGTAGACCTGTACTTGTTGGACACATTTGAAATGTGTTCACCTCAATGGTGTGAAGGCTGATAATATCAAGTTAATTAACTGGTCATGTAATATGTGCTATATTGGTCTGAAAAGTGTTGAAAAGGATATTAGTAAATTGAAGAAAGGAATGAAGGATATGCAAGATGAAATGAAGAAACTAGTGGATAGTAAGATGGAAGATGTTGTGACTGAGTTGGTGATGTGATCAGTGCTGACTCACACCTGACTCACACCTGGGACACTGTAATGAAGAAGTAATAATGAGAAGAAAAATCTACTGGTTGTAAAGTCAACGGATGATGAAGTGAAGGTTGTAGACAATAAGAAAGAAGTTGCTGAGGCTCTGGATGGAACACAGATAGTTAACACAAGATTCACTCAGAAGGGAAACATTGTAATGAACTATGAATGAAGATGAAAATAAGAGAGATGAAGCAGCACAAAAACATGTGGCTGTTCCTGATGTGACGACAAAAATGTAAGGAAGTTAAAGCCCAAGATAATTATTTGTAATGTTAACAAAGACTATTAAGATTATTAATTAGATTATTATTAGATTATTAAGAATCTGGTTATTTGGAATGAATATTTACAGGGAGTCACTGACGTTAACTTTAAAATGGAGCGACTTTTTTATTAGCCTGCTACAAGTGGTACCAAGCATTATATTATTAGGTGTGATCCAGAGATAAGGATTAAGGCAAATTAGAATGGTGTGTTTATTCAGTGAGGGATAGATATAGGGTGACGGTCTGCTATCATTGTCAAAGGTTTGGTCAGATTGTACAGTTGCCCACACATGAAGCTGGTATGGCTCGTTACTTGTGAGGTACAGTGGCTACAAAAGAAAGAAAAGGGAAGAAAGATGTAGTTTGTTGACAGACAGACAGTAAAATATTATTACTGTCTGCTTGTCAACAAACTATAACTTTTGTTCACTTTCCTTCCTATTGTAGCTATCTCACAAGTAGCGAGGCGTACCAGATTCATGTGTGGGCAACTGTACATAAATGTTCAGCCAAGGCAAAGGGAGATGATCCAATCTGTGCTAAGTGTGTTGGTAACCATAACAACACGAGGGATTGTACAGTTGGACACAGGAATGGGTGGTACAGCCCAGATGAAAGATACTTGTCCCATTTGAATAACCAGTGTCTATTATCAGGTACTTGCTTTTTATTACCATCTTCAATACTGACTTCTGTCCCTCCTATTTACCAACCTAACCTAACCTAACCTAATCCAACCCACCTAATCTAACCTAACCTATCCTGTGTCTATTATCAGGTACTTGCTTTTTATTACCATCCTCAATACTGACTTCTGTCCCTGATGTCTCCAATTTGGCACTAAGGAACACACACACACACACACACACACCATCCTCAATACTGACTTCTGTCCCTGATGTCTCCAATTTGGCACTAAGGAACACACACACACACACACACACACCATCCTCAATACTGACTTCTGCCCCTGATGTCTCCTATTTGGCACTAATTAAGGAACTTGATACTGGGACAAATTGACCATCTTTCACTTGGGCTGTACCACCCATTCATGTGTCCAACTGTACGTCTACTGAGAGCAAAATGTATAAGCTGTAAGAGGTTTATGGAAAACTGATATTGAGCATATGGCAAATTATGTGAAGTATTGTTCAGTTATGCAAGAGCAACTTCAGAAAATAATACAAAAGTAGCAGAGAAAATGAATACTGAGTAGCATAGACTTAATTCTACGAGGTGTTTATTTCAATGCACAGTCATGGTAATGTTATGATTTGAGAAATTACACCTGTTATGTATACCTTTTTACATATACAAATAATATTTATAGATATTTTTTAAGTGTTTTTAAGAAATGTCCAGATTAGTGATAATTGTAGTTAATTTTGTAAGGAAAAGATTAAAAATATATATATGTTTGCTGGTTCGACATAGATAAAAAGAACATTAAAAGTTATTATAGTGTTAAATAATATTGAGGGAAGCCCTGTGGAGCGCCATCCACTGATGGAGCGGGGCATAGAATATATAACAAACAAATAACACCATAGTTAAAATACACAGGAACACAAGGAACTAATTTCATAAACACTAACCTAAATACGAAGAAATTTGATGATTACAGTAACTTCCTTTCCTGGTAAATTGTCCGTTTATATCCCGGTAAGGTATTTTGTCCTGGTTAGGTCCCGGTCGATGGCCATGGTTAGGTCCCAGTAGTCTGTCCCTGTCCAGATTAGGTTAGGTTAGGTCAGGTCAGGTTAAGTCAGACTAACTTCAACAAATAATAACTAATAAATAATTACACAATAACTAAAAAGAAAAATACATCATTTATAATAAATATTAAAAATAACTAATAATATATATAACTAATACTATATATAACTATTAATAAATATAATAACTAATAATAAATATAATAACTAATAATATATATCATAAAAATAAACAAATAATAATTAATTGAGGTGGTTTGGACATGTGGAGAGAATGTAAGGTGTGGAGTTTGTCAAGAAGGTGTATGGAAGTGAAGTTGTTTCACCTGGTGTGAGAGGCAGACCACTGGTTAGATGGCAGAACAGTGGAAGAGTATGTAAAGGAGAGTAGGGAGTAATGAGGGAGTGTTGGAATAGAGTGGAAGAGTATGTAAAGCAGAATAATGTGATGGACAGTATAGGGAGTAAGGAGGGAGTGTTGGAACAGAGTGGAAGAGTATGTAAAGGAGAGTAATGTGATGGACAGTGTAGGGACTAAGGAGGGAGTGTTGGAACAGAGTGGAAGAGTATGTAAAGCAGAGTAATGTGAGGGACAGAGTAGGGAGTAATGAGGGAGTGTTGGAACAGAGTGGAAGAGTATGTAAAGGAGAGTAGGGAGTAATGAGGGAGTGTTGGAACAAAGTGGAAGAGTATGTAAAGCAGAGTAATGTGAGGGACAGAGTAGGGAGTAAGGAGGGAGTGTTGGAACAGAGTGGAAGAGTATGTAAAGCAGAGTAATGTAAGGGACAGAGTAGGGAGTGAGGAGGGAGTTTTGGAACAGAGTGGAAGAGTAATGTGATGGACAGTGTAGGGAGTAAGGAGGGAGTGTTGGAACAGGGAAAACTGGAGACACTTCTGCCGTGGCCACCCCCTTGGAGGGAGTTCCCAGAAGGAACAAGAAGTCAGAGCTATAGATAGATAGAAACAATGAATTTAAATTTAATAACTAATAAAAATAAATAAATACTTGGTAATAATAAACACACACACACACACACACCTATATGGAAAGAGCTTAATTGTTTAATGGCCTGGTCAGGAAGAATGAGAAGCCACCAATATCAGATATTACTCACAAATATCAGAGTGTTCAGTTTGACTCCAAGGACAAGGAAAAGGTCTCTGTTACCTATTATGTCAATAATAATTACAACATCTATAAACTAACTACAGGTGCATGGAATATGTTCCCATACTATGGTATGGAAACATAGTCCATCCACTTGTACATCTTAATAGTTAATTAAAACTAATTTATTGAGCATTACAATGTAATATTCTGCACCATAAAATATAGAATATTTATACCTCAGGAATCATTTGGTGCCTATTATTGTATCCACATAAAAACAAAATTGTTCACATACAGATTATTATTTCATTGTCATTCGTTTGGCTCACCATACAAAACTTCCAACCACCATTACCATCTCTCTCACTAGTGAGTGCTTCAGATGTTTGTCTTGGACTGAAGTTTGTGGTTTATGCCTGGGAGAGGGAGCACTGACAACACTGCAGTGGACCTCATTGTAGTGGACCTGGCAGTAAATTAAACACAGTTAAAATACACAGGCACATCAAACATAGTTAAAATACACAGGTATATCAAACATAGTTATAATACAAAAGCAGTATACTGTTATTTCCTACTTGATAATTGAATAGAGAGTTGTTGAATACCCTGACCAATCCAGTGGCATCACGAGGGGGGGACTGGGGGGGACATATGTCCCTGGGGGCAGCATTTAGGGGGCCACCAATTGCCAATTTGAAGTTGGTGAAAATTAAATTGCTTTGTTTACACCAAAGTGAATCTGAAATAATGAAGTTAAACATTTCCTGAACAGATTAATGCACTCAAGCCATATTTTAATTTATTTTTTCTTTATATTGATTATGAAACTTTACTTTGGTTTTAGAAATGGGTAACTTAGGCATCTTCATTAATATTCACGTAAATAAGTTAGATAAACAATTCATTTTTAAGGACTAAAGATTAAAAATAAATCGTTTCCAAGTGGCTTTAAATTGCTTCTATGAGTACTGATAGAACTCCCCAGCTGGCACCAACCATCACACACCCTATTGGGGCGCCATAACAATCTTTGTCACCGGGCGCCAACAACCCTCGTGACACCACTGGACCAATCAGGGCCTGGTGTTATTCTGATGGGGTGGATTAATGGATGGTCTGGTGTTATTCTGATGGGGTGGATTAATGGATGGTCTGGTGTTATTCTGATGGGGTGGATTAATGGATGGTCTGGTGTTATTCTGATGGGGTGGATTAATGGATGGTCTGGTGTTATTCTGATGGGGATAGAACTGATGGGGTGGATTAATGGATGGTCTGGTGTTATTCTGATGGGGATAGAACTGATGGGGTGGATAAATGGTTTGGTTGTAGACCTGTACTTGTTGGACACATTTGAAATATGTTCACCTCAATGGTGTGAAGGCTGATAATATCAAGTTAATTAACTGGTCATGTAATATGTGCTATATTGGTCTGAAAAGTGTTGAAAAGGATATTAGTAAATTGAAGAAAGGAATGAAGGATATGCAAGATGAAATGAAGAAACTAGTGGATGGTAAGATGGAAGATGTTGTGACTGAGTTGGTGATGTGATCAGTGCTGACTCACACCTGACTCACACCTGGGACACTGTAATGAAGAAGTAATAATGAGAAGAAATATCTACTGGTTGTAAAGTCAACGGATGATGAAGTGAAGGTTGTAGACAATAAGAAAGAAGTTGCTGAGGCTCTGGATGGAACACAGATAGTTAACACAAGATTCACTCAGAAGGGAAACATTGTAATGAACTTTGAATGAAGATGAAAATAAGAGAGATGAAGCAGCACAAAAACATGTGGCTGTTCCTGATGTGACGACAAAAATGTAAGGAAGTTAAAGCCCAAGATAATTATTTGTAATGTTAACAAAGACTATTAAGATTATTAATTAGATTATTATTAGATTATTAAGAATCTGGTTATTTGGAATGAATATTTACAGGGAGTCACTGACGTTAACTTTAAAATGGAGCGACTTTTTTATTAGCCTGCTACAAGTGGTACCAAGCATTATATTATTAGGTGTGATCCAGAGATAAGGATTAAGGCAAATTAGAATGGTGTGTTTATTCAGTGAGGGATAGATATAGGGTGACGGTCTGCTATCATTGTCAAAGGTTTGGTCAGATTGTACAGTTGCCCACACATGAAGCTGGTATGGCTCGTTACTTGTGAGGTACAGTGGCTACAAAAGAAAGAAAAGTGAAGAAAGATGTAGTTTGTTGACAGACAGACAGTAAAATATTATTACTGTCTGCTTGTCAACAAACTATAACTTTTGTTCACTTTCCTTCCTATTGTAGCTATCTCACAAGTAGCGAGGCGTACCAGATTCATGTGTGGGCAACTGTACATAAATGTTCAGCCAAGGCAAAGGGAGATGATCCAATCTGTGCTAAGTGTGTTGGTAACCATAACAACACGAGGGATTGTACAGTTGGACACAGGAATGGGTGGTACAGCCCAGATGAAAGATACTTGTCCCATTTGAATAACCAGTGTCTATTATCAGGTACTTGCTTTTTATTACCATCTTCAATACTGACTTCTGCCCCTGATGTCTCCTATTTGGTACTAAGGAACACACACACACACACCATCTTCAATACTGACTTCTGCCCCTGATGTCTCCTATTTGGCACTAAGGAACACACACACACACACACCATCCTCAATACTGACTTCTGCCCCTGATGTCTCCTATTTGGCACTAAGGAACACACACACACACATCATCCTCAATACTGACTTCTGCCCCTGATGTCTCCTATTTGGCACTAATTAAGGAACTTGATACTGGGACAAATTGACCATCTTTCACTTGGGCTGTACCACCCATTCCTGTGTCCAACTGTACGTCTACTGAGAGGAAAATGTATAAGCTGTAAGAGGTTTAAGGAAAACTGATATTGAGCATATGGCAAATTATGTGAAGTATTGTTCAGTTATGCAAGAGCAACTTCAGAAAATAATACAAAAGTAGCACAGAAAATGAATACTGAGTAGCATGGACTTAATTCTACGAGGTGTTTATTCCAATGCACAGTCATGATAATGTTATGATTTGAGAAATGACACCTGTGATGTATACCTTTTTACATATACAAATAATATTTATAGATATTTTTTAAGTGTTTTTAAGAAATGTCCAGATTAGTGATAATTGTAGTTAATTTTGTAAGGAAAAGATTAAAAATATAGATATGTTTGCTGGTTCGACATGGATAAAAAGAACATTAAAAGTTATTATAGTGTTAAATAATATTGAGGGAAGCCCTGTGGAGCGCCATCCACTGATGGAGCGGGGCATAGAATATATAACAAACAAATAACACCATAGTTAAAATACACAGGAACACAAGGAACTAATTTCATAAACCCAAAATAAACACTAACCTAAATATGAAGAAATTTGATAAGTACAGTAACTTCCTTTCCTGGTAAATTGTCCGTTTATATCCCGGTAAGGTATTTTGTCCTGGTTAGGTCCCGGTCGATGGCCATGGTTAGGTCCCAGTAGTCTGTCCCTGTCCAGATTAGGTTAGGTTAGGTCAGGTTAAGTCAGACTAACTTCAACAAATAATAACTGATAAATAATTACACAATAACTAAAAAGAAAAATACATCATTTATAATAAATATTAAAAATAACTAATAATATATATAACTAATACTATATATAACTATTAATAAATATAATAACTAATAATAAATATAATAACTAATAATATATATCATAAAAATAAACAAGTAATAATTAATTGAGGTGGTTTGGACATGTGGAGAGAATGTAAGGTGTGGAGTTTGTCAAGGTGTATGGAAGTAAAGTTGTCACACCTGGTGTGAGAGGCAGACCACTGGTTAGATGGCAAAACAGTGGAAGAGTATGTAAAGGAGAGTAGGGAGTAATGAGGGAGTGTTGGAACAAAGTGGAAGAGTATGTAAAGCAGAGTAATGTGAGGGACAGAGTAGGGAGTGAAGAGGGAGTGTTGGAACAGAGTGGAAGAGTATGTGAAGCAGAGTAATGTGAGGGACAGTGTAGGGAGTAAGGAGGGAGTGTTGGAACAGAGTGGAAGAGTATGTGAAGCAGAGTAATGTGATGGACAGTGTAGGGAGTGAGGAGGGAGTGTTGGAACAGAGTGGAAGAGTAATGTGATGGACAGTGTAGGGAGTAAGGAGGGAGTGTTGGAACAGGGAAAACTGGAGACACTTCTGCCGTGGCCACCCCCTTGGAGGGAGTTCCCAGAAGGAACAAGAAGTCAGAGCTATAGATAGATAGAAACAATGAATTTAAATTTAATAACTAATAAAAATAAATAAATACCTGGTAATAATAAACACACACACACACACACACCTATATGGAAAGAGCTTAATTGTTTAATGGCCTGGTCAGGAAGAATGAGAAGCCACCAATATCAGATATTACTCACAAATATCAGAGTGTTCAGTTTGACTCCAAGGACAAGGAAAAGGTCTCTGTTACCTATTATGTCAATAATAATTACAACATCTATAAACTAACTACAGGTGCATGGAATATGTTCCCATACTATGGTATGGAAACATATTCCATCCACTTGTACATCTTTATAGTTAATTAAAACTAATTTATTGAGCATTACAATGTAATATTCTGCACCATAAAATATAGAATATTTATACCTCAGGAATCATTTGGTGCCTATTATTGTATCCACATAAAAACAAAATTGTTCACATACAGATTATTATTTCATTGTCATTCGTTTGTCTCACCATACAAAACTTCCAACCACCATTACCATCTCTCTCACTAGTGAGTGCTTCAGATGTTTGTCTTGGACTGAAGTTTGTGGTTTATGCCTGGGAGAGGGAGCACTGACAACACTGCAGTGGACCTCATTGTAGTGGACCTGGCAGTAAATTAAACACAGTTAAAATACACAGGCACATCAAACATAGTTAAAATACACAGGTATATCAAACATAGTTATAATACAAAAGCAGTATACTGTTATTTCCTACTTGATAATTGAATAGAGAGTTGTTGAATACCCTGACCAATCCAGTGGCATCACGAGGGGGGGACTGGGGGGGACATATGTCCCTGGGGGCAGCATTTAGGGGGCCACCAATTGCCAATTTGAAGTTGGGGAAAATTAAATTGCTTTGTTTACACCAAAGTGAATCTGAAATAATGAAGTTAAACATTTCCTGAAAAGATTAATGCACTCAAGCCATATTTTAATTTATTTTTTCTTTATATTGATTATGAAACTTTACTTTGGTTTTAGAAATGGGTAACTTAGGCATCTTCATTAATATTCACATAAATAAGTTAGATAAACAATTCATTTTTAAGGACTTAAGATTAAAAATAAATCGTTTCCAAGTGGCTTTAAATTGTTTCTATGAGTACTGATAGAACTCCCCAGCTGGCACCAACCATCACACACCCTATTGGGGCGCCATAACAATCTTTGTCACCGGGCGCCAACAACCCTCGTGACACCACTGGACCAATCAGGGCCTGGTGTTATTCTGATGGGGTGGATTAATGGATGGTCTGGTGTTATTCTGATGGGGTGGATTAATGGATGGTCTGGTGTTATTCTGATGGGGTGGATTAATGGATGGTCTGGTGTTATTCTGATGGGGTGGATTAATGGATGGTCTGGTGTTATTCTGATGGGGTGGATTAATGGATGGTCTGGTGTTATTCTGATGGGGTGGATTAATGGATGGTCTGGTGTTATTCTGATGGGGTGGATTAATGGATGGTCTGGTGTTATTCTGATGGGGATAGAACTGATGGGGTGGATTAATGGATGGTCTGGTGTTATTCTGATGGGGATAGAACTGATGGGGTGGATAAATGGTTTGGTTGTAGACCTGTACTTGTTGGACACATTTGAAATGTGTTCACCTCAATGGTGTGAAGGCTGATAATATCAAGTTAATTAACTGGTCATGTAATATGTGCTATATTGGTCTGAAAAGTGTTGAAAAGGATATTAGTGAATTGAAGAAAGGAATGAAGGATATGCAAGATGAAATGAAGAAACTAGTGGATGGTAAGATGGAAGATGTTGTGACTGAGTTGGTGATGTGATCAGTGCTGACTCACACCTGACTCACACCTGGGACACTGTAATGAAGAAGTAATAATGAGAAGAAAAATCTACTGGTTGTAAAGTCAACGGATGATGAAGTGAAGGTTGTAGACAATAAGAAAGAAGTTGCTGAGGCTCTGGATGGAACACAGATAGTTAACACAAGATTCACTCAGAAGGGAAACATTGTAATGAACTTTGAATGAAGATGAAAATAAGAGAGATGAAGCAGCACAAAAACTTGTGGCTGTTCCTGATGTGACGACAAAAATGTAAGGAAGTTAAAGCCCAAGATAATTATTTGTAATGTTAACAAAGACTATTAAGATTATTAATTAGATTATTATTAGATTATTAAGAATCTGGTTATTTGGAATGAATATTTACAGGGAGTCACTGACGTTAACTTTAAAATGGAGCGACTTTTTTATTAGCCTGCTACAAGTGGTACCAAGCATTATATTATTAGGTGTGATCCAGAGATAAGGATTAAGGCAAATTAGAATGGTGTGTTTATTCAGTGAGGGATAGATATAGGGTGACGGTCTGCTATCATTGTCAAAGGTTTGGTCAGATTGTACAGTTGCCCACACATGAAGCTGGTATGGCTCGTTACTTGTGAGGTACAGTGGCTACAAAAGAAAGAAAAGTGAAGAAAGATGTAGTTTGTTGACAGACAGACAGTAAAATATTATTACTGTCTGCTTGTCAACAAACTATAACTTTTGTTCACTTTCCTTCCTATTGTAGCTATCTCACAAGTAGCGAGGCGTACCAGATTCATGTGTGGGCAACTGTACATAAATGTTTAGCCAAGGCAAAGAGAGATGATCCAATCTGTGCTAAGTGTGTTGGTAACCATAACAACACGAGGGATTGTACAGTTGGACACAGGAATGGGTGGTACAGCCCAGATGAAAGATACTTGTCCCATTTGAATAACCAGTGTCTATTATCAGGTACTTGCTTTTTATTACCATCTTCAATACTGACTTCTGTCCCTCCTATTTACCAACCTAACCTAACCTAACCTAATCCAACCCACCTAATCTAACCTAACCTATCCTGTGTCTATTATCAGGTACTTGCTTTTTATTACCATCTTCAATACTGACTTCTGACCATGATGTCTCCTATTTGGCACTAAGGAACACACACACACACACACACCATCCTCAATACTGACTTCTGACCATGATGTCTCCTATTTGGCACTAAGGAACACACACACACACACACACCATCCTCAATACTGACTTCTGCCCCTGATGTCTCCTATTTGGCACTAATTAAGGAACTTGATACTGGGACAAATTGACCATCTCTCACTTGGGCTGTACCACCCATTCATGTGTCCAACTGTACGTCTACTGAGAGGAAAATGTATAAGCTTTAAGAGGTTTAAGGAAAACTGATATTGAGCATATGGCAAATTATGTGAAGTATTGTTCAGTTATACAAGAGCAACTTCAGAAAATAATACAAAAGTAGCACAGAAAATGGATACTGAGTAGCATGGATTTAATTCTACGAGGTGTTTATTTCAATGCACAGTCATGATAATGTTATGATTTGAGAAATGACACCTGTGATGTATACCTTTTTACATATACAAATAATATTTATAGATATTTTTTAAGTGTTTTTAAGAAATGTCCAGATTAGTGATAATTGTAGTTAATTTTGTAAGGAAAAGATTAAAAATATAGATATATTTGCTGGTTCGACATGGATAAAAAGAACATTAAAAGTTGTTATAGTGTTAAATAATATTGAGGGAAGCCCTGTGGAGCGCCATCCACTGATGGAGCGGGGCATAGAATATATAACAAACAAATAACACCATAGTTAAAATACACAGGAACACAAGGAACTAATTTCATAAACCCAAAATAAACACTAACCTAAATATGAAGAAATTTGATAAGTACAGTAACTTCCTTTCCTGGTAAATTGTCCGTTTATATCCCGGTAAGGTATTTTGTCCTGGTTAGGTCCCGGTCGATGGCCATGGTTAGGTCCCAGTAGTTTGTCCCTGTCCAGATTAGGTTAGGTTAGGTCAGGTTAAGTCAGACTAACTTCAACAAATAATAACTGATAAATAATTACACAATAACTAAAAAGAAAAATACATCATTTATAATAAATATTAAAAATAACTAATAATATATATAACTAATACTATATATAACTATTAATAAATATAATAACTAATAATAAATATAATAACTAATAATATATATAACTATTAATAAATATAATAACTAATAATAAATATAATAACTAATAATATAAATTATAAAAATAAACAAATAATAATTAATTGAGGTGGTTTGGACATGTGGAGAGAATGTAAGGTGTGGAGTTTGTCAAGAAGGTGTATTGAAGTGAAGTTGTGGCCCCTGGTGTGAGAGGCAGACCACTGGTTAGATGGCAGAACAGTGGAAGAGTATGTAAAGAAGAGTAGGGAGTAATGAGGGAGTGTTGGAACAGAGTGGAAGAGTATGTAAAGGAGAGTAATGTGAGGGACAGAGTAGGGAGTAATGAGGGAGTGTTGGAACAAAGTGGAAGAGTATGTAAAGCAGAGTAATGTGAGGGACAGTGTAGGGAGTAAGGAGGGAGTGTTGGAACAGAGTGGAAGAGTATGTAAAGCAGAGTAATGTGATGGACAGTGTAGGGAGTGAGGAGGGAGTGTTGGAACAGGGAAAACTGGAGACACTTCTGCCGTGGCCACCCCCTTGGAGGGAGTTCCCAGAAGGAACAAGAAGTCAGAGCTATAGATGGATAGAAACAATGAATTTAAATTTAATAACTAATGAAAATAAATAAATACATGGTAATAATAAACACACACACCTATATGGAAAGAGCTTAATTGTTTAATGGCCTGGTCAGGAAGAATGAGAAGCCACCAATATCAGATATTACTCACAAATATCAGAGTGTTCAGTTTGACTCCAAGGACAAGGAAAAGGTCTCTGTTACCTATTATGTCAATAATAATTACAACATCCATAAACTAACTACAGGTGCATGGAATATGTTCCCATACTATGGTATGGAAACATATTCCATCCACTTGTACATCTTAATAGCTTTATAACTTTAAATACTGTATATACTGTACTAATAAAACCTCTACAATGTAACATACAAACACATACAGTATATTTTCACTGGCACTTTGGACACTTTCTATAATAAAGGAAAGAATTAGTTTGTATAATACTGAATAAAACATGAAAAATGAAGAAATATTTCATACAAATACTATATCAAGATTTAGTGAAACTATTTACAATTTTCTTATCATACACTGCCAGCAAACCAAAGTTTACTTATGGTAAAAATATATATTATCTCATAGTATATTCTGTGATTATGACTATCAATTCTTTAGAATATGAATTGTTTGGAAATAGCCTATATCCACATATCCATGGAGAAAATAGTGAAATTAAAATTGGTAAATTTACAGAAGTCTGTCAGCTAACCTGAAAGCAGAGCAACTGCAATATATATCTCCACAAAATACACATCTATTTATTAGTTACCAGAATTAATAGAGATAAATAGATGAAAAACACAAAAACCAAGTCCCAACTGGAACAAACAAGGGTGAAAATTAAACCTGGGTTATTATTCCATAAAGTAAAAACATCCATCAACCCAATTAATTATGAAGGAAATTTGGTGAGTAAGTTCCTTTTTACTGTGGCTGTTCTTAAGGGGGTACGGGAATAGGGGGACAGGCTTGAGGGGATTTAGGGGGGTGCAGGAGTAGGGGGACAGGCTTGGGGGGGTTTTGGGGGCTGCAGGAGTAGGGGGACAGGCTTGGGGGGGGGTTTGAGGGGTGCAGGAGTAAGGGGACAGGCTTGAATTTTTTTGGGGGGGTGCAGGAGTAGGGGGACAGGCTTGAGAGGGTTTTGGGGGGTGCAGGAGTAGGGGGACAGGCTTGAGAGGGTTTTGGGGGGTGCAGGAGTAGGGGGACAGGCTTGAGGGGGTTTTGGGGGGTGCAGGAGTAGGGGGACAGGCTTGGGGGGGGTTTGAGGGGTGCAGGAGTAAGGGGACAGGCTTGGATTTTTTTGGGGGGGTGCAGGAGTAGGGGGACAGGCTTGAGAGGGTTTTGAAGGGGTTAGGGGGTGTGGTAATAGGGGGACAGGCTTTCTACACACCCCAAGCCTGTCCCCCTACTTCCCACACACCCCCTCAGTCCCCCCAAGCCTGTCCCCTACTCCTGCCCCCCCCCCCCAAGCCTGTCCCCCTATTGAAGTGTCAAGAAGGTGTATGGAAGTGACAAGAAGGTGTATGGAAGTGTCAAGAAGGTGTATGGAAGTGTCAAGAAGGTGTATGGAAGTGTCAAAAAGGTGTATGGAAGTGTCAGTGTCAAGAAGGTGTATGGAAGTGTCAAGAAGGTGTATGGAAGTGACAAGGTGTATGGAAGTGTCAAGAAGGTGTATGGAAGTGTCAAGAAGGTGTATGGAAGTGTCAAGAAGGTGTATGGAAGTGTCAAGAAGGTGTATGGAAGTGTCAAGAAGGTGTATGGAAGTGTCAAGAAGGTGTATGGAAGTGTCAAGTAGGTGTATGGAAGTGACAAGAAGGTGTATGGAAGTGTCAGTGTCAGGAAGGTGTATGGAAGTGTCAAGAAGGTGTATGGAAGTGACAAGAAGGTGTATGGAAGTGTCAGTGTCAAGAAGGTGTATGGAAGTGTCAGGAAGGTGTATGGAAGTGTCAAGAAGGTGTATGGAAGTGACAAGAAGGTGTATGGAAGTGTCAGTGTCAAGAAGGTGTATGGAAGTGTTAAGAAGGTGTATGGAAGTGAAGTTGGGGCACCTGGTGTGAGAGGCAGACTGAATTATAGCCTGGTAGATTGTCGCTGGGGAGTTGTTGTTGTTGTTATTGTTGTAGTTCCTCAAGGTGTCTGGCCGAGCAGCCCTGAGCTCCTGAGGAAGGCCCCCATAGCTTCCTTCCTTGGCAGCCTTGGGGGATGGTCCCATGACATAGACGCCGCCACTCCAGGACCTCTCTGGGGAGTTAGTTGTATATAGTGATTGATGCATAAGAACCATAGTGAACATATGGTGATGACAGAGGTAATGTTGACACTTGCATTACTCTCTGGACCAATATTTATTAAATAATAGGAAATTCATTAGTAAATTTTACAGAAACTTATGGTAAAAATATATATTATCTCATTTTGTGATTATGACTATCAATTCTTTAGAATAATGTTGCCACTTGCATTATATACTCTCTGGACCAATATTTATATAATAAAGGGAAGGTTAGGTCCTGGTAGTTTGTCCCGGTTAGGTCCAAGTAGTTTGTCCTGGTTAGGTCCCAGTCGTTTGTCCTGGTTAGGTCCAAGTAGTTTGTCCTGGTTAGGTCCCGGTAGTATGTCCCGGTTAGGTCCCGGTAGTCTGCCCAGGTTAGGTCCCGGTAGTCTGCCCAGGTTAGGTCCCGGTAGTCTGCCCAGGTTAGGTCCCGGTAGTCTGCTATGGTCTGCTGTGGTCTGGTCTTGTCAGGTCAGACTAATTTCCAAATTATCTCCTAGAAAAACACCATAGATGAAAAGTGTGTTAGAATGGTCCAAAATAGTGGATAATTATAATTAAATATACAATATAGTGAAGGAAGTAATTCTGTAAATTTAAAATGATGATAATAATAATAATAATAATAATAATAATAATAATGATAATAATAATAAAAGAATTTCACTCTCCTTTCCTCCATCGTTCTCTCCTTTCTTTCCTCCACCTCTCTCTCTCTCCTTTCTTTCTTCTCTCTTTCCATCCATCACTCTCTCCTGTCTTTCCCTCAATCACTCTCTCTTTCCCTCCCTCCTCCTTTCTTTCCCTCCCTCTTCCTTTCTTTTCCTCCATCACTCTCTCTTTCCCTCCCTCCTCCTTTCTTTCCCTCCATCACTCTCTCTTTCCTCCAATACTCTCTCCTTCCTCCTTTCCTCCATCGTAATATAAAATGTCAATAGAATTAATAATTAACAAATAAAAGTCACTATTATTATTATAATTAAGGTTTAACTGTATTAGATAAAACAATGTAAACAAACCAATGCAGAGAGAAGCAACAAGTCTTTGTTGACAAGCGTTACAGTGTTACCACATCTCGTCTGCTTCAAGAAATACAGTGGTACCAGATCTGTTGGACAAAATTTCCCCAGAACTTTCCTTTTTTACCTTACAATGTTTTGTTTCTTTACTCCTGTTTATTTATATAACTTTGTATAATTGTATTTTTACTTTCTTTCTAATATTTCCCCAGCGTTAACATGACAATTTTTCTTTTTACCTTAACTATTCCCTGTTTACTCCAGAATAGAATTGCATATTCTTGATATTTCGTCTGGTAGAAAATTTCCCATTTATCCTACTCTAGAACAATATTTATATAATTTCTCCATGTCTAGGGAACTTTCACCATACTTGGCAACACTGGTGTGATAACCTCCCTGAAGGTTACAAACCCGTTACTCCACACACTGACCGATATTTGGCAACACTGGTGTGATATCATCCCTCAGTGTTACCAACCCATTTACTCCAGAATTCCATGAATCCACAGTTAAAAATTCACCACAAATATCCATATCCAATATTTATTTCTATTTTGAAGAAAACATTATAATATATAATTATAATATTCATATTATATTAGAATGTTATAAACCCATATTGTATGAGTTAATCACAGTTTGTTTGATACAAATTAAATGTTTAAGGGGAAAATATTTACAGTAATATTAAATTTGAAACAATTAATTCCTCTAAACTCTTCCCAGTAACATATATGTTAACTTGGTTCTGTTTCTTGGTATATTATGGAGGAATCAAGGTGTTCTAATATACCAACAGTGTACTATACACTTACTACTGTCACAACTCTGTGTAGAATTTCTCATGGTTGGCAACACTGTCATCTGTTCCTAAACAGCTGTTGTCTGGCACTGAGTGGAAAGTTGCCAGATTCATCTGAACTAAAGTAGTGGGAATTATACTGTAGCTTCAAAAGTATCATTTTCCAAACAAAAATTGCCCAATATATGTATATAGAATTATTAAGTTAATATACTGTAGCTTCAAAAGTATCAAATTCCCCCAAAGTAGTGCAATATATTGACTGCCAATGACTGTATTATGACTCCTTATTGGACACGTTGTGGACGGGATAACCCACTGACAACTAGCCAGGGTTATCACTCACACCTTAGTCACAGCCACGGATCTCATTTGTGAAGTAATTACCTCAGATTAGCGTAATCTCACCTCATATAAGACAATTCTGGGGTAAAGAGAATTTTAAGGTAATTCTAGAATATCATCTTCCTGATATTATATAGTGCCATTTTCAAACTTGTCACTTGTATTTACTATAATATCTTATTAGAAAATAATCACAAACATTTGATTATAAGGAAAAATAACAAATAACCCATTAATATAATAATGTGAAGTAATTGAAATCTGGGAGAACCTAAAATAATTTTCCTCATAATCTAAGGTAATTTTAGAACTGCATTCTGGGAAACTTTTGTCCTTGGGCTAATAGTAGTCTTACACTTGCCTTGCAGACTTGCATACGAGAAATTAGAAGGTTGGTGTTTGTTATTGATTGTAAACCAAGTTATAATATTCCCATGTGGTTAAATTATAGAAGACATTTGTCATTTAATATCAACTTGCATTTTGTCATCTTGTAATTTAAATGTAAAGTGATGAAAGGTTCAGAGGAAAGTTTGTTGGTAAATTTGGAGCAACTGATTCCTCCAAACGATTCCAAGCAACAGTCCACCAGTAGTTTTGCTAATCTGGTTCTGTTTCCTGGCATACTTTGGAGAATTCACGACACTCCAGTTTATCAAAAGTAGGCCTATACTCTCCCCTTAAAATAATGGTTATGTTACCTCCTCATACCTACAGTCAGTGTGTTTCATCGTAGTCTACAAGGTCTTCCAGGACTAGGATAATCGTTGATCATCTTCAATCAATTAATTGGTGAGTAATTTTAACCTTAGTTATATTGTAAATTGTTTTATTTATGATATATGTCTTGGCAACTATTCCTACCAAAACAATCTGTATGGATGTGATGCTGGTTCCACAGTGGTTTGTTTTGGTTTGTAAAGCTCCCTAACAAAAGAAACAGAACTGTGTAAATGACTCCTGAGTGAATTGTGGAATAGGCCCTAAGACGGACAAGTGCCCTAAGACTGACAAGTGCCCTAAGACGGACAAGTGTGGTTGGTTGGGAATGATCATAAACCAAAGTCATTGTGGAATAGGCCCTAAGACTGACAAGTGCCCTAAGACAGACAAGTGTGGTTGGTTGGGAATGATCATAACAAACCAAAGTCATTGTGGAATAGGCCCTAAGACTGACAAGTGCCCTAAGACTGACAAGTGTGGTTGGTTACTTGTTTGTTATTATATTCTATGCCCTGCTCCACCAGCATACAGTGTTGCCAACCTGAGGACTCTTGAATTCTCTGAATCCTCAGGAAAAATTCCCCAGAATTCCCCATTTTACATATTGCATTATATTTCATAGAAAATATTAAAATAAATGTGAAATTACACTTTAAAGTATATATTAGGTTACATACACTGCATCACTACACAGTTATTTAATGGAAATTAAATATCTAATGCTATACTTAATAATTATATTCACTCCTATGAACCCGTGGGCCGTGGCAAGGAAAAATAATAGATCAAAATGGTTATTAGAGAAGGATGAACATTTTGAAAAATAAGCAGTGCAGGTACCATCACAACTGATTAATCAGAATCACTTTCATAATGCTGATACATAGCTAGAGTCATTTTCTGAACTATTATCCCAGGAACTAAACTAGCTATAGGCAATAATGGTGCAATGAAAACTACATTCCTTTTCATGACTACTCTGGGATGAATGAAGCTGATGTTTTTAAATATGGTGCTATTAAATGAAAATCTCATACATATCAGATGTACCTACACTCTCAATAAAAAAACCTAAACCACATTTCAGAAAAGCTTTTATAGCTCAAGATAATCCATGGGTGTTATTTTAAACTTATGCAGCAACTTTGGTACCCAATAAATTCTATGAAGAGGAACAAAGTTGGATGGATCTCTGTACTGTACATTTTCAACAGCTGTTTTACATAGTCACAATTGTTGCAAAAATGATACAGCATGAAAGGAAAACTGTATGATCTGTGTCACTTGAGGCTGTTGTCTCCTGCCGCCTGTCTGACACGTAGGAAGAGTAGCAAAGTTGACCACAAAGTCAACAAGACTGACAGCGGATTGCCCCAAATTCCCCATATTGAGAGACATTCTCCCAATTTCCCCATTTGGGCCATGAATTCCCTAAATCTGGGGGGAAAATTCCTCAATGTTTGCAACAGAGCCAGCAGATGGTGCTCCGCAGGGCTTCCCTCAATATTATTTATTTAACACTATAATCACTTCTAATGTTCATATTATCCATGTTGTAACCAGTGAACAGATTTTTTTTTCTTTAAAAATTAATGGCAATTATCACTAATCCAGACATTTCTTAAATAAACACTTAAAGTTTTTAAAATATTCTTTGTGTCATTTCTCAAAACTTAACTTTATCATAACTTTGCATTGAAAAAAACACCTTGTAGAATTAAGTCTATAGTGGGACCTCTCAGATATCGTTATTTTAAGTAGCCATTCCATGCATAGCGACAGGAAAGAAACTATCTCATAGCAATTAATTCTGCATGGTTTGCGCTTATCTGCTTGGCGAGCCTATAATATGATCTCTCATTTGGTGCGGTTGGGTGGGCAGTGTTGCCAAGGTCAGACCCAGCTGGTCAGCTCAAAATTAGTCGATCTTCCTTATTTTGTGCGGGTGGGTGAGCAGAGTTGTCAAGGTGCAAGTATAAATTAAAACCTGTATGCTCTGCGCATGACATCACAATGTATGGGGATATGGGGCTGCTATTGGGCCTATGGGGTTGGAGTCTATCCACCCCTAGCCAATCTCCCAGATACATCGTGACATCACTTTAGGTGCCTGGCCGAGTGACCATGAAACTACCTGGTGTAGCTATAGTTTGTTATATTTACCTTGCTAATAGTGACACAGTCTGACCCAAATCTAGACATATGTTCATTGTTTAACTCGTCGCACGTAACTCAATTGTTGTCACGTTTATTGTTCGGTCGTTTATATACTTTTAATATAATGGCTTCGACTTCGGGGGTAGGCCCAAGTAGTGGCGGTGGCTCGGGAAAAAGACCAGGAACTGCAGGCAGTGAAAATGTGACGAAAAAGACCAGAGAATATATACGTGGAAAGACAAAGAAACAATACAGTGTGGAGGAAAAGAAGAAGATAATCCAGATAATTGAAGATGGTGCAAACACATGTGAATTTGTTAAACTTTTAAATGTGCCTGAATCAAGTGTAAGAAACATAAGAAAAGAAAAGAATGAGATAAAGGCAGCCATAAAAACCACGACAGAGTATTTTATGGGTGGTGCAGGCGGAGCTAGACGGGCCATGCAAGACACAACTAAAAAAATAAACACTTCTCGTGGCAACTGAACATTATGTAATGAAATGGTTATAGCTAGGTAATTATGAAAAGGAGCAAGTGTCGATAGACCGGAAATTTGTGCAAGGGCAGTAGCAGTGTATCAAGGACTGTGTGCAAAATATAAAGTTCAAAATCCTGCTCCTTTCATTGCTTCACGTGGGTGGCTACACAGGGTCAAAAAACGTTATGGGGTAAAGCTGGCTTACTACCAGGGTGAGTTGGCTTCTGCAGACACCACAGCTGCACAAGAATTTCCACAAATTGCTAACACTATCATGGAGGGAGGAGGGTACACCCTGGATCAAGTATTTAATTGTGACGAGACTGAGGTGTACTTGAAGAAATCACTTAGAGCCACCTAGGCCCACAAAACCTTTGTCAGGCTGCTGGCACAAAGATGGCAAAGGATCGGTTTAGTGTCCTGCTTGTGACATGAACAACCTCCCCAATTGGGTGTAGTACTAAAACAACTCTGGGTACATGACGGCAAGCCTTTCTCTTAAGTGGTTTAATTAGACAATATTTTTGTCTACCTCGAAAATTCAGCCTTTAGACCAAAAGTTAATTGCTAACACCAGACACTTTTTCTATGGCAAGCTCCTCGGCAAATTGATGGAAAAGACGGACAACTTTCGAGAACTGACGGAGATCCAAGATGCTAATTCTAGATAAAGTGTACCCGATCAAGAGGAAAGTCAAGAGGAAGAGGATCAAGAGGAAATGACTGTCAAGGCCTTCTGGAAGTCTTTTAAAATTAAATATACAGTGAATTTATTCTGTGAAGCCTGGGGTCAGATCAATGAAGCCACCATTGCCCATGCTTGGGCCCCACTTCTTCCACATTTGAAACAAGCGGGTGAGGTGGCAAGGCAGGAGCTTTAGGTGGTGATGCGTGAGACTGCTGACGTCATCAAAGCTGTGCCAGGACTCTCGTGTGTTTCTGAGGAAGGAATTGTAGACTTGGTTGGAGGTGAAGATAGAGAAGAAACTGCTGAGGAAATACTGAACCAAGATGAAGAGAAAGAAGAGGAAAAGCAAGAGGACAAGGAAGAAGAAATAAAGCCAAATGAACCGACAGTGAAGGACTTATATAAAATACTGACTGTGCTGTCCTAAGTTTAGGATAAAGTCACCACTCTCCAATTTAACTCTCGAGACTAAGCCCTAGTTTATTTTCGAGATCTGACAAAAATCTTCTCTGAAAACTTGAATGAAAAAATTAATGCAAGAAGCCAGGCACTGATCATACGATTTTTCAGTCAGCAGCAGGAAAAGTTTGAGGCACAAAGACGAGCCATACTTAATGTCACGTCCAACGAAGAGGACGATGTTGACATGCCTCCTGTTCAACTTGAGGAAGACCGGTATGATGGCTGGGAACATGAGGAAACAAAGGCCCTTCGAATCGAGAATTAATTTTGTCAGCGTGTGTTACGATGAGAGGAAGGCGAGATACGAGAGATGGAGGGTGGGCTGAACCAACAGCAGGGCCGTGATGACCACCAGAGTCACTCCATATGATGGTGCAATAATGACCAACATTGCTTTTATCAATAAATATATTTCAAATCTATAAAGGCAAGTTTGTTTATCTTTTTGCATATTAATTAAGTATGATATGTTTTATTATTGAAAAATGTAACAGAATATTAATGTTTATAGGTGAAATTGGGGGAAAATTAAAGGGTTTGGTTGAAGAAGGCAGGTCTATAATATTTTTTTTAGGTAAGAAGATTGCCCCTCAGTTAGCGGTTTCTAGGTTAGCGACCATTTTAGCGGACTAGTAGCATCGCTACTCAGTATCCATTTTCTGTGCTACTTTTGATTTTCTGAAGTTCCTTTTGCATAATTGAATATTTAGTAACGAGTGGTATCTCAAAGGGGTCAGTGTTAGGGCCACTGCTATTTGTCATGTACAGTCGGCAAAACAAATTTCGTTACCACCCCTACGTTAAGTTTAACATCTGAAAGCTTGGCAGGGTTGGTACTCCCCCCTCTGAGCAGCTGTGCCTCACAGGCCGCAGCAGTGACAACTTAGCACAAGGTAATCCCTTTCTTATTATATCAACAGTTTAGCTGATTTTAAATTAAATTTAGAGTGTTCAAGAACTCTTACTACTTAACTATTCATTATTAAACATAAGGAAATGCCTTTGAGTATTTAAGAACAAAAATAACTGTGAAATATCCAGAAAAAGTAGTACTGGCTGAAAGGACGTCATTCCTACTTCCATTCCCATGACATACTGAGGGAAGGGGAGGATGCCGGAGGTATATATGACACTCCCATCACCCGTGACTCACCAGTCAGGCCTACCACCATTACATCACATAGTTCAAAGGATGGTAATGAAACTTTTTTTTCTGACTGTACATAAATGACCAGCCAGATTGTGCCTCATCTGAGACCTACATGTTCGCCGATGATACTAAAATATACAGAAATATCTCCAACACTGACAACCAGAAGAGACTTCAAGACGACCTGACTTGGATACAACAATGGTCGAACACATGGCTCATCTCTTTCCACCCCGACAAATGCAAATTAATGGAATTGGTAACAACCCGCCTACATGATGAACAAAGGACCGGAAATAGTCACCCTGACCAAAGTGGATTCTGAGAAGGACCTGGGCGTACTCATAGATTCCGATTCCGTATTTAAAACTCCTAATCCCTCATCCTCAATAAAAAGAAGCCAATAAAACACCCCTTCGGGTTGACCGAACTGTCACCCCACAGAGGATGACGACCATTAAAATCACCCAATAAAATAAAGGGAGAGGGAAGGTCCCGTACAAGAAGGTTGAGATCAACCCTCTGAACTGTAACACTGGGAGGAAGATATAAACTGCACATAGTGTAGAGGCGGTCCATAAAAATCTTAACTGAAACAGCCTGTAGTGGAGTGTCAAGCTCCAGGCTCATGCATGGAACATCTCTGCGAACTAGGATGGCAGAGCCACCATGGTGACCCTGCCCTTCAAATGAATTGGAATAAAATGCAGAGTTTACTGGAAAACTCACAGGAATGTAATCCCCAGGCATTGTCTCTTGGAGAGAAACACATGCAGGTGAGAAGCTAAAGAGAAGAATGCACAGTTTTTCCCAAGAAGCACGCAAGCCACAGCAATTCCACTGAAGGACCTTGAACAGTGTTACTTTGGTACTGATTTTTGGGAAGCCTCACGGAGGTAATTCCCACTACCACCTCGACCTGAGGGTCTACTCAAACGATAAGTTTTGTCTAATCCTGGGCCACTAGAAGAATGAATCCGAGGAGTAGTATTTGGGGCAGTAATTGGGACCCATAGACGAGTTCCTGAAGCATCTGATATGTTAGCATGTTAGCAGAAGATGAAGGTATATAAGAAGGGATATTCTTTGAAACATTTACATTTGTATTGTCTTGTACATCAGTGGTATCACTGACACAGGCAGATACATCAACATCCATAATACAGGTGGTAGAATCACTCCGCTGTTCAAGTGGAAGAGAAACTGAATCTTTTGAAGTCACAACATCTGTGGTATCCACATTAACTTTATGCCTCTCTGATGATCCCAAAGGAAGCTTGGGAGGAGGAACTTCTGTTGAATCAAGAGAATCATCAAAGCTTCTGGTGAAATTAAGAGGAAACTCTGGATAAGTCCTCAGAGATGGTTGCCTTACAAGGAAGAACATCTATGGAGTCAACTTAGTCAAGTGCCTCAGAGGAACCACGAAGACGTCTCTGTGGCAGTTTAGGTGACTTAAGTTTCCTTTTTAGAGAGTGTGTGGCAGCGTGAACCTCTGCCACATGGACACCTTTAGCAAAAGTCTGAGAATTGTCATCAGTTGGAAGGTCACCAGAATGAGTGTCTGATAAAGTTTCCAAGACAGAGAAGCTATTATGTAGTAAAACCTTAGAAAAGTTCTCACTAGAGCAAGAAGCAGCTGTGTCTTCAGAGTTGAGAGGGTCTGCAACGGATATATGGTGAAGGGAGCAGGCATATGTCTTCACACCACCATCCTTCTGTCACCTGAAGTTGAGTTGCCGTCTGGCAGTAGCAATACAGATGAATTGAGTATTAACTAAGTGGAGGATATCCTGTTCAAGTTAGTACATCTTACATTGGTGAGAACGCAAGGGGTGAGCATCCCTGCAGTAAAAGCAGTGTAACAGACACATGTACACTGACACACATACACATCTACGTACACATCATGTACTTATACATGTATAGTGCCAACTTGGTTACTACTATTAAAAATAATTAATAAATACATGTATCTAACACATGTGAATAAATGATACTGGTTATATGATTGATGAATAAACTAATGTGTAGGATAATACAGTGAAAGCCCTTTTATACGGCACCAGTGGGACCGAGAACGTTCCGGATACAAGAAAGTGTACTTTAAATTTACGTTACTCTACATTCATTCACAAGTAGTCAAATCTCGTTTTAAAAGACCCCGATACAACGTATTTCGGTAGGTACATTATTTACACATCATTACATACATATTTATGTATATATACAGATGACTCAAATAAATCCGAGAAGTTCTTATACATAACGAGCGAAATTATAATAAACATGTCACAAAAATTATATCACTGTCGTCTGTGAAGTGTGTGTGTGTGTGTTGCCACCACTTCACCCGTGCTCCTCCCCCCCCCCTTACCCTCAGTCTCCATTCACCCTAGCTCAAGGTCAAAGGAATATAGGCCTAGCCTGCATTGTGTGTGACTCACTCGTTTAGTTTTTAGTAATTACGAGTTAACTTCAACACTCAGTCATGTCAGGTGGTGCATTTACAAAACGGAAGGCCATATCCTTCCATATGAAGATGGAAGGTTGTTCTCGAACAGAGAAAGGAGAAGGAAAACCAGAGAATGCATATTAAAAAAATGTAAACAAACTATCTCCCCCTACCACCTCCACCACTACCACACATGACGATGACTCATTTCAGCCATAAGACGTCTGCGAAAACCTTAATACAAATTGTTATATGCATTTAATATGCTTAATACTTATTGTAATACTGTATTTACATTTGTAAAGTAACAGTACTGTACACTTCTCTTTACTTTTAACATTCGTCACTCCCTCTTCACTCTGCGCTCTGAGTGGGTGAGCGTGGCTGCTCTTTTTGGCTAGATTTATCTTTTTATGAAAAAAATGCCGGATACGGGAAGTTTCAGGTTAAAAGACTGCCGGATAAAGGAGTTTTCACTGTAATAAGTATACTAATCCTGTATCTGTAGTTAAATTTAGGTCATAATTGTATAGCCAATAAATCATGGGCATCCCGTAACGAAACCACAACACAAGCAGGCGGTACCCAGGCGACCGGCAGATTCTTACTACCACTCGCAAAGGACACACGTTCCTCCAGGAGGCCTCCAGACACACCTCCAATAATTGGCACTAATCTAACAGATTATAACTTGATAATAAACACAAAAGCCCAAATTGTGTTTATGTTCATCCACTATTGACTACTAAGTATATAACTGTGTCTCAGTTATCAGAACCTTACAACTCTGAAGACATTCTACAATCTACAAAAGTACAACTCCTACAACGTGAGTAAAATAACAAAAGAAACCTCATCAAAATTGGTTACAGCAGTAACTCTCTGACCGACACTCAGAAGTAGGATGTGAGTCAAGAGCAGAACAATTACCGCACCGGGAATGGTTGTTGCAGTTCCACCTCCCATGACCAAACTTATAAAAACAGAAACACTGTAAGGGACATTCAACAACAGGTTTCATCTCAAAGTAGTTAATGTAAATGCGATCTGGGATATGCGTGCAATAGAAAGTGAGGATGATCATATCTATACTGCCTTTCATCTTTGTTACTCGTTGGACATTGTCTGGGCACATAGCAAGAATGTCCTCTTCTGAGAATTCATACAGGTCTTCATTATATATATGCCCCTTGCTATAATTAAATGTTTGATGGGGTTTAATAGATTCAAACATGCTATCAGAAGGACAGGGGAGATTGAGGAGCATCTTGGCTGTGTAAGATCTTTGGCTCTGATTAAAACGCTCTTACCATATTTTTTATGTGACCCATTGGTAGTACTCCAATTTCTTTCTCCAGATACCGGGAAGCATGGATAAGGTTACCACGTCCCTCCCTGTAGTAAGCCACAAACCAAAAGGGTGTAGAAACCCAACGTTCCTTAGGTACTATCACTCAGAAAAGTTTATGCTTCTTCTCCAGCCAGCTCTCCTTCTCTCCCAGTCACTTGGATTTGGTAACAGTGTACATCATACAACCTGGGTGGCGAGTGAACCATTTTATCAGAATGATCTCCACTCTCGAGTGAAGTATGCATCCCTTAGCATGTATTGTTATGTTAAATGGACTGACTATATTTCTTCATACAGCTTCTTCAGTGTGTATGTTTCATTACATATATAGTGAAATTATTTTTTTTGCAAACGATTGGGTTACAGTAATGTTCTTCATAACAATGAATAAATCGTTAATGTAATCGAACATGTTTCGAGTACTAGAAAAGTTTACTAAGAACTTATTACCCTTCATACTTCATCCTCCCTCGACCTATACTATAGAGACTGCCAGGAATAAGGCAGTTTTTAATTTATTTTCATTCTTTCTTAAATAAAATATTATCACACAAACTTATTCAAACAATATAATGGAATATATTTAGTCAATATAATGGAAAGAGAGCAGATGATTAAAACATGAACTTCATTATAATTAGCCCTTCTTACCTTTCTCTTCGAGATAGGCTTCACAGTCAGAGAAAATCATCATTCAGCAACTCAGATTGTAAGGTTTACATTGTTACCAGATCAACGCGACGGTGAGAGGAGGAGAACTGGCTAGAGAAGATGCATACATTTTTCTGAGTGATAGTACATGCTCTACACAGTCATCAAAGATGTTAGGGCAGTAGTCATTGTCACTATCAACTACATTGGTGGACCGCATCATCTGAACTTTATAGTGAGTATCCCTCACAGTCAAAGAATTTTTAGCCTCAAATGCTGCTTTGGCAGCATCATTTGTATTAAAAGTAATATAGCATCGTTTAGACCTACAATCACAGTCATTAGTGATTCGGATATGAAGGACTACTCCAAAACACTAAAAAATGGAGTGGATAGTGCCATATGAAAGGGATGCAAGTACATTTGTTAGCATTAATGGGTCACAACCTCTAACACGGTTCTCTGACACAACATCCGACCTGCTGGGTCTACTCTTATTTGCAACTTTCTGCATATTACCATGACCAGAGAGTGACGTCTCAAGAGCCTGGTCGACCACCGCTCGAGGAATAGATAGGGGCTTTTCTTTATCCATATAACATTAATTTTGTTTGATTGGCCCCAGGAGCCAAGAGCTACTACCTACTGGGTAGATGAGGGGACCGAACGCTGGTCGCCGCGGGCGGGGTACCTCTTTCCCTATGGGGCCACTCGTTTTAAAAAGTAGCCCCAATGGCTTGATAGTTTGTCCACGACGGTGCTAAGACCCCCTTCCCCAACATCTCCCGGCCCAGACACCCAACCATCCAACATAGGACTGCCCCTAGAAGGCAGTCCCTCTGGAGGGCAGCACTGTTGGCCCGTACTGGCAGCCTATTGCATGAGAACCATTTAGTTTGGTCTCTCACTGGCAATCGTACTAGCATGGGAAGCCCTCCCTGAAATCAGGGCAGAGCTGGGGCCGGAGCCCCCTCTGGTTTAGCTCGCCAGGTCTCAGAGACAAGCAAGTCCCCCCCCCCACCACCACCACTGCCATCACTTCAATGCTCCCTCCGTAAGGGGGGAGCAAGGGTGGCAGTATGGTATGGTACGGTAAGGAATTACGGTACGGTATGTTATTTTTTAATCTAAAAGTACGGTACGAAATTACGGTACGATAATTTATGTTAAGTACGGTACGGTACGAAATTACGTTATTTTGGGGGGGCCTTCTCCGTACTCTTTCCGTACCCTTTCTGTACCTTATTAAAAATTCGAATATACATTCCACTGTCCTCTGTCAAAAATAACCTAATATCCAGATGTAAAAGCAACTAATTAATTTTCTTGACGAACGTTCTGGCAAAACAATATCATTACTAACACATATTTGTTTTTGTTGAAACTACATATAATTTTACTTAAGGGGCCTACTCACGAAAAATTCAATATTATCAGCCATTTGGGCTATTTTTGCTATAGCCATCCTTGTAAACCCTGATGTGTCTCCAGTACTTACACAAAGTTTCAGCACATTTTGCGAATTATTTATCCATTTAAATGGACATTTTGGTGAAGTGGGTGTTTAAAGGGACATCGCGCGATTTATAAACCTCAGCATCCGTGGCAACCAGAAGTCTCTACGTTTTTTCTGGATTTTATTGTGATTTTTTATTGTTTTATTGAGCAGCGACATTTGGCATCTCTCTCGGCTCCTTCTAGCCGTTCATACTACTGGCAACGCTCGCAGTAGCTCACTAAGTCAGTGGCATTTCAAATTTTACGAGTTGAAAGTGTTTCGTAGACAAAACCTATGTTTTCCCTCTCGTTTTTTGCACCATTTTGCCTCTGTACCCTTGCCCTAATACCTCTGCAGCATAGGGAAGGTGTCAGGATAGAAAAAGAGACAAGAGAATCGGCTGCCAATGCTTGGTTAGCAAAATATCATACAAAATATAATACAGTTCAACAACCTCCACCACCATTACCACCTGTTGTTGGGCCTCTCCAAGGGTTTCCATGAAAAGAAACAGTCAATTAATTAGTGATAAAAGTGTTACTGAATCTGTGGAGGAGGTGGAATATGTACTTATATCGAAAAAGTTGATTACAGACATAGTCAAACACGTTTGTAAGTGTGGAGGTAGGAATGTGGAGTACAGTGTACACGAGTGGATTCTTCTCAGTGTGTTTGACTCACGTCGCCTCGATTTTCTCAAAACGTAAGTTTTATACATTCTCCTCTTTAAAATTTTGTCATTTCTTGTCCGATTTTCTTGATTGTTTTAGTATTTTAATCAGCATTGGACATACTAATGCTTGGTCATGCGATAACCATTATATAGAATTATATAACTTGTAAATGCATTTCTTTCGTACTCGTGAGTGATGTAGTGAGGATGTCAGCGGGAAAAATATTAATAGAAAATTCGTTTTTTGAGTAAACAAAATTCGGTATGACCAATAAATAGAAAAATTATCTACCTATTAATTACCACAAAGTGCACTTTCGTATGTGAATTAGGTTTAGTTTAATAAGGCCTAAGGCTTAGGTGTTCAGAAAAGTGATAAATATTTTTTCTCTTTTTTCTAAGGATGGACTTCACATCATAGGGTTTATCTTTAAGGTTTAACTCTCTTTTAGCGTGTGTTTGTGTCATCTACTCGTCTGCTGCTCGTAGACTGTCGTTATCGTGTTCAGTTCGTGTCCAGTGACTCGGGACTCCTCTAATAAAATGCAAAGCTTATGTTGACGTCTGTTTAGTATTTCCTCTTAATGTGTTATTGGTCGATTTGTTTAGTTGATTCCAAGACAAATATGGAAAATGTGTACAGTATAGTCTATTATATAAGTTCATACTACTGCACCTGCTAACAGAAAAAAAAAATTGCAGTTCTAATTTACCCTTCAATTATCATGGTGTATGTATGCCGCCCTCATTGCCTTGTAATAATATCCTATACTGCAGCCTTCACCCTTGGTAACCTAGTGCAAGTCCCACAGTCACACACACACTTATTCTATTTATAGTAATATTAGTATATTTACAGTGATATTCACTAATAACAAAACAAAAGACACAATTATGGGAACTTAATCGAGTCTGGACAAGGAACTGTTTACAGAGGTAGTTCATATAATTGATTAATTTTAGAGATGTAATTTATGGCATTGGTACGATATTGGGTACGAAATTACGGTACGAAATCTTACTTTTTCGTACTAGTCCGGTACGGTTCTTTGGGTAAGGTACGAAATTATGGTACGATATTTTTACGCGTGCGGAATTACGATATTTTTTTCGTACCGTACCGTACTGCCACCCTTGGGGGGGAGGGAGAAATCATTGTGTTGTATGTGTGTTGTCAGTCAGCCTGACTTTCAAATTCTCTTCATATACACCATACACTCTTTTCCATTTCTGTAACATGTGAACTGCCAAGAATGTAACCCCTTTCCTCCCTCAGGTATGGACACCAAGGACACAGGTATCAAACAGGAACCTACAGCTCCAGGGGCTGAAGGCAACGATGGAAGTTTTCCACAGGTAAATTTATATTATATAATTATATATATATTATACATGTAATATATTATCCACAAGGAATACAAAGCTGGAAATTCATTTGAAAGTGAAGTGTTGTCTTGCATTATTAATCTATAAGGTAATGTGTACTTTTAACTCTTAAGTAAGTTTGTTGACTTGTGTGTACTGTATTCTATTTAAACCCCCTCAAGCCTGTCTCCCTACTCCTGCACCCCCCCCCCAAACCTGTCCCCTACTCCCATACCCCCTTAACACCCAGATCTGTTTTACAATCATTAAAACTTTATTTAAAATTTTATTTAATGAGTTGTATATAAAACAAGTTCTAATCAATGATATGTTTCCACCACAGAACAACCCAGCAGAGTGTGGTGTTTGTTTCACTCTGTTTGATGACACAGACCGCCGGCCTCGCACACTGCCCTGTGGTCACACCTTTTGTACTGAATGTATAAAGGTGATGATGACAACAGGAAACCTTACTTGTCCAAGTTGTAGGAATGCATTTAAGACAGAGAAAATTAATCAATTTCCTGTCAACTATATGGCTGAGGATTTCATAAAACTCCAGAAAGCCTATACTTTACCTAAACCCTCCCAAAACACTATTGAGGGACTGACACCTTCACCTGAAGGTAGTACATCAAGTAAGAATCCTGGTACTCCAGCAGGTGCCACATTTTCCACCATCACACCTTCACTGAAGAACATTATTGATGAACAGAAGACCAACATGGAGAGCGGAGTGACAGACCGTCACGTAATTCAGTCCCATCTGGATCAATATGAGTCACAGATGGGGCAATGGAGAGAGAATCATAAAAAGCAATTAAACAGCTTAAATGATCTCGTAAAAGAACAAAAATATGCTCTGGACCTCCTGGAACAGGAAGACTGTAGATTAAACATTTACAAGAAAGAAACTCAAGATGGAATAGAACAAATGGAGGAGACAATTAAAAAAATACAATCAGTGGACAATGGAGAGGAGGCTCTTCAAGTCATCAATCAAGCTTGCCACTACATGGACGAGGATAAAGACTGGAAGAAGAAGTACCAAGAACTCTTCCCAGATGTCACAACAGTCATCACCAGTAAGAAGGTATTTATATCCATCCTTAACCTTTATTCACTCAGTGTTGTAACAATGGTCAGCTCTTACATCATATTGAATTATTATTAAATTATACAAAACAGATGTCAAATAATACATAGGCTTAGATTTCTACTGTCAAGTCATACATATTACACACACATATTATACACCATCCATACATTAGGTCTCTAATACTGGTGCTGTTAAGGGTATAGTATACAATTGGTACATTGGAGCACCTGGATTCCTTCAAAGTATACCAGGAAACAGCACTAGATTAACAAAAATAATATTGTTCTGGTGCTTGGAATAGTTTGGAGTAATTAGTTGCTACAAATTTACCAACACTGTACTACCCTTTTAGAACCACTTCAGCTTCCCTAAATGTATGTGTTTTAGCATAACAACATCATCATCAATAATATCAGCTTTGATTAATATTTTACTACTGTTATTATCAGGTAATCCTAATTGAGAACATGCTTATATTAACCCTTAATTCATTAGAGTCAATCAGAAGATGATCATAAGGTTTCTGTAATACTAATTGCATCAGTCATATGCTATTGTTGAATTTTAATGTCAGTTAATAATGGATAATTTGTAACTTTACTAAGCTATTAAGAAGTCAGCCTATAGAAAAGTGATTAAATGTTTTCACTCCCTCTTAACTGTTCAGGGTTTAAGTGATACTCTCTATTTGAACTCTGTTAATTACAAATGCATTGTTCTAATTTTGTTTGTTTGTACATTTGTTTCTGTTGTTTGTGTAATGAGACCCAGTGTAGAAAACCTATAATGGTAAATTACAAGTGTTTTGATCAATATACTTAGTGTACCAGTGTGAGTTTTCGTTATGTTGTTATTTATATAATCACTTTGATTGTCTTATAACACAATTATTTTATTATGTCTTATAACACATTTATTTTAATTTCTTCAACTGTCTCTCCTTTTCTTTATATTCCTTCTTACTTGCTGTCCATTATCTCTATCTCCTTCTCCCTTGTAACTACAAGGTCCTTGTGTCCAAACACAGGCCATTCATTCACTATTAAAGCTTCCACCTTACATAGAGTTAAAACAACTATAATTTTTATATCAACAGGTTCGTGATGTAACAGAGAAAGCCTTGATGATGGTTGATGGTGAGGCTGGTGCTACACAACACACTAACCAACTGAGTGACCTTACTCTACCTCTTATGGACAAAGTCAATATCCTTTTAAATGACAACGAAGTAAGTGTATATTGATAGTCATATATATAATTATTATTTATTATTACTAGAATTTTTACTCATCTTGCTACCTTCACAGTCTCAGTTCTATTGTCCCAACTCACTACCTGTACTGTACCACCTCACTACCATCACCAGTAGTAGTAGTAGTACAGTGTTGTTATGGCAGTCACACAGTTCACTGATAATATACAGTATATTCTTTATCCACAGTCTTATCTGTAGTATGTACTCTAAACACATTATTGTATTGTATTGTCTCTACAGTACTGTCCCTTCCAACATTATGTATTATCACTACACAGTTGCTTTCCTTTCTCTACAGAGTGAGGAACTTGAGGAAGTGAAGCCAGATAATAGGGAGAACCAGAATGACGACATCTACTTTAAAGTGACCAAAGAATATGTTGGACGTACTGATCTCCCCATCTACGTTTTCCACTGCCTCCAGAACCAGAATCTACCCCCTGATGCCCTCACCATGCCAGTAAGTTCATAGTTAATATTTTACCAAGTCTAATTTCTACCATTGAGTGTTGGGGGTATTGGTGAGATGTGGTGTGTGTGTGTCTGTGTTTGTGTGTGTGTGTGTGGGGGGGGGGGGTATTGGTGAGATGTGGTGTGTGTGTGTCTGTGTTTGTGTGTGTGTGTGTGGGGGGGGGGGTATTGGTGAGATGTGGTGTGTGTTTGATATGTAGTGGGAGAGGTGTGGTTGTGGTGATGTTGTATTTCTGAAAAAGTTATGAGTGTAATTGTGAGTAGGTGTGTGTGTGAGTTATGGTGGTGTCTGTAATGAGTATAAGTGTGTGTGTGTGTTATAGTGGTGTATGTAGTGATTAAAAGGGTTTGTAGTGGGTATAAGGGTGTGTGTAGTGGGTATAAGGGTGTGTAGTGAGTATAAGGGTGTGTGTAGTGGGTATAAGGGTGTGTAAGGGGTATAAGGGTGTGTGAAGTGGGTATAAGAGTGTGTGTAGTGGGTATAAGGGTGTGTGTAGTGGGTATAAGCATGTGTAGTGAGTATAAGGGTGTGTAGTGGGTATAAGGGTGTGTAGTGGGTATAAGGGTGTGTGTAGTGGGTATAAGGGTGTGTAGGGGGTATAAGGGTGTGTGTAGTGGGTATAAGGGTGTGTAGTGGGTATAAGGGTGTGTAGTGAGTATAAGGGTGTGTAGTGAGTATAAGGGTATGTAGTGGGTATAAGGGTGTGTAGTGGGTATAAGGGGGTGTGTAGTGAGTATAAGGGTGTGTAGTGAGTATAAGGGTGTGTAGTGGGTATAAGGGTGTGTAGTGGGTATAAGGGTGTGTAGTGGGTATAAGGGTGTGTAGTGAGTATAAGGGTATCTGTAGTGGGTATAAGGGTGTGTAGTGGGTATAAGGGTGTGTGTAGTGGGTATAAGGGTGTGTAGTGAGTATAAGGGTGTGTGTAGTGGGTATAAGGGTGTGTAGTGAGTATAAGTGTGTGTGTCATGGTGGTGTTTAGTGAGTATAAGAGTGTGTGTCATGGTGATGAGTGGTGAGTAAGAGGGTGAGTGAGTAGGAGAGTATAAGTGTGAACTGTATATGAAAGGTGTGGTTGATAGGGTCAGTAATAATGGTTGTGTCTTACAGGTGAGTGAGATGGTAAAGAGACTGCACCCTAATTATACCTTCACCTTCCTGGACTTGGCTTGGAGTGGGAGGAGGGGGAGAGTCTACATCGAGGTGGATCCTACTAACACAACAGAGGCCAGACAGTTTGTTGATCTCTGCACCGGCCAGCGAGGATCCTCTTTCTTCAATACTCGGTTAACCAGAGTTTGGAACAAGGGGAAGGCGGGTGAGTGTGTGTTTGGTGGGAACTATGATTCTGGTGTTAATAGAATGTTGTTGGCTAAGGATCGTTTTGATGAGGGGACAGTAATGTTTATGCCTCATACAGACAAGATTGGTGAGTTTATCATCAGCACTAATACTAAATGCCCAGAATATGGCATTATAATAGGCGAAGTGTTGTTGGATGGACTGAATGTGTTAAAGGAAGCAGTCCAACTCAGTGACATCACACAAGTCACTGTGGTGGACTGTGGTGTTGGGGTGTGTGCCTAATCATCTTAGTACACACACTACAACTAGTACACACTACACACATGAAGAGTAAATTTACACACCCACACAACACACTCAAATGATTTAATTATGTACAACTACACTACACACACAAGGAGTAAATATATACACACAAGTAATATATACACACACTACACACACATAAGGAATATATATGCACACAAGTAATGTATACACACAAGTAATATATACACACATAAGAAATATATACACACATAAGAAATATATACACACATAAGAAATATATATATACACACACATACAAGCAATATATATACACTATACACACAAAGAATACACACACACACACATTTTGAAGTTATAAACATTAACATGGTTATATTAATTGCATTATCTTATACTATGTTATTAATTTACTATATAATTACCATATAATGTATACTAATGTTTAAATGTTTTTGTTTTATAATATTAATGGTTTTTATGGGAAGAAATTTTTGAGAGTAATTTGGAAGGCTACTGAATACTCCAAGAGAGAGAGAGAGAGAGAGAGAGAGAGAGAGAGAGAGAGAGAGAGAGAGAGAGAGTTTGTGTGTATGTGTGTGTAAGAGAGAAACAGATCCTCTATAAGTAACTTTATAAATTACTATATAATTATATACTTACTATATAATTACTAAATATAGAATTACTAACTATATAATTATTTACTATATAATAATAATAATAATAATCATAATAATAATAATAATAATAATAATAATGGTTTGTTGCATGGAATAGTTTGTAGGAATCATTAAGAGGGTAATATACTTGTGGTACATTGAAGTGTTTTAATTCCTCCAAAGTATGTCAGGAAACAGCACCAGATTAACAATAAAAATGGTGGTCTGTTGCCTGGAATAGTTTGTAGGAATTGGTTGTTCCAGAGTTACCAACACTGTACTATACCCTTCATTAATTATGTTAGGTGGGATCCTGGATCATTTAAAGGAATATTTTGTAGAAGTAGAAGGTGTATGATTCCTATATGTACAGTTAGCAGCACTTATAACTGATACAAGTGAAGACGAATGACAATGCTGACTGTACCTGTTATAAGTGCTGGCAATTGTACATATACATACACACATTCATATACATACATACATACATACATGTACATGTACATAAACATACATACATACATATATATATATATATATATATATATATATATATATATATATATATATATATATATATATATATATATATATATATATATATATATATATATATATATATATATATATATATATATATATACATACACACATACATACATATATAATATACATACATGCATAATATATATACATACATACATACTTACATTAAGTAGTTATTTTCTATTACTTATATCCTGTAGTTATTTTGGTATTCAATAAATATAATTATAATATTATTGACTTTAGATTTCCTTTGTATATAATTGTATTGTTTCAAAGATTTTGACAGAATAACTTAACTTGTTGAATTATATACATAATAATGATAATAATAATAATAATAGGCCTACCTCAGGACAATAATTATTTGGTAATACCCACACTAATAATAATAACATTAATAATAATTACAATAATAATAATAATACCAAAGGAAAAAAAAAAATGTGGTAATACAGATACGAAAATAATAAAAATAATAATAAAAATAATAATAGTATAAGAACAATAATTATGTGGTAATACACACATCCAATGATGATGATTTTCTGAACACTAATTGTGTGATAACACACACACACTAATTATAATAGTAATAATAATAATGTCAGTCCAAAACTTGTGTTCTACTGGGGTGTAAACATCATTGGTAAGCTCTCTTCTGATTGAGTGACACACTCTTCTAGACTCCTGCTCTGCCACACTTCCACCAAGGTGAGTATTCTCTCTGTCACCCACACTCCTGGTAACTCACCTGGTAACTCACCTGGTAAGGCCACTGATCACAAGCGATCCAATGATCAAGCAGCCCAGTTGGATAAAATGACACGCCAGTCAAGATTGACGTTTGATTTACATGGCATAAATATTACAGAACTGACTGGTTGAGTGTGTCCAACATGAAATAGTTGGGTAATATAACAATGGTAAATATTGATTATACTACAAGGCAGTTTATGGCAGGAATAGATTATCATGGAGGGCATTAGATAGATTTTATTTAAATTTTGGGATAGTTGTGCATTTACTACATCATGGCGGAGGGAGTTCCAGTGCTGAAGGATTCTATGTGAAAAGAATCATCTTCGTGCTTCTGTTTCTGCTCTAGAATAAAAAAAATTGAAGTTGTGGCCTCTTGTTCCAAGCTGTGGTGACATAGTGAATAAATCCAAGGGTGATAAATCATGGAAATTTTATAACATAATATTAAATCAGATCTATCTTATGGAAAATAAGTTTAAGTTTGATATCCTTTCTGGGTATGACAAATGTGGAAAATCTGTAATTTGCTTCGTCCAGTGACGCTGGATGGATTCAAGTAATAATAAGTTACCCAGAAATCCTGTGTTCCAAACTGGAGAAGCAAAGTCAATCAGTGGCCTAATATCATAAATTAACAATTATTTCATAATGGTTGGAGTGTGGCACACAGTTGACTTCAGTAGGTTGGTAGCAACACAGGTCACCTGCTTTGGCTACAGTCTGCCTAATGTGAGGATGAAATCTGAGTTTGACATCTATGAGGACACCAAGATCTTTGTGGGAAGTAGCTCTAGTTATAGGATTTCCGTCAAGGGTATACAACCCTGCATTAAGATCTTGCCCACGCTTGAAACACAGATGGACACATTTGTTAGGGGCAAACTTTAGGCCCCAGGAGGCTGCTGTGGATACCAAGGTATTTATGTCACGTTGTAGGTCACGGGAGATGGTCAAGGAAGAGTCAACTGGGAGATGGAAGCACAGTTTCAAATCATCAGCAAACATCATGTACCCACAAGAGATATTGGTGCAAAGGTGGTTAACAAAGATAAGAAAAAGTACCGGGCCATGCACTGAGCCCTGAGGGACCCCGTATTTGACTGCAGACACCAGAGATGGAGACACTCATGGTCCTGACCATCCTGTTAAGGAGGAAACTAGTGATCCAACTCAACAAGGTCCCAGAGATGCCTATATTACTTAGGTTAGCTACAAGGATTCCGTGATGCACACGGTCAAAGGCCTTCACAAAGTCAAATAGGATGACCTTGATCGCATGCCCCATGTTATACCATAGTGTAACCCTGTGGTAGGTCAGGAGTAGCTGGTCAATCACGGACCTACCGGCTCGAAAGCCAAATTGAGCATTGTCTAGTATAATATGTTCTTCTAGAAAGTTGTACAATATTTTTGTTATAATCCTTTCAAGTATTTTACATGGGATTGGTGTGAGACTAATGGGTGTGTAATTTAACGGGTCTCTCTTGGAGCCCTTCTTAACCCCTGCAGTCCGGTACGGGGTAAGTTTACTCGACGTTTCTACCCACCCGCTCGCGTCAAAATTACTCGATTTACCCTATATTCACAACGCTCACACTCTTAACCTATATAGTGTACTAACTTCAAAATAGTTTCTTACGTACCTTCAACTCTTCCTCTTTCCAATGGTACCATCGGGAGGGCTGTACGATGAGTAGTTATGGAGATAGGGCGAGTTGAAGTGGACCATGTTTTGCGCGGTAAGCGTGAAGTGTTCTGACGGGTGGGGGTGGCAGTGGCTAGGGTGCCGCGCGCGTGGCTAGGTGCCGTGCGCGTGGCTATGGTGCAGCGCGGGTGGCTGCACACTCCTCCTCACCGCGCCCCTACGAGCCTACCGCGCTGTGTTATACTTACTTGCAACCTCTACTGTGTGGCTTGCTGACCATTCCAGAGTGGTTTTAATGCCCCGGGATGAAGTGTGGGAGTAATAACGAGTAAAAATACACTCGTCCTGTGTCTATATCACCGCACTAATAATAAAATGTACACTTGAATGAATAAATTCGTGTCACTATCACATATTCACTTCCGTATTTTCTTATTGTGTCACTATCACTGCACTAGTTCCTTATATCTAACGTGTCACTATCACTGCACTTGTTCCTTATATCTAACGTGTCACTATCACTTCACTAAAACTATTGTGTCACTGTCACCATACACTCGTATATACTAATAAAAGTGTCACTGTCACTTCATTTCCCACACTTCATGCTATCTATATATCATCTAAGGTATGATACTCAGAATAGCATTTCCCGGGGCATAGTGGCACTTGACACCCGGTACACCAGTATCTAGTCTCTCTTCTTCTGGTGGGCCGACGTGTCGTGTGCATACAGACATAACACCGGCGGAAGCCTGACCTGCCTGACGCGAGGGTAGGCAGGTCGTCAAGGAAGTGGCGCTCGGCCCAAACTCTTGACTGGAGTCTGTCAAGCTGCCCTCCTGCCGGTGGCCGTGCCTGCTGCTGTGGTGTTCTGACTCCATACTCCACCAGCAGCTCCTTCACGACCGTCTTCTCGAACTGGCGAAGGGTGACGGTCGTGCCTTGATGCTGCTGGGTGTAGAGTATGTAGGCGTTCAATACACAGATGTCGATCAGGTGCAAGAACGCCTTGTTATACCACTTGCAGGTTTTTCTCAGGCAATCGATGGAACTGATCATCATGTCTGATTTGTCGACGAGTCTCATGTTGATGTTATAATCAAACACGACATCAGGTTTGAGGATGGGATTACCTGTGTCGCGGTCGACCCTGCCGGAATCCAACATCTCACCCTTGTGCACAGTGGTGAGCATGTGTACTGGCCTCTTGTCATGCCACTTCATGGCAAGTAGAGGGCCAGATTTTCGGATGAGAAAGTCGCCCCGATGTGTTACAGGGAAGGCTGGATACCACTTCCTGTTGGGACGAACAGTGCCACAGGATTCCGTTCCATGCTCTTTCAGGAACTGACTCAACAATGGAGATGTGTAATAATTATCTGTGTACAGAATGTGGTTTCGGTTATAGAAATGGTCCATCAGGTGCTTTACAACAGCACCTGAGAAGCCATGAGGATCATTCTCAGCGATATCCACATCTGAACCCGTATAAATTACAAAATCTAAAACATATCCCGTCTGACAGTCACAGATGACATAAAACTTTATGCCAAATCTGTGCCTCTTAGACGGGATATACTGAATGAAGGACAGTCTACCTCTGAAGAGCATGAGAGACTCGTCGATTACCACTTTCTGGAATGGTTGTAGAAATGCACGGATATTCTGGAGCAACATGGACAATATAGTACGGATTTTCCACAGCCTATCACTCGGGGAGGGACCCAGGTTGTTGGTGAAGTGGAGGTTGGTGAGGATATCCCTGTAGCGGTCCCGTGACATATACCTCCCGAAGATAGGTGTGGATAGTAAGTCATCCGTGATCCAGTAATCCCGCAATCGATGTTTCTTGTTGTGCGGCATCAACATCGTTAGTGCAAGCCACACATACATTTCTGCAACGCTTACATCTTCCCAATCTACCATATGAGAATGTTCCCGGTGCATTGCATGGTGCCAGTTATTGATAATTTGATTGTAAACGTTCGTCTCCCGAACGATCCACGACACTACAGCTACGTCAAAAAAGGCGACGAAGTAATCCATCATCTTTGACGCAGCTGTACAGGGAAATTCTGGTTGAATTCCTGATTCCCGTGCATCAAAAGCAGGAATATCAGGCTGAAAATCCCTGCCATCAGTCCACACAAACGGACCCACATCTGCTACTCGTCGTCGTGGTGGTTGTGGTTGTTGTTGTTGTGGTCGTGGTTGTGAGGATGGATGCCGTGGTCGTGGTGAAGAAAAGGGGGAGAGAGTGAGGTCCGCTGAGTCAACAGAAGGATCGTCTGGGTCAGAAGATGGCTCCCTTATCTCGTCCGAGATAAGACGTCCTCTCCTGCCTCCTCTCACTCCTCTTACTCTACCTCCAACTCTCCTACTCCTTGATCGAGTTGTTGGAGGTATATCTTCACCCGACGATGAAGAAGAGGTAAAATGTAACCTCCTCTTCCTCTTAGAGGTTGCTACGGAGCGAGTGGAGGAACCACAAGCTCCACTCGGTCCTGCAATAGGTGATAAATCACCTACAATCCCCCTACTCGTCGACGGGATTTCGACTGGCACAGCAGAGGTTGCAAGTATCCTAACACTTGAAGGTGGTTCACTTACTTGGGAGTGAGGTTGAGCAGGTGGAAAAATATCATCCTCCTCGGTGGTGTAAGTTACCCTCGCTTCGTTATTGATACGAAATTCAGGGTCAGAATCATCTATTTCAAAATAGACATCACTATCATCACTATAACTGTTCACCATAGAGATGGACAATTCTAGTTCTCGCCCTATTGCAGAATCAGTAAGGCGTTGTGGAAGGCGTCGAGTACGTGGAGGCAACGATGGTGTGGAGGTAGCGAGTGGAGCGCGTCGACGTGAGGGTGTAGCGCGCACCGAATCGGACACGGGAGAATTAGCACTACGTCTTCCCGACATCGTGGTGGGTAGCCTACTGGGGAATCAGACTGACTGAACCCTTTTCTGCTATTGTATGGTAGTTGGCTACACTGCTAAATCGCCCAAACCCGCCCAGAATAGCCGCGCTTGGCTCAAAATAGCGCTAGATCTCTATGACGGTAGGCGCAGTTGCCCGGTTACTTACGTAAGACGGCTTACGACGTCAACCGGTCTTTAGGGGTTAAAGATAGGGGTAACCAGAGAGTGCTTCCACAGGTTAGGGACAACACCAGAGTTACATAGAGTTACATAGAAACACAGACCACAACAGACCTTACAGCCCACACGGGCTGATCTGATTAGAAGGTTACTGGTAGAGAATGAATTTCTCCCCAGTGATAGTCGTAGATAAGGATAGCAAAGTAGAAGGCTCTCTCCCCACCCATTGTAGAGGTTACAGATGTTTTAAAAAGTGTATAGAAAGGGTAGGCCAAAGTTTGGGAACACCCTCTGAGTAACATGGGGTGAATATTGTCAGGACCTATTGCACTGTCAGTTTTAAGTGATCTGAGCTGAGTCACAACATCAGCAATTGAGAAATCAACTGCTGAAATGAACTGATGACATTGCTGGTGTGGGCTGGGGTTATTCAAGGTATCTGTTGTAAATACTGATACAAAAGCAGTAACAAATAGGTTAACCATAATATAAGGGTCATCAGAAAGTTGATTGTTGGCAAGGAGTGGGCTAACAGATGGCCGAGCAGTCTTATTGTGTCTAATATAGGAGTAAAATAGTTTGAGTTGGGTTGATCTCTGGTTAATAAGATTTGTCTCATATTCACACTGAGCAGAATAGACATTGCGTCTGAGGTTAGCATTGGCAACATGGAATTTGTAAGGTTTTTGGAGTATGCCAGAAAATAGGCCCAGGTTAAGAAAAATAATGGTAGCCTGTTATTTGAAATATTTTGGAAGAATCAAACCAAAACAAATGTATATGAAGCAATTTTTGCAGAAAAGAGACTTTAGTGTAAATTTTCTGGCACATTATGATTTGTATCTTGGCTTACAGGTGAAACTGATGGTAATGTCAAGTGGCTGGTGGTGTTGATTAAGTCAAGAACTATATCTATAGGCATATCTTTTTATGGTATTGAATGTTTCGTGCCTTTAACATCATGAGGAAGAGACTGTCTTGAAGCATCTATTCACATCTCCAGTAAATCATCAGGAATTGCCACTGTTGCTTGACAACTCACCAATAGTCCAGGACCAAGTTTCACTGCCAGTCAATCTACCAATATGAAAGGAACATCTTCCACAACAAACCAACCCAGCATGGATTATGTCGGTAATTTAATATTTGCGTGTCGTGCCATAGCTCAACCAGTTGTACATATTGTTTTCTGCTTAGAAACTCAACACAGATCTCCACAACAGTATATCTTTACATACCTACAATCCCTTTCCAGTACTACTGCAGAAAACTTGCACACATTATCCCAAAGCGAGACAGAATTAATGAGAGAGAATCCAGATGGTAGTAAATGGAATATACCAATGCTGTACCTTGGCATCAAACTTGCTTGTGAAAGTGTGGCACCATTCAATGACCCTGCTTGCCTGGTACAATGAAGGTACACAACTAGAGAATTCATTGTATATACTTTTACAGCTATATAATGAAGTCATGAACCAGGCAAGTGGAATAAGTGAGTCTGAATTCAAGAACATAATGCAAAGGCTACGTGAGACACTTGTTGACATTATACAGGAGGCTTCACTAAGATATGGAATGTCAACAACCTATAGCAACAAACTCATTCAGAAGGTTCATAAAGGTGTGGACCACGTCATATCTAGAGATCAACGTGAACCCATTTTTCCTTCTCCTACCGGTCAACACTTCCATACAGCATTAAATTAATCCAGTCTACACTATGGAGTTGAAATAATTAAAATAATCTATACAATATCCCAGCCCTTATTATATAAAATTCTCTGCTTGGGGACCCCAAAGAAACCTCCACAACAAGACTTCCTTACTTATCTTCAATCTTTTTCTGATAAATTTACTTCATCAAAAAATCGGAATGTTCTGCCATCTAACTGGTGGTCTGCCTCTCACACTAGGTGCCACAACTTCACTATCATACACCTTCTTTACAAACTCCTCACCTTGCATTCTCTCCACATGTCCAAACCATCTCAGTGTATTACACTTCACTCTCAACCACTCCACACTCAATACCAATTGCCTTTTTACACACACACACACACACACAATACCAATTGCCTTTTCACTCATACCACATCTCTCATACACACTCATTAGTTTCTCCATCCCACCTAGTAAGTTCACATGCTTCTCTCAAATAACTCATTTCCACAGCACCTATTCTACATCTCTCATACATACACACTCTCATTACTCTCTCCATCCCACCTAGTATGTCTACATGCTCTTCTCAGCACCTATTCCATACTGATGAGCCCTACTCCATGTCCACATCACCGACGCATATGTCAGTGTTGGCAGAATTATACTATTTCTTTGTCACCTTTTCACTTCCATACTCACACTTCTACCCTTCATAATTCTCCCCAGTGATCCTATGACCTGTCTACCCCTCAATGTGTAGCTGCTTGTAGTAAATTCAGGGAGGTAATACACTTTTGGTACATTGGAGTGCCTTGATTCCTCCAAAGTATGCCAGGAAACAGGACCAGATAAACATAAATAATGGTGTTCTGTTGCCTGGAAATATTTGTAGTACTAATTTACTCCATATTTGCCAGAAGTGTATTACTCTTAAACGATGGCACAGAGTAGGTTCTACCCGTATTCTTATTGGGCTCCATCGAGCCACCCTGTTCCCTTCCCATGCATGGGATTCCCTTCGCGTTCGGTATTCTTATGGGGAATTTCTGGAACTAATCCGCTAGATGTCTCTGCTGTGCAGTCATTTCATGCGACATGAGCTAAAATATTGGTTTTTAAAATCCCATCAGCATACAAATGCATAGAACCTTAATCATTATGATACTTTCGAAGTCCTGCATCGACTTTTTAATACCCTGTATGGATAATTTTGAGATAAGTTGGTTAAATTAGATATTTTTGTTTCGTGATTGTCGACCTTCTGCTATCGATATTTAAAGTAAGGCATATGCCAAGGCTAAAATCTATTTATTTGGACAATACAAATAAATATGATTAAGACTGTACTACATATTATGACGTAACATACCCAGTAACATGGTAATATATAGATAGAGTTATTTTTGTGGAGATATTAGTATCTCCTTCACCCAGTGAGCGACAAGGCAAAATTAGCCGAGCGAGACTCGAACCAAAACAAACATCAGCTGAGAGACTGTCTGAGAGTCCTCACTCGTCCTTCAGCTGTTGCATCGTCCAGCTACCGTAGTCCATTGTTCTTATAAAAGAACCAAACCAACCATGTAACAATAACCAAAGCGAGCGCCAGTCAGATAAACACGTTTGTTTTGTTTTGATTCCCTCCACGAGTCGACTACTTCGCCAGCACATTCGAGTTGCCTATTCTCAATTGAAATATGTATTTCAATAAACCAGGAAGTTCATCTATGTAATTCGGAGTTTTAACTATTACCTGCATGTTCTTTTTATGTTTATTGTATTTTCATTTACGATGTTTCCAATCAATGGTGTACCTGTTTGGTAATCCCGAGATGGCCAAAATAACCTGAATGCCAATTTCACCAGAAAATCAACTTAACACCTTTGATCACGAATAGTACTATTTTACCTGTGTTTTATTACTTAGAAAGAATTGTGTAGAAATATGTATCATTTAAGCTCGATGCATTTTTGTTTGTGTATAGAATGACCGAAGGAATATTTTATTTTGCTTGTGTGCGCGATGAACCATCGATTGTGATGCCACCTGGTGGCAACCACGAGTTTAGAAAATTCCCCATTGGACTCTATAGATGGGATGGGAGCAAGCTTTGAGGAGCAGGTGTTGGTACGCCGGAGTAGGCGGAGCTTACACTAGGTAAACAAGGGTGGGATCTTCAAAGCTTCGTAAGTTGGTGGCGCTATGATCAACTTTACGATCTCGTAGCCGCCATATTTGTTCGTGGTTTACGAAGATCGTAAGTTGGTATCTCCAACGCTTCGTAACCTCCTTCGTAGCTCACGATGATGTCTTCGTAGCGAGCGTCGCTGGACGTTTCGTTCCGTTTGTTTTGTTCATCCCGCCACCAAGCAGACTGATTTTCAACCAATCACAATGAAGGAAACAAAATGTCCTTGATACTATAAGCCAATCGTAGCGTAGTATCACAATGTCAACAAAAAGATATTGTCTAAGATGTCAACACTACCAGCTGATATAGATGACAGTCACCAATATACATCAGACAGCAACAACAAATGACAGGTAAGGGAATTATCTGAATTATTATACTGTGTTAGTAATAATTTAACACAACAGTGTAGGTAAGGTAGCTGTCTGGGTATATATTTAATATCACGCCAATCACTAGTATGATATTGTATATAGCTTTGGTTAGGTTAGGTTTGGCTATGTTAGTTAAAGATAGGTTAGGTTATGTACTGTATATCAAGAACAAACAGCATAATACAAAATGTTTACTGGCAGCTACATAGTGTCATGAAAATAAATCTAAGACATTGACTGGGAGGACATTATATTCTTTTAACTTCTACTGTCACTGTTTTATTTCTTTTAAACCTACCTACAGTAGTTTCTATGATAATATCAAAATCTGTAAGTTACAGTTGACTGCCAATACCAAGTAACAGGCAGAATTATACAATATGTAGTAAAATCTGGCAAGTGCAATTTAATAACTTATACTTCAAACATTTTTATTGAAAGACAGATTAAGGAAATAAATTATATAAGCATTATTAATATTGTGGATTTGGGTGTTGGCATGGGCACACATGGGTTGAAGGATGGGGGGAGTGTCCATTGCCTGATTTAGATACAGTACGGTACCATTTTAATACAATAACCAGGTATTGGAATTTTTTCTGCTTTGTTATTGAATTATGTACCATTTTTCGTTATATTTCAGGTGGTGGCACAAAGGCATTCACCTACATAGAAGAGGCTATGGCTCAAGTCATGTGCAAAAAGTGCAAGTGTTGGGTATTCCTGTGGACTCCAAGACCCAGGCAGCAGTATGTACAGTATATAACAGTAAATAATGTCCTGCTGTTCATCTAGGCTAGGAATATGGAAATCTTCCCTCATTGGCACTAGTGAAGTAATTACATTGAGAGTTTATATAAAATTATATAAAACATGAATTTTGAGCAGCATTACCTCTCAATTCCATTCAATGTTAAACAGTGCAAATCATAAGGCCTTAGTCCTAGGAGTAAATATACAAGATGTTCTCATATAGGCCTATCCATACCTTCAGTAATCACAGTACATGTACTGTACTGTACTGTGATTACCCAATATACAAGAGTTAAGTACATAGTGATTTTTTATATTTTGTGTATCATATAAATAACTCCTGTTAGCAGCAGTTCATATAGTCTTAAAAATTGGAGCCATATTAATATTAATCAAAACTAAATTTGTGATGCTTTATTGGATTCCATATGTATCATATGAGTACTTTAACTAAGTAAAAAATTGCAGTACTGCTGCTGTACTTATATGTATGACTAATTATATACTGCTTTCTTTAGGTATGACTTTACAATATTATTTCATAATGATAATCCTTAATATTTCTCTAAAATTATATGAAAGTTGCTAATTTTCATAATTTCTCAGCTGCTGAAGAAGACTTGGATGAAGGTGATGTGGCTGACCCAAGACTGCCATCAAGGGCCCCTTCACTTACACCTAACCAAGGACTGCCATCAAGGGCCTTGTAGTATATTTGCTTGTGTTATTAATAGTTAGCTCAGTAATGACACGAAGCTTTGACTCCCTGTATGGTACCTGAGTTCGGGTCTTTGTTTACTGTAATAATATGTGGTGTATAGCACAGCGTCAGTCGAGGAGTGGCTGCCGACTGGGTAACATTAAACCTCTACACTGCCACGTTACTCTGTATTTCTACCCTCCTGGCTCACTACATAACATTGGCGACGAGGATATACATGGCTGTTTTTGTTCCTGCCTACCATGCCTGTGTACGGACATCTTGAGAAATTCCAAAAGGACCAGGACTGGGGAAGATATATTGCTGTTCTCAAGAATTATTTTGGCGCCAATGGAATCACCGACGGCGTCAAGAAGTGGCAAATCCTCCTGGCATCTGTGGGTTTGGAGACTTACGACCTCATTTGTGCGTTGGTAGCGCCACTGCCGCCGGAAGAAAAAACATTTGAGGAACTAGTGACGATTGTCCAAGATCACGTAAGACCACCTCCGAGCAAGATTGTTTCCAGGTTCAGGTTTTATACTCTGTCTAGGAAGGAAGGGGAGTCTATTTCATCTTTCGTTGTGAAATTGCGTCAAGCTGCCCAGGATTGTAAATTCACGGACCTGAACGAGCACTTAAGAGACAGATTTATTGTGGCGATCGGCGATGACAAGATCCAGGCAAGGTTACTCTCCATTTCTGATGATGTGACCTTTGCTAAGGCCATGCAAGTGGCCATAGCCATGGAATCTGCCCAAGCAAACACTGAGGACATCCAGGCAGCGGCAGCAGCTTCGAGTGTGAGTGGTGCATCGGCTGTTTGTGAGGTTCGAGAAGTGCATTCGACTAAGACGGATCAATGTTATGGCTGTGGTGGTGATCATTACCGCCGTGACTGCAAATTCAAGAATGCAGTGTGTCACGCCTGTGGCAGAAAGGGACACATCAGTAGGGTGTGTCAAGCCACAGTTCGAAATCAGTGTCAAAATAGCCACCCAATAAAGAGAAACAACCAGAGCAAGAGGAAAAGTGTTCGTTCTACTCATCTGGTCGAGCAAGAAGACACTGGCACCATCTCTGAAGATAGTGAATTAGAGTGTTACACTATTTGTAATGTAAGTTCTTTGAAAAATTCTGCTATTGAAGTAACTATGGAAGTTCAATCTAGAGACCTTACTATGCAAGTGGATACTGGTGCTGCTATTTCACTTATTTCGAAATCCACCTACAAGATGATGTTTAGCAACATTCCCCTGGAGAAGTTTAAGAAAAGACTGACTACATATACGGGGCAAGTTATAAAGGTGTACGGATGTGCTAAAGTGGATGTTAAGTATGGTGATCAGCGAGTCAGTTGTTTACCTCTAGTGGTGGTGGAGCAAGACGGTCCTTCGCTATTGGGCCGTAATTGGCTAGCACACATCCGTTTAGACTGGCCTAACATCTGTAGTGTTATGCAAGATCGTGTGGATGATGTCTTGGCCGAGTATCCTGAGGGGTTTAGATGTAACCTCGGTGAGTACAAGGGATCGCCAGTGAAGCTTTATATCGAAAAGACTGCCAAACCTCGATTCTTTAAAGCTAGACCTGTGCCATATGCAATCAAGAAGAAAGTGCAAGAAGCCATCGAGAAGAATGTACAACTTGGTATATGGGAGTCTACTGATTATTCTGACTGGGCAGCACCACTTGTTCCCATCTTGAAGAGTGATGGTTCAGTAAGGCTGTGTGGAGACTACAAAATCACTATTAACCAGGTATGCAGAGTGGATCCCTATCCCCTGCCCCGGATTGAGGATATATTTGCAGAGTTAAGGGGTGGACAAACCTTCACCAAGATTGATTTGCATTCTGCTTATTCCCAGATTCCTATCCACCACGAGTATCAGGAATACCTTACGGTGAACACACATATGGGACTGTTTAAGGTAAAACGTCTGCCTTTTGGTGTGAATGCAGCTGTTGGTATTTTTCAACGCATTATCTGCAATGTACTACGTGGTCTAGAAGGTGTTAGTGTCTACCTTGATGATATTTTAGTGACTGGCAAGGATGACAGGGAACATATTCACAACCTTGAAAATGTACTGATACGTCTCAGAGATGCAGGACTTCAGGTCAAGAAGAAGAAGTGTTCGTTTCTCCAACAATCTGTGGAGTACTTGGGTCATCGGATTGATGCTGAGGGACTCCATCCTACGGACGAGAAGGTCAGAGCTGTGAAGGAAGCACCAAGTCCATCAAACAAGGCGGAGCTAAGATCATTTCTTGGTCTCATAAATTATTATGCTAAGTTCCTGCCCAATTTGGGTAGCGTTCTATCTCCGTTGTACCACCTAACCAAGAATGATGTTGGCTGGAGGTGGGGAAATGCAGAACAGGAAGCTTTCCGGAGAGCTGGAGACCTAATCAGTACTTCACAGGTACTTGTTCACTACAATCCAGACCTACCTCTCCGGGTTGAATGTGATGCCAGTCCCCGGGGCTTAGGTGCTGTGCTCTCGCATAAATTATCAGATGGTACTGAACGACCTGTGGCGTTTTCCTCCCACACCCTTACTAAAGCAGAGTCTAACTACTCCCAGATTGATAGAGAGGGACTGGCTCTAGTTTTTGGTGTGATTAGATTTCATCAGTACATATATGGTAGAAATTTCACCTTGATAACGGACCACAAGCCCTTAACTTACCTGTTTGGAAGAGAGGCAGCTTCCCCTACCATGGCATCTCCTCGTGTTCGTCGGTGGGCACTCACGTTATCTGCCTATGACTACAATATTCAGTACAAGAAGGGCAAAGACAATTCGAATGCAGATGCCCTTAGTCGTCTTCCACTTCCTGATCTGCTGAGACGTGTTCACACCCCGGAGGAGCTGAATTTATTGATTGGAATGCTGAACTCCAGTCAAGTTGTGAGCGACGATGCCATTCGGCGGGAGTCCAGACGTGAGCCAATCCTTTCACAAGTGTTACAATGGGTACGATGGGGCTGGCCAGGTAAGGATCCAGGGGGTGTCTATGGGCCTTATTACATCAGGAGGTATGAAATATCACTTAAGGATGGGTGTCTCCTGTGGGGTTCACATGTAATAATACCAGAAGGATCCCGAGGTGCTGTGCTGGGGCTACTTCATGACACTCACATTGGTATAACTCGGATGAAAGCATTAGGTCGTAGTTACGTGTGGTGGCCTGGCATAGACAAGGACATTGAGGGTACTGTGAAAGCTTGCCAAGAATGTGATAAACATCAAAACGCCCCTGAATTGGCAGAGCTGCATCCTTGGGAGTGGCCTTCTGTTCCCTGGTCGAGAATACACGTAGACCATGCTGGGCCATTTATGGGAAAATTGTTTCTTATTGTGGTTGACTCTCACTCAAAGTGGATGGAAGTTAAATTAGTATCTAGTACCTCTACTAATGTTGCAATAGATGCATTAAATTCCATATTTGCTACGCATGGTCTCCCTGTAACGTTAGTCAGTGATAATGGAACTGCTTTTACTAGCGAAGAATTTGGTAAATACTGTGAGAAAAGTGGCATCAAGCACATCATATCTGCCCCGAGACACCCCTCTACGAATGGTCTAGCTGAGCGAGCGGTCCAGACTTTCAAATCCTGTATGAAAAAGATGGAGAAATCCCTGCCTTGGAGTGTTCGTTTAAACCGGTTTCTGTTCAAGTATAGGAATACTCCTCAAAGCACTACTCAGCAAACCCCTTCGCAGTTACTCATGAACCGAGAGATACGGAATCCTCTCTCCATGATTCAGGGTGACCTCACCACCAGGATTCTGCGGAAGCAGGAAGCTCAGTGTAAGGCTCACGATGGGCGTGTCAAGACTCGGTATTACATAGAAGGGGATCAGGTGTACACGCATTTTGGTGGGCCAAAGTTCGAGTGGATTCCTGGAACTATCCAGTCTGCAACAGGTCCACTGTCTTATATAATCAAACTTGTTGACGGCCGTGTGGTAAAGAGGCATGTTGACCACATAAGGAGCCGCCACACCACAGTCATACCAAGACCTAATGATGATGAGGTAGTACCCGAGCCCCTGCTTAATGAACCACCTCCATGTTTCCCTGTTGAAATCCCTCCACATTCTCCTGCACCGAGAGTTTCAGTTCCTAGGGTCTCTGCTCTTGGGGTTACGAATTCTCCAGAGCCCAGTGTTCAAGTTCCAGAGATGACAGCTCCTGCGAATCTTACTGCAACCCCGACACCACGACGCTCCGGCCGAATTAGGCATCCTCCTGATCGTCTTGAATACTATCAATGAGTATATTGTGTGTTGTAATTATGGATTGCCTAGAATTGCTAAAGAATAAAGAAATATTGTGCTTACATTGAATGCTGTGGAATTGTAAAAATTTATTTACTATTTAGGAACTTGTATGTACTTGTTAATTGTTATCAGTATATTTATTGTTTATAAAATTAAGGGGAAAGAAGTATGTAGTATATTTGCTTGTGTTATTAATAGTTAGCTCAGTAATGACACGAAGCTTTGACTCCCTGTATGGTACCTGAGTTCGGGTCTTTGTTTACTGTAATAATATGTGGTGTATAGCACAGCGTCAGTCGAGGAGTGGCTGCCGACTGGGTAACATTAAACCTCTACACTGCCACGTTACTCTGTATTTCTACCCTCCTGGCTCACTACATAACAGGCCTCTTCACCTACACCTAACCAAGGACTGCCATCAAGGGTCCCTTCACCTACACCTAACCAAGGACTGCCATCAAGGGTCCCTTCACCTACACCTAACCAAGGACTGCCATCAAGGGTCCCTTCACCTACACCTAACCAAGGACTGCCATCAAGGGTCCCTTCACCTACACCTAACCAAGGACTGCCATCAAGGGCCCCTTCACCTACACCTAACCAAGGAAAGGACTGCCATCAAGGGTCCTTTTACCTACACCTAACCAAGGACTTGTTCTGGTTTCACCTTCATTAGAGGGCTACTTATAATAACTTACTTAATACTTACTTGTATGAGTCACTTAGACTCTCAGACTTACACCCGTCACATGATGCTCCAATACTGCTGACCTACGCTTGGGAACCACTAACACGCTAGCATAAAGTGACGACACAGTTCATATCATACACAAGGGAAGCGCCCTAGTTGCGCTCCTATAGCTCTCAGTTAGCTACAGATAACCGACCCGATCACAGGTTACTCTAGCGTGTTATCTCTCTTTAAAGTTAGCTTCCTAGCCTAGCTTAAACCCGTGCAAGCTACATATTGTGACTCTATACTAACTCGTGTTATAAATAAAAAGTGAGTAAACTACTTTAACCTTGTTGTATCTTCTCAAACCATAATAGTTATAGAAAACTTAATAATTAAAATCAAACTCCGAAGAGACAACAAAGACACTACAAAGACAAACCAGTCGCCAGCCACCCTACCATATCGACTCATATGTTTGGAAGTAAGTAAGTCTTTCTTACACCAGAACATTTGGTAACAGCGGTGGGATACGAAATAAATGGTTTATAATAAAGGAGAAATACAAACAGTAAAAAGCAAGGAATCCGAGAAAAGAGCACAAAATAATAAAAGGGTAAAAAAAAAAAAAAAAGAGAAGTAAGAGAAGTGAAGTTAGCGAGACAGAGTGAGAAGAGGTTACGGGAGTGAGAGGAGAGTGATTTGCAACAGGTCACACTGGGTCAACCCGATTCAGCACCTCTTAGCCACAACAAGCTAGCCTCTCTCCATCCTCACATACTGTAGCCAATGGTGACGTCATCGACTCTGCCACCTTACACCACACACTTGTGGCTATTACGTCATCGTTATACTCATTGTCACTCTGCCAGCTGATTTTAACCACAACAACAACAACTACTGAGGACGTCGGCGTGGTTTGGTACGACATCACTACATCACTATACCTTCTATACTTAACCATACAGTATAGTCAAGGGAAGTGATAATCGAACTTCAACTTCATCTTACGGGATTATAACTCACAACTCAAAACTTCACAACTCAGGACGTTGGCTTGGTTTTGGTACGTCATCGCGACTACAACTGAAATAATAACCTACTACAACAACGTTTATTCCTATAATATGGTCAGTGCTAGGTACATATAATTATATATTACAAATATATAACACACACAATCCTACATCATCACACTAGGATATAATATTATATGTACACATATTTAACAATATTTCCTCATTACACATTCTATGTATTCATAATTGTGAGTATTAATATGTGCGTATGCCTTCACGTATATATACAGATGTGTTCTTGTTATTTTTCAAGCAAAAAGTGACAGGGAATGAGTGAAAGAATACGTATACTACCGCACTATAACTAACACTAGTTAAGCAAGCGAACACGTAGCTTGGCAATACTAATAAAGTAGTGAAAGCTTAGTTGATTCAACCGAGATAACTAATTAAAGTGTAAGTATTATACAAAGTGCAACTTCTCTTTTGAGTAAATATTATTGCACTAGATTTAGACATACAAGGTAGAGAATTAACCACTAATATTCTTCCTACTAAATCTACATAATTAACTGACTCGTTACTACTAACCTACACCTGATAACACTTAGTAACTTCACCTAGTAACACGAGATCAGAACGTACTTATTCTACGGCTTCACAAACTAACACTTCATCAACAAAATAGCAACTAACACTTCATCATACACCGTGGCAACGAATAAAAACTCTACAACAACAACAATGGCAACTAATAATAACACTTCATCTACTATTACTAACAGTTCATCCCAAACTCATGCAGTGAAATCAGTCACTTGGGACATTGTAACTTATATTGTCCATTTTTTTCTTAAGGTTGTAATTTTCATGTGCATATTCCAGTTACTACAGACTACAAATGACAACATAAGCTTCGTAAGTGGACATAGTAAACCAGACTTCATTGCTAGGACATTATTGACCGTAACTGCACTCACCCATCCAGATATCTTATTTAATTATTTTCTTCTGTGTTGTGAAAGCCTCATAGATGTTATCGGTAGGGGGCAGTTAGGCAGTCCACTAGCAGGGGTACACAGAATGGTTAGAAGTATAGTGAGTAATTGTGTAACAGTCAAACTAAGCAGGACTCTAGCGTTAGTAGGTTCGACCATTAGCAATGCTAAACAACTCTTATGGGGGTCAGTGTGGTTGAACAAACAAGTAAATGTACCTAGAGCCCTACCTGTAGCTGTAAACACACACACAAACACTCAAACAAGCACTTCACACACACCACACACTACAAACTTCACACCACAGAGCGCGAAGAAGAAGCCTTATTGTATGATCTGTAGGAAATATGGACACAGCCTAGAAAAATGTTACTTTGATAAGAATAATCTCTCAAATGCCAAAAGTAAGAATAATAATAATAATAATAATGTAGTAAGTGAAAGTGACAACAAGCCAAGTAATCAGTTTTGCATTATTCATAACAGTGTGACACATAACACAGATAAATGTAGAGTAACGTTGAATGCCAGGTATGAAGTCAATAACAAATGTGCAAAAACAGGTGAAGATTTTAACAAACAAAACACTTCACATTAATTACATAATAAATAAATATACTTGTTGCTGCTTTGGTTAAAGTGGATATTCTTTCACTTCCTTGTAACATGGGGAATACAAATGTTTCTCTAGCTGTAGATACAGGAGCTTGTGTCTCCTTTACTTTCTGAAGTAACATTTAAACGGCTGTTAAGGGAAAACCCGCAGTAACGATGGACTATCCAGCCATCAGATTTAAACATTTAACTACCTTATCTGGTAGTAGACTAGTCACTAAAGGAATAGTACAATTTCCTATCACACTTTCATTAAGTAGTCATAGACTAGAATGTATCTTCTATAACTGTGAAAACTTCAGTTTACCAACTGATGGTCTATTGAGTTAAAAGAATTAATCGAACATAACCTTGACATTGCAATCTCACTACAGTTAATTATCTTTCAAGGTCGGCTGTACCCATGTTGACATGTTGACCTCTGAGTCATCAGTCACCAGCCAGCTGGGTGCTGGGGCACTCAAGGGAGAATGTGACTCACACATTAAACTGACAGGCACAGTCAAAAGTACTACTCATTTACCAAGTAAAGGGTTTGCTATCATTAAGGTACAAGTGAAAGGGGATAATTGAAGGAAATCAAACCATATCCTTAAGTGAAACATGTAGAATAATTAATGTCGGTATGTCCATAATTTCTCTGATACAAGGAGACAACTTCATTGAAGCTCTAATTTTTAACAAGGTTAATCTGGCAGTGAACATTAAACCAGGTACTTATATAAGTGACTTTCTTGTGTTTATTAAACCCATAGAGTGGAAAAAGAATCTCCTCCCTTAGCCAACATACACATTGTTGATGAATTGCAATTTACGAAAACTACTAATGAATTAAGAGAGCATGTAAAAGTAAATGATTTTCCTTCACATCGCACACAGCTTTTACACACATTAGCTAATCACAGGTCGGCTATTGCCTTACCTGGTGAGCGGTTGGGGAAAACAACACTAGTAAAACATCATATAAAATTAACTGACACAGATCCAGTATATGTTAAAACTTATAGATTACCTCATAGTCAGAGGCAAATAATGAATAAAATGGTGGATGATATGTCAAAAGAGGGAATAATTGAACCTTCAAACAGTCCTTATAACAGCCCATTATTTTTAGTAACTAAGAACACAGGCGATTTCCGTCCTGTTATAGATTTTAGGAAGATAAATGAGAAAACTGTCAAGGATAGGTGCCCATTACCTGTGCTTAATTAAAGATATCCTCAGGGAGATTGGGGAAAATAACCGAGTCTTTATTAGTCTTGACTTAGTGGATATTGGCAAGTAGAATTAAATGACCAATCCAAACCTGCATACCCAGATGACTTAATTATTGTCAGCCTGATGTAAATTCACACCTTCAGAGCTGGATAGAGTTTTTCAGCGACTGCAGGATGTTGGATTAAAGGTTAAGGCTGAAATAGAGTTTTTTGGGTCATAAAGTAAATAGTAAAGGAATTCACACTTTGGATTCCAAGATTAAAGCAGTAAAGGAATTTTCTCAACCTACTACAGTAAAGTAAATAAGGAGTTTCCTTGGATTAGGTTCATATAACAAGTCATTCATAATGAATTTTGCTAAAATAGCCAACCCACTAATAAGACTCCTGAAGAAAGATATCGAATTAAGTGGTCACAAACAGAGTAGGATAGCTTTGATCAGTTAAACTTAGCTTACATTCTACTCCGATCTTAAGTTACCCAGAACCTTCCGTTTTCTCTCTGTACTGAAGCATCAAACGATGGTTTACGCCCTGTCCTTATGCAGCATACCACAGAAAGATGTTGCAGGGCTTGTGTATATCCCAGTCGGGTGGTGAAGGATACAGAGAAGAAATATAGCCTCTCGAATTTGGAAGCTATAGCGGTGGTTTGGGCCTTAAAGACCTTCAGGGAAATAATTCTAGGGTATCCTATCACCGTATTCATGGTAAAGAAAGTAAAAAAATTGACAGGTCAGTTAGCCAGATGGTATCTCAGAGTTTCAGCCTATAATTAAATATCTTCCGGGGCGTTTTAATAAAGTTGCAGATGCCTTATCTCGCAATATATCAGCTGCTGCTGTCATTCCCACTAACAGTGATGTAGACTTCAATGTGGAACTTGTTAGAACTGAACAAAAGAAAGATAAATTTTGGGCAAGGGTCATTTATGCTTTGGTTCCAGAGGGGACGAAGAAACTAACCTACCGGAGTTACCCATTCCACTAACACAGTTTGAGGTAATAGATGACACTTTGTTCAGGAAACTTGAGAAACAGACTAACATTTCTTCACAAGTAGTAGTCCCTGATACACTAATCAAGACTGTAGCCTACTAACACTAATGCATAATCATCCACAAACAAGAAACATATTAAGAATTGTGAATCATGTCATGCTCATAAAGGTAATACAATGGGCCCAGCTCCAATTTTAAATTACCCAATACCTGAAAAACATGGGATGTAACCGGTATAAATATACTAAGCTTACCACACAAGCGAATTTAACGAAGGTAACGAATTTAATTTGTCAGTACACCACACCTAGGGTGATACTAACCGACAATGGTAAAGAAATTACTAATAATTGTTACACAACATATGTGATCAATATCATATAAAGCAAACTTTTATAACAGCATATCATCCAGCAAGCAATCGCAAGATACTTGAAGTTTTGCGACAAATGGCTAATCCTATGCACGGATCATGGGAAGACTGGAATTCTTTACAGCTGCCTCCATTAATGGTTCCATAAACTCATCAGTGGGCAAGTCCCCTCAACAGATTCTATTTAACAGACAAACGACTTCCATATTAAATCATTACTGGAAATTTTCCTCCAGCATATAATATGGATGACTACATAAGGAAGTCAGGAATCACCTAAACGGTAGTAGGCAGGAGATGTTGATCAAACAACATACTCAAGCTGTGAAGATAGATATTGCTGTAGGGGAAAATGTCATGATAAAATCCCCAGAAAGAGTATCAAAGTTAACTCCAAAGTTTGTTGGTCCGTATGAAATAATCGACATCACCATGGAAATAGAAATAAAATAAAAATAAAATGTATAAAAACGGGGAAGGTAGAAATAATGCATGTAGATAGAAGTAAACAGATAAACTTAAATGAACCATCTAAAATATAAACAGTACAAGCACAAGAAATACTAACCTCCACTCCCACATATCTGTCTTCAAACACACACACAGACAAAAACTAAGGTCTGCAACATAAACTAAATAATGACATTTATTTCAAATGGGAAACAAGATTCTATTACTGTTTTTGCTAGGTATAGCGCGTGTTACACTTGCCAAACAAACAGCAGTTACAGCCCAAGTACTGAAGCCAGGTGCGCTTCAGGTGCTTTGGTTGAATATAGAGTAAAAGTCTTGATAGTGGAATATTTAGTTACTGTACAACTGGAAGTTCACGGATTGCTAGAAATGCCAAAGATAATTTTAAACCTTGGACAACATGTATCAGACTTACACAGACATATAGAAACTGCTCATGCTCGTCGTCAGAGACGTGGCCTTTTTTTTTAATTTCATGGGTTTGTTGAGTAACCAGTTGTTGGGACAGCAATGGCCGATGATGTCATTGTCTTAGGTAAGAAACTAGGGGAGGTAACTACTGCCCTAGGACAACAGAAAAGAATTGTCATTCAAACTTAAGAAGCTCTGGCCGATGATGTCACTGTCTTAGGTAAGAAACTAGGGGGGGTAATTACTGCCCTAAGACAACAGAAAAGAATTGTCATTCGAACTTAAGAAGCTCGGCAACACCTACGACACAAACCCATGAAATAATTGAACGAACTAACTAACCAACTATCTTCTGTGCTAAACGAATTAATTGGAATAATACCTAACATTGAACTCATCCAATTAATTAGTGAGTTCATAGCAGCCATTGACATAGCTGTTCAGAAACTTAATTATTTAAACGAAGTAGTCATAAGTGACTTGGTAGATACTGGATTGGGTAGAGTAAACTCGAAGTTGTTACCTCTATGGCAGTCACAGGCAGCAGTGGAAATAGCTATAAAAACATAAAAGCTTAACCCTATATTTACCCTATCTGACGTGGAATATTACTACTCTATCATTGGACTCATTCTAACTGAGACAAGATTCTATTACAGTTTTTGCTGGGTATAGCACTTGTTACACTTGCCCAACAAAAAGCAGTTACAGCCCAAGTACTTTGGCCAGGTATTTTGGTTGAACATAGAGGAAAAGTCTTAAATATTCCTTAAAAGTCAAAAACGTCAATTAATATTTGGGAATTATGACCATTTCCAATTAAGAGTAAATAATAGCCTGCTGGTTGTAGACAAGTCATACATAGTCTCATCTGAAGATTATACTGCCATAGACACTTTGGAAAAACATTCATTGGATGACTGTCGCACATCATACTTACACTTGCATGTACTGTATGTCCTGGTTATATGTTTACTTAGGATTTAGCAAACAAGGCACAGTGTGTCCTTTCATTCATAATGCCAGACTCAACTCTTCCTACATCTTACTGTACTTTCAAAACTGTCAGTAATATTTCCTACCATGAGCACTTCAGTACTAACCACTACTACTACACAAACAGAGAATAAGTGTGATGTTATTTAGCAATGGTAAGTCCAACACGTTTGGGTGGATGGTTATTATATGGCTCAGGGTCATTGTGAGATTAGAAATGAACATTTTTCTTAACTTACCTACTCATCACCATAAAGCTTTTTTGTGTCCACACTTTCTACAGAGTTAATGTCAGAGTTAACCTTGTAGAAAACATCTCTATAGATAACATAATTTTTTTTTAGATAAAATAAAGATCCTTCAATTTTTAATAGACTCAGAGTTTACCTCAAAGTTGAATAATTTGTGACCTTTACATCTCTTAAGAGAAGTTGTATTACCTCTACACATCATACCTGCACTAATGTTAATTGTTGTACTATTGTATTTAGCTGGTGTATACGGAAGGTGTATGCGGAAGGTTGGTACTTGGTACCAACAATTACTAGCTCGCGAACGGCAAAGACAAGTGTCACAAGGTAATGAGGATACAAATGTATAGGCTAATTACACACCACTACACATTTAGATAGGATGTATTACCCATAATGTATATTGGACATGTAATATTAATTATTATCTGTAGACATAATAAAGTACATCTACAGACTGCATGTATTCCAATAATAATAATATCTATATATTTAAATCTTAAGGTTTTTTTTATAGGGAAATATTAATAATCAACCTGGAAAGATATGCCAGAAGATAATAATACCCTTATATAACAACATGTAAATTATTATAAATGTTCCTTCCTGCATAGGTCCCGGTAGTCTGCCCAGGTTAGGTCCCGGTAGTCTGCCCTGGTTAGGTCCCGGTAGTCTGCCCAGGTTAGGTCCCGGTAGTCTGCCCAGGTTAGGTCCCGGTAGTCTGCCCTGGTTAGGTCCCGGTAGTCTGCCCAGGTTAGGTCCCGGTAGTCTGCCCTGGTTAGGTCCCGGTAGTCACACTAAATCCTTCTAGGAAATAAAAAAAATTCCAGTGAAATCCTGTTGTGGCAACTTGTAAAAATTTACCGTTAATGTTCTTACCTTATCTATTTGTATCTTAACAGTTCGTGTATAATGTGTAAATAGTTAATAGTTAATGTTCTTACCTTACCTATTTGTATCTTTACAGGATTGAGTCAAGTTCGGGTATAATCCTGCAGTAGTCTGGGGGTAAGTATATTTACACTCATTTTACTTATAATGTAATACTTTTATGATTAATTTGTATTTTTGTTGTGTTGTACATGTGAGATTTTTAAATAGGATTAAAATTGGAAGTTATACAACTCTGTGGCATTTCCTCTGCAAATGCCACATTTCCAAGATATTCAAATGGGGGATTTTGAAATTAGCCTGACCTTACCTAGACCACAGCAGAATACCGGGACCTAACCTGGGCAAACTACTGGTATATAACTGTGGGAAAGTACAGGAAATGACCAGGGCAAAATACTGTAAGCTAGCGCGATCTGGCAACACTGCTACAAAATGGCAATCCTTTCATTAAATACCCTAATTTATAACATTCTAAGGTTATTATGGTAATTATCTATTCTATTGCCATTTTATATTATAATATTTTTACCTTCTTTATCCACTAATTTATAACATTATATGACACATTTCTTTTATGGCATTTTCATTGGCAATGCCCCATTTCCAAGATAGGTCATATTCAAATGGAACATTTTGAAATTAACCTATCTATCTATCTATCTATAGCTCTGACGCCTCGTTCCCTCCGGGAACTCCCCCGAAGGGGTAGGCCACGGCAGAAAAGTCTCCAGTCTTCCCTGTTCAAACACTCCCTCCTTACCTGGTCAAGCCCTCCCTTCCCCCTCATGTTTCTCTCCTTTACATACTCTTCCACTCTGTTCTGCCATCTTACTGGTGGTCTGCCTCTCACACCACGTCCCACAACTTCACTTCCATACACCTTATTTACAAACTCCTCACCTTGCATTCTCTCTACATGTCCAAACCACCTCAAAGTATTACGTTTCACTCTCTCAACCACTCCACACTCAATACCAATTACCTTCTCACTCATACACACTCTCATTACTTTCTCCATCCCACCTTGTCAGTCCACATGCACCTCTCAAGTAACTCATTTCCACAGCACCTATTCTTGACTGATGAGCCCTACTCCATGTCCATGTCTCCGACGCATATGTCAGTGTTGGCAAGATTATACTATTTCGCAGTCCCCTTTTCACTTCCATACTCACACTTCTACCTTTCATTATCCTCCCCAGTGATCCTATGACCTGTCTACCCTTCACTGCTCTCTCCCTAATTTCTCCTTCCATACTTCCATGTTTACACATAACTGTCCCCAGGTACTTAAACTCCTTCACTTCCTCCATCCTCTCACCCCTTAGGGTTATCTCACACTTTGTCCCAGTTGGTACTTCCACTCTGTAAGGTGCAGCAAAGTCAATCACTTCAGTTTCTGCTCTCTCAAACACCATCACTTTACTTTTACCCACATTCACCTTCAGTTTCCTTCGCTTACATACAGACTGAAATTCGTCCACCACTCTCTGTAAATTCCTTTCACTCTCAGCCATCAGCACAGTGTCATCTGCAAACAAATTTGCCGCCAAGGACCAATTTACTTCATTCAGCCTCAACTTCACCCCCAGACCATTCACTTTGGCTTTCATCTCTCTCATACAACCATCCATATATATATATTGAACAACCATGGTGACATAACACATCCCTGTCTCAGCCCTACACTAATATTAAAACTCTCACTCAGATCACCCTCTACCCGCACACATGCTTTTGCATCTGCATAAAAAGCCTCAATACCTTTCAGTAGAGATCCCCCAACACCATATATTCTCAACACCTCTGACATAACTCTCCTATCAACCCTATCGTATTCATTCTCCAAGTCCATGAAGGCAGCATACAACTTCTTACCCTTCCCTATATATTTCTCCACTATCGATTTTAGCGCAAATATCTGGTCCACACATCATCTACCCTTTCTGAACCCTCCCTGTTCCTCACCAACTTTATTCCCTGTCACTTCAATCAGTCTCTCAGTTAAAACCTTTCCATACACCTTCCCCGGTACACTAAGAAGGCTTATTCCCCTATAACTACCACACTCCTCCTTACTCCCCTTCCCCTTATACAACGGTACAATTATAGCCCTCCTCCAATCCTCTGGCACCTCTCCCTGCCTCCATGCCAATGTACATATAAGCACCATCCACTCCACCACTACCTCCCCCCCATACTTTAACATTTCAGCCGTTATCCCATCAACCCCCGGTGCCTTTCCCATCTTCAACTTGCCTATTGCTTTCCTAATCTCTTCCCTTCCTACTTCTCCCTGAGCATCCTGTCGTCTACTACCTGCCTCCATCCCCATGCATGTCATCACTGCCTCCCCTCCCGTCCCCTCATTCATCAAACGATCAAAATGCCTCTTCCACACTTCTTTCACTTCCTCACTTCTACTCACAGTAACTCCATCCTCTCTCTTCATTCTCACACTACCAGACTTTCCTTCTCCTCTTTCTCTTTTAACCTCCTTCCAGAATAGTTTCTTGTTCTCTGTAAACTTTTCATTCAGTTTCCTTCCAAACTCCTCATCCACTTTCCTTTTACTCTCACTCACTATCTTTTTCACTTGTCTCTTACATACATTATATTATCTCTTCCATCTCTCTCTCACTTCTTCCGACACATTCCTCTGTAAAGTTATCTTGTATGCCTTCCTTTTCTTATCTATTGCATCTTTCACTTCTTCTGACCTCCAAGCACTCCCTTTCTTACCCCTCTTCTGTGACTTATGCCCTACTACCTCTACTGCTGTCCTCACTACAATCAACTTAAACAATTCATACACATCATTCACTCCCACTCCCTCCCCTATACTCAGCCTTGCATCCTCCAGCACCTCACCCACTCTCCTCTTATAAACCTCTCTGTATTCAACATCATTCAATCTTCCACTTGCCACCTGCTGCTTGTTCTCCCCTTCCTCCCTCCTACAGTATTCCCACTTAACCCTCACTTTCAGCTTTATCATTACAGCAGAATGGTCCGAACACTGTACCATTCCTCTCACTACCTTTGCATCCATCACATCCTTCCGTAATCTCTCATCCACTGCTATATAATCAATTAAACTCTTTTGATCTCCTCTATCATCCCTTCTCCTCCATGTATACCGTTGGATCATCTTGTGCTGAAAGAAGGTGTTGGCTAAGAACAACCCCCCTTCAGCACAGACGTCCACCAGATACTCACCATTCTCATTCACTCCTTCCACACCCCACTTACCAACAATGCTTCCTACTTTTCCATTCATATCACCCATCATTACAATCTTCCTTCCACTCTCAAACTTCCTCAGACACCCATTCAGTTTCTCCCTAAACTCTCTCATTTTCTCTCTCCCCGCCTTACTCCTCTCATTCACAGGTGCATACGCACACACCCATGCATACTTACTCAATCCAATCTTGCCTGTCATCCATGCCACTCTGGTCCCACACCGTCCATGTCCATCTACTCCCTTCCATACCCTTGGTGATACCAACACTGCACACCCCTCCCTCCCTCTTCCTTTACACTTCTCATTCATTCCTGTCCACACTACACCTCCCTCCATTCCATCCCACAACACACTCTCTCCTCCAGCCTCACAATCCTCCACTCCCCAGCCTTTCACGTGTGTTTCAGTCACTCCCATTACATCCACTTCTCCATTCTTAAAACATTCAATTATTTCACGCCTCTTCATCCTTTCACCTATCCCATTCACATTCACTGCTACCACCCTCAAGCACCCCTCCTTCCCCTTTCTCCCCACAGTGAAACCCGGAGAACCCCCCCCCCCCCCGCCTGCAGCCATAACTGTCCACTCCCCCACTGGGGGGCCGCTGATGGCTGGCAAGGCCAATGCAGCGCTCATTCCCGGAGGGACACGGGCCGTCAGCATTAAAAACAGAAAGTCACACCAGTGTCAAATATAATAAAAGATGTTAAAAAAAAAATGTTAAAAACTAAAAAGGATATATACAATTACTAAAACCTATATGTGGGGGAAACTAAACTTTAATCCCCCACACCGCCTCCCCCTTTCGCTTCACCTCCTGCTTTATAAAAAAATGATAAAAACAAGGGAGGTGTTACCCGAGGTTGCCACGTGGAGGCAGGGTAAGGCTTACCTACCCTTCCTGAGAAAGGGTAGGTCACCGAGGTGACTACTTTCCCCAATACTAACGGTAGCAATCCGCAGCAGCAACCACCTCAACCTCATTGGTTACGATATTGCCACTGCGCAAAGCTAGACCACAGCCAAGGGTGGCAGTACGGTACGGTACAAAAAAAATATTGTAATTCCGCACGCTTTAAAATATCGTACCATAATTTCGTACCTTACCCAAAAAACCGTACCGTACTAGTATGAAAAAGTAAAATGTTGTACCCAATATCATACCAATGCCATAAATTACATCTCTGAAATTAATCCATTATATGAACTACCTCTGTAAACAGTTCCTTGTCCAGACTCAAGGTTAAGTTCCTATAATTGTGTTTTTACTTTTGTTATTAGTGAATATCACTGTAAATATAGTAATATCCCTGTAAATACAGTAAGTGTGTGTGTGACTGTGGAAGAGAGAAAAAGTTTATATAATAGGATTATAGGAGACAATAATTTTTCTTTTTAGAAATGAATTGACAATGTATTCCTTTCTGGAACTTGCACTAGGTTACTAAGGGTGAAGGCTGCAGTATATTATTACAAGGCAATGAGGCATACATACACCAGGATAATTCAAGGCTAAATTAGAACTGCAATTTTTTTTTTTTTCTGTTAGCAGGTGCAGTAGTATGAACTTACATAATAGACTATACTGTACACATTTTCCATATTTGTCTTAGAATCAACTAAAGAAATCAACCAATAAAACATTAAGAGGAAATACTAAATAGACGTCAATTTAAGCTTTGCATTTCATTAGAGGACTCCCGAGTTCCGACTTCCGAGTCACTGGACACGAACTGAACACGACAGCGACAGTCTACGAGCAGACGACTGTACAGTGTACACACACACACATGCTAAATGAGGGTGAAACCTAAAAAAAGAACGTTCGTCAATAAAATGATTTTGTTGCCTTTTCATCCGGATATTAGGTTATTCTTGACAGACGACAGTGGAATGTGCATTCAAATTTTTAATAAAGTATGAAAAGGGTATGAAAAAAGTACGGAAAAGGCACAAAAAATAACTTAATTTCGTACCGTACTTAACAAGAATTATCGTACCATAATTTCACACCATACTTTTAGATTTAAAATTAACATACCGTACCGTAATTCTGTACCGTACCATACCATACTGCCACCCTTGACCACAGCAGACTACCGGGACCTAACTTGGGCAAACTACCAGGACTTAACTTGGGCAAACTACCAGGACCTAACTTGGGCAAACTACCGGGACCTAACTTGGGCAAACTAATAGGACCTAACTTGGGCAAACTGCCGGGACCTAACTTGGGCAAACTACTGGGACCTAACCTAACCTAAACTTTACTTATGTGACCCAACCTAACATAATCGCTAATAATTAAGTGTTTGTCCATTATTTGGTTTTCTACTCGAGGTTTTCAGTGGATGTAAACACTTGGCAGCCATCTTGAATTGATATTATTATAGTGGAACTGATGGATCCAGTTCTCAATATGAAAGCAACTGTTGGAACCTGTACCTAATATTAACTGACCATGTTTTATAATTGCTGTTTAATGATGCTGATTTAAAGCCTTAATTTGCCGACTCACAAACACACACACACACAGGTACACAACAACTACTAATGGTGGAACCATTTCCTTGGAACTAGTTCGTAGATGAGAACCAATTCTAATATAAATCATCAAGAATAGATAGAACTGGTTCTGGTACCGGTTCCTGCTAGGTATGCAGCATGTAGCTACAACGAATACCAGCGGAAAATGTAATCAATTAATTAAGGGTAGATGTATTTAATGTATTTAATAACCAGTAAATAAATGATGTACAGTTAAACCTCGATCTAATGGACCCTGATGCAGTGGATTTCGGATGCAATGGACACAATCCGCTGGAGAAAAATGTAAAAATTTGCCTGAATTTTGGGTTGGAATGTTTAAAACTCCCACCCGGGTGAAACATACCGAGACCGCTACTTCAGTTTTTGTCCACTTGGCGGCGCGTGTGTTTTGTTTTGTTTAAAAGCATGGGTTTCTCTTTATTTTTTCTCCATTATATTATTTACATTATACAGTAGGTACATTATTTACACATCATTACCTGTCTATTTATGTATACAGTAAAAGTCCCTTAATCTGGAAGGCAGGGGGGTTTGAGACTTGCGATTTAGCAAAAATTCCGTGTTATCGAAAAATAGCCCCCCAAATTCATATAGAATATTTTTATTACTTTTAAATACAGGTTTCCCTGTCACACATAAATTATGAGGTAGGGAGGAGGTGGCGGGAATATCGCAGCTGTTGTCAGGCAGTGTTGCTAGGTCTGCTTGACGAAATTACCCTACCTTCAATTTTAAATTCTTAGCTCCGGCTTAAGCCGACAACTGGGCGGGTGCCCGGTTTTTATTCTAGTAGTAGTAGTAGTGGTAGTAGTAGTAGTAGTAGTAGTAGTAGTGGTAGTAGTAGTAGTAGTAGTAGTAGTAGTAGTGGTAGTAGTAGTAGTAGTAGTAGTAGTAGTAGTAGTAGTAGTGGTAGTAGTAGTAGTAGTAGTAGTAGTAGTAGTAGTAGTAGTAGTAGTGGTAGTAGTAGTAGTAGTAGTAGTAGTAGTAGTAGTGGTAGTAGTAGTAGTAGTAGTAGTAGTAGTGGTAATAGTAGTAGTAGTAGTAGTAGTGGTAGTAGTAGTAGTAGTAGTAGTAGTGGTAGTGGTAGTAGTAGTAGTAGTAGTAGTAGTAGTGGTAGTAGTAGTAGTAGTAGTAGTAGTGGTAGTAGTAGTAGTGGTAGTAGTAGTAGTAGTAGTGGTAGTGGTAGTAGTAGTAGTAGTGATAGTAGTAGTAGTAGTAGTGGTAGTAGTAGTAGTAGTAGTGGTAGTAGTAGTAGTAGTAGTAGTGGTAGTAGTAGTAGTGGTAGTAGTAGTAGTAGTAGTAGTAGTAGTAGTGATAGTAGTAGTAGTAGTAGTGGTAGTAGTACTAGTAGTAGTAGTAGTAAGCAGCAAAAGACATGAAGGAATATAATTAATCTAACGAAGGAAATCCTAGCTGAAAGACACGCACTAAACTCTCGTGATTGTGTGTGTGTGTGTGTGTGTGAAGGCAGGTACTTGGTTGGACCGAGCATAGAGCAGCTGAGGACAACCTCCGCGTAAGAACGTCTGCATATTTATGAGTTTTTTCCATACTAGGGGCATTATATGTACTGTTTTTTGCTGCCAATCGCTTGCAAATATTATAGTTGTTCCCATTTAAAACACAAACTTTTAAAAAAAGAACTGTAAACGATTTTAAAAATAGGCATATAAAATACATGTATATAGTAGGGTAGAATATGGCAGCATCTGGCAACTCAATCTCCCACACTAGCAACACCTGGCAGTCCAACCACCCACGCATGCGCAGTATGGACGCACGGGGACTCTGAAAAGTCTTCACTTCATTTTGCTACACAGGCACTAACTATAAGGCCACCGAACGTCGTAAAACACCATTGCTGGTACCATAACAGCTGCAGTATTTGGGAATTACCCTCACTTCCCTCTCTCTGTGGCTGGGTACCAGTTCGGAAGTCGTGACGTGTGTGTATGAGCAGCAGTTGACCTGGGCCATGATAATGGGCTTAATTAAGCCTATGTCCAGTGTCAGAACATATAATAAAAAAAAAAACCCTGAAAGGCTTGATTATTTCTCAAAAGCTGAGTATCCACATTCACAAAATCTATCAAACAGTTAGATAATGGTGATCACTGCATAGTTTACTCACCAAGTTCCTTAAATAATTCCCTCATAAGTCATTTACATGGCTAAGATTTGTTTCGTTTGCATGCTTACAAACCAATACCAACCACTGTGGAATGGACCCTCAGTGTTGCCTCCATTGGCATCATGAACAGCTTGAAGACCAGCAGGGTAGGAAGACAATAGTGACTCAAAAAGCTCCGTGTTGAACTCCATTCCCTGAAGTACAGCATTGATGTACTGCTCCTCCATCTTGGTATGACTTTATTGAATTGATAAAGGTTCAGACAACATCGTTTTTTCAACCTCGTTTTTCAGGATAGATCCAACATTTTCACAGATCAGGAGAATTACTGGGCCACTCGTCATTACCAAAGAAGTCAATGTTGTTGTCCTTCAGAAGGTTCTGGCTGGGTTCAAAGCACTTTCACATATGGTGCTTCTTTTCACTGTCATTTAACACAGCAGCACTAATGTTGATACCAGCAAAGAAGAAGAATTGAATATACTTTCAGATGATATTACCATCATATTTCTAGCTAATACAATATTTGTCCAGCAGGGGGGTGGGGGAGGCTATCAATGTTTACCACCCTTTAATTAATGTGGAACAAAATTAATTATTAAATGTATTGTTTAAAAAACACACATTGTCACACACACAACACAAAGATGACAATAATGTTTGATGACAGGTTGATGTCTTAAGGGGGTGTGGGAATTGGGGGGACAGGTTTGGGGTTGGGGGGTGCGGGAGTAGGGGGACAGGCTTGGGGTGGGTGTGGGGGAGGGGGTAGAAAGCTTGTCCCCTATTCCCGCACCCCCCCAAGCCTGTCTCACTACTCCCGCACCCCCCAAAAAAAACAAGCCTGTCCCCTACTCCCACACACCCTTAATATTAAATGTATTATTAGAACTGAAATATGATATAATATAATGTGGCCTTGATATATGTTAAAATAACAGCTGCTGTTTGTAGTGATAGGTTGGTATCATATGGGACCCTGTGATGTAGTCAGAAAATTGGAGGTAAATGAGTCCTTCAATTACTGCTATGAAACACCACCTACATGAAAGGAGTTTGTTTTGTGGTGTAATCAGGAGGAATCAAAGCCACTAATTCTCATATACAATCACAGGGTCCATAACATTAAATGTATAGTATATGTAGGACAGAAGCCTACAGGTAATACAGTACTACTATATTATAATATAATATGGCTTGCAATAACTGCAGAAATGTTGAAAAAGTATGTGTGTGTAGAGGTAGTGGTGTTTGTGGAGTGGATGTTGCTGATATTGTAAACCCTGATATACAATGAATAAATCCTTGTATCCACCACTGTCTTCATTTTACACTCAGTTCCTCATTGATGACCACAAAATGTATGTGTGTTCCCAGCCTTTTGTTATTCATTACCATACACACTGAGTGATTTACTCACCCTGTGTGTGTTTCCAGGCTTGTGCTATTCATTACCATTGCCTTGGAGGCAGGAAGAGGTGCCAGAGGACTGGAGTAGAGCCATAATTATGACTCTGTATAAGGAATGGTATGGGGAGTAGGGACGAGTATGGTAGCTATAGTGGAAAAAGACTTCGTGTGACAGGAAAGGTGTATGGGAAGGTTCTTACTGAGTGACGACTGAAGTAACTGGGAATAAAGTTAGGTGTGGTTCAGAAAGGAATGTGTCCACCAGATATATTGTGAAATATATTGTGAAGAGTAGGAAGCTGTATGTGCCTTCATGGATGGAGAAAAAGACATATGATAGGGTTGATTGATGAGCTATGGCAGTTGTGCTAAGGATTTATGGTGTTGGTGGGTGGTTGCTGGAAGACATTGAAAGAGATGAAGGTCAAAATGAATGGTTTGGGTGGGTGCCAAGCTGAGGATGAAGGAAAAAAATGGTCCTTGGTGACAAGCTTACTTGCTGATAATACTGTGATGATGACTGAGAGTAATAGGGAGCTGCAGAGGGTGGTGGATGAGTTTCAGTCCCAGTGTAAACAAAGAAAACTGTTGTTGAATGTTGGTAAAAGTAAGGTAATAGTATTTGAAATGGCAGAAACTGAAGTGATTGACTTTAGTACACCGTATAGGGTGGGAGTGACAACTGGGACTGTAGTCACCCCTTGGTGAAAGGAGAGAGAGAGAGAATGATGAAGGTAAAACATATAGAAGAGCATGTGTTGATGGAGAGAGGGTCATAGAATCACACACACGGCTGGTTATTGGCGTTTTAAGATCGTAAGTGGCGAGGTTGTGAGGTAATACTCGAGTAGAGGAGGTTAACTAGAGGAGTAATGTTTGTGTTGTTCCCTCAACTGATCAGTAACAGAAGACCGGACCACCATCCATGACCCTCGAAAGGTAGGAGTGGGTCAGTTTGGAGGCGACCAACATGGTACAATCATCAGTGGACAGTACAAGACAGTGTGGTAGTTAAAATTCACCGTCACACTGGCAAATAACTTGGTAAAACAATAACCAATATATGAAGGAAATTATGGTAAATATTGAGATTATCTGCGTCCTCGATTTTCACACTTTCTGTGAATCAAAATCACCCATTCCATTTCTATTTTTCTATTGGAGACTCTTTTAGTTTGTAGATATACATAAAAAGCATGTATATTATTTGTATATATTTACTTTGGAATGGGAGCAATGACTTTCCTTATACAGGGATACTTATTTGGGAAATTGTATGAAGAATGTTCAATAAGTAGTCCAGTGTGGCCACCACCCAGCCCTTCTGACATAGTGTTCTGGACTCAAAACCTAGAGGTCGGGAGATCAATCCTCTCAGGTGAGGGCCTAAGAATATTTACTCTTCCGATTTGAGTGTCAGGCACTAACTATAAGGCTACCAAACATCGTAAAACACCCTCACTGGTACCATAACAGCTGCAGTATTTGGGAATAACCCTCACTTCCCTCTCTCTGTGGCTGGGTACCAGTTCGGAAGTCTTGACGTGTGTGTGTGAGCAGCAGTTGGCCTGGGCCATGGTAACAGGCTTCATGAAGCCTATGTCCAGTGTCGGATCATATAAACAAAAAATCAGAAGCTGGATGGAGCCATTGTGGATGCCTGTCCGGGATGCAACACAGCACCCCATTCTATTGAAAACTGCAATGTACACAAACACACTCAACAACAACACAACATACACACAACCACACTCATCAACAACACAACATACACTCTCTGAGGGCATTGTGGGAAAGCCTGGTTCAGGCTATGGCTTTCCTCAGGAGCTCGCGTCTGCTCGGCTTTCAGCTTGAAGAACTTCAACAACAACAACCCCATATTTGACCATCTATCAATATTCTTGATATTTCCATTCTACTTACAAATGAAAAAACCAACAAAATGTAATTTAGACATTTTTCCTATAACTCTTATCTTTGCAAGATGTTAACATACATTTCTGTACATTCCTTGCCAAAGTTAATGAAATACACACTAACTGCTTTCTGTTAATTCCATTAAAACTAAAAACAACCTTTATAAAGACTATAAAGTTGGTGCTATCGCAGAAAACCATTATAAAGAATATCCCAATATGTTAAACAAGATTGTCAGCAACTCAAAAAGGTCCTACCTACTACATGCATATATTTATAAAATTCAAGAATGATACTAAATGCTATGGAATGATATGGAATGCAATAAATCAACTTTATCAAGAATGGTGAAGTGTGTGAACTACAATCAGGATTTACAGCAGGACCCAGAGTGGAGAATAATATATTTATGTTAGATTACTGTATATTGGTTATAGCAACAATAGACTATAAGAAAGCATTTGATTCCATAAATAGAAAAATCCTGATAGAAAGCCTAAAATATTATAAGTGTGATAAACAAGTAATAGACATTATAGCCAAGTTATATAAAGGAGATACAACCACATTACATATTGATGACAAGAAGGTGTGTGACATAGACACACACACACACATTCTCTATCTCACTTTCTATCACACACACACACACACGCACATTTTCTCTCTCTCTCTCACTTTTTAATACACACACACAAACACCCGTTCTCTCTCTCTCTCACTTTCTAACACACACAAACACACACATTCTCTCTCTCTCTCTCACTTTCTAACACACACCATCTTCTTCCCCCCCCCCCCTCTCTCTCTCTCTCTCTCTCTCTCTCTCTCTCTCTCTCTCTCTCTCTCGCATGCAGGTATTAAAATAACATTTCTGTAACGATGTAGGATTGAAATAAAACTGTTGATGTTAATATATTACTGTGTGTGTGTGTGTGAGAGAGAGAGAGAGAGAGAGAGAGAGAGAGAATATATGTATTTGTGTGTGTGTGAGAGAGAGACTGTGTGTGTGTGTCAGAGAGTGATTAAAGATTAATGTGTGAGAGAGAGACTGTGTGTGTGTGAGACTGTGTGTGTGAGAGAGAGAGAGAGACAGTGTGTGTGTGTCTGTATGTGAGAGAGATTAATGTGTATGTGAGAGAGACTGTGTGTGGGTGTGAGAGAGACTGTGTGTGTGAGAGAGATTGTGTGTGTGTGTGTGAAAGAGACTGTGTGTGTGTGAAAGAGAGACTGTGTGCATCAGAGATATTAATGTGCGCATGTGTTAGAGATTAATGTGTGTGTGTGTGTGTGTGAGAGAGAGAGAGAGAGAGAGAGAGAGAGAGAGAGAGAGAGAGAGAGAGAGAGAGAGAGAGAGAGAGAGAGAGAGAGAATGTATGTGTGTGAGAGATAGAGAGAATGTATGTGTGTGAGAGATAGAGAGAATGTATGTGTGGGAGAGATAGAGAGAAACTGTGTATGTGTGAAAAAGATAAACTGTGTGTGTGTGTGTGTGTGTAAATGATAAACTGTGTGTGTGTGTAAAAGATAAAGTGTGTGTGTGTGTATGTGTGTGTAAAAGATAAAGTGTGTGTGTGTGTGTGTAAATGATAAACTGTGCGTGTGTGTGTGTGTGTGTGTGTAAAAGATACACTGTGTGTGTGTGTAAAAGATAAACTGTGTGTGTGTGTGTGTGTGTGTGTGTGTAAAAGATAAACTGTGTGTGTGTGTGTGTGTGTGTAAAAGATACACTGTGCGTGTGTGTGTAAAAATATATATGATATTATAAAATTAATTTGTAAATGAATACATAAATAAATAAATAAAAATATAAAAATAGATTATTATTCGTCCCTCTTTTTCTTCTCTCTCTCTCTCTCTCTCTCTCTCTCTCTCTCTCTCTCTCTCTCTCTCTCTCTCTCTCTCCCCAACGGGAACCGCCTTGACGTGATGGGGGGCTTGTGTGTCTCTGAGACCTGGTGAGCTAGACTAGAGGGGGCTCCGGCCCCTGCTCTGCCCCGATTTCGGGGAGAGAGGGTTTCCCATGCTAGGAAGGTCGCTAGTGAGAGACCAGACTAAATGGTTCCCATCTTTCAGTTCTTCAACTGTCCCTCTTTTCTTTTTATTTCCTTCCTGTTTGCTGTCACACCTTTATCTCTATCATCTTTTTTTCTGGCGCTATAGGACCTCGATGTTGCGGCGCCTAATATCCATCCATCAAAATCTCTCTCTCTCTCTCTCTCTCTCTCTCTCTCTCTCTCTCTCTCTCTCTCTCTCGGGCTTAAATAAATAAATAATAATTTGTTTCAATTTCCTTAGTAGAAAAGAAATAAAAGAATATTTATTAATTATTCCATGAAATAAATGGGTTTAATATTAATTATTCCATGAAATAAATGGGTTTAGTATTAATTATTCCATGAAATAAATGGGTTTAATATAAATTATCCCATGAAATAAATGGGTTTAATATTAATTATTCCATGAAATAAATGGGTTTGGTGGCAATATTGGAGCAACTTGATTCCTCCAAACTATTCCAGGCAACAGGGTAGATTAATATCATTATAATATTTATTAATTAATCCTGTTTCCTGACATACTTTGGAGGAATCAATGTATTACAAAGTTACTACAAGGGACCTCAAATAATTCTAGGGTAATTTTGGATCAAACTGATTCCTCCAAACCAAATTATGACGTCATTTCAAAGAGAGAGAGAGAGAGAGAGAGATAATGTAGGGGGATGAGGGTAGGGGAGGGGGTGTGGGGTGTAAAAGAGGTGGTATGTGTCGAAAGAAAGAGAGAGAGAGATAGAGAGCAGTGTTGCCAGGTCTGCTTGATGGAATTTCTATAATTTCCCCATTGGCACCTCTGATTCCCCATATCTAGTGAAAATTCCCCATCACGTATAGAGAGAATGTTGGTTCAAAATTAATGTTTGAATGGCAGTCCATAAATGGGGTAACTGAGTTGACTATCCCTCCCCCCTACCCCTCATCCACTCTACCCATACCCCCTCCCTCACACCCAAGTCCCTACCCCCAAGACACCATACTCCCACCCCCCTCCCCTACCCCATCATTGATTATCATATAATGATTTGGTGGAGAATATAGTTCACGTTTTGCTTCATGATTCATTTATTATTAATTATTTTGAATTAATTATTATACAATTAAATTCCCCTTAATTTTCCCTACGTTTTGATATAATAATTTATTTAATTATGTAATTAATTAACGAACTTAGTGAACATTTTCTCTTTAAAATTTCCCACCGTGACTAATTGGAACATTGGAACACTTTGGGTCCTCCAAGGTATCTCAGGCAACACAACTTAATACAGTAATAATACAGTTTGGAGGAATCAGTTTGCTCTACAACTACCCTATGGAAATCTGGGTTCCTTTATAGTATTTTGATTCCTCCAAAGTATGTCAGGAAAGATAATTAATTAATAAATATAATGGTATTAATCCTGTTGTATGGAATAGTTTGGAGGAATCCAATTGGTCCAGTATTACCACAACCAATACCACAGCTTCGAATTAATTAGCTTCGAATGAATCAACTTGGTGAACCATTTTAGAAGGGGTGTAGGGAAGTGTGTGTGTGTTAGGGAGGTATGGAGGGGTATGGGTTGGGTGGTTGGAAAGGTGTAGGGGGAGTAGCTACGAATGAACCAGTTTCGAATGAGTGAATCAGTTCGAAGCTACCACCACTACTTCCTCCCATACTCCCATAATAACCCCCCCCCCCCTCCATAAACCACCCCTCCCTACGCCACCACTACTCCCCCCGCCCATACTCCCCCTCCCCTACACCCCCTTCTTAAATGGTTCACTAAGTTGATTCACTCGAAGCTGTGGTGTTGGTTGTGGTAATACTGGACTAATTTGATTTCTCCAATTTATTCCATACAACAGGATTAATGCCATTATATTTATCAATTAATTCTCTTTCATGACATACTTTGGAGGAATCAAAGTACTATGAAGGAACCCAGATTTTCATAGATTAATTGTGGAACAAACTGATTCCTCCAAACTGTATTATTCCTGCATTACGTTGTGTTGCCTGAGATACCTTGGAGCACCCAAAGTGCTCCAATGTACCAATTAGTCACGGTTGGAAATTATAAAGAGAAAATATTAACCAATTTCGTTAATTCATTAAGTAATTAAAAAAATATTATATAAAAATGTAGGAAAAATTACGGGAAATTTAAGTGTATAATAATTAATTCAAGATAATTAATAATAAATGAATCATGAAGCAAAACGTGAACTATATTCTCCACCAAATCATGACATCATTATATGATACTGAATGAGAGGGTAAGGGAGTGGGGTGGGGGTATGGTGTTAGGGGGGTAGGGGTAGGGGTGTGAGGGAGGGGGTATGGGTAGAGTGGATGAGGGGTAGGGGGGAGGGGTAGTCAACTCAGTAACCCCATTTATGGACTGCCATTCAAACATTAATTTTGAACCAACATTCTCTCTATAAGTGATGGGGAATTTTCACTAGATATGGGGAATCAGAGGTACCAATGGGGAAATTATAGAAATTCCATCAAGCAGACCTGGCAACACTGCTCTCTATCTCTATCTCTCTTTCTTTCGACACATACCACCTCCTTTACACCCCACACCCCCTCCCCTACCCTCATCCCCCTACATTATCTCTCTCTCTCTCTCTCTCCCTTTGAAATGACGTCATAATTTGGTTTGGAGGAATCAGTTTGATCCAAAATTACCCTAGAATTATTTGAGGTCCCTTGTAGTAACTTTGTAATACATTGATTCCTCCAAAGTATGTCAGGAAACAGGATTAATTAATAAATATTATAATGATATTAATCTACCCTGTTGCCTGGAATAGTTTGGAGGAATCAAGTTGCTCCAATATTGCCACCAAACCCATTTATTTCATGGAATAATTAATATTAAACCCATTTATTTCATGGAATAATAATTATTTAATATTGAATCCATTTATTACATGGGATAATTAATATTATACCCATTTATTTCATGGAATAATTAATATTAAACCCATTTCTTTCATGGAATAATAATTATTTAATATTGAATCCATTTATTACATGGGATAATTAATATTGAATCCATTTATTTCATGGAATAATTAATATTAAACCCATTTCTTTCATGGAATAATAATTATTTAATATTGAATCCATTTATTACATGGGATAATTAATATTGAATCCATTTATTTCATGGAATAATTAATATTAAACCCATTTGTTTCATGGAATAATAATTATTTAATATTGAATCCATTTATTACACGGGATAATTAATATTGAATCCATTTATTTCATGGAATAATTAATATTAAACCAATATTAAAACCCATTTATTTCATGGGATAATTAATATTAACCCCATTTATTTCATGGGATAATTTAATATTAAACCCCATTTATTTCATGGGATAATTAATATAAACCCATTTATTTCATGGGATAATTAATATTAAACCCATTTATTTCATGGGATAATTAATATTTTAATATTAAACTAATTTATTTCATGGGATAATTAATATTAAACCCCATTTATTTCATGGATAATTAATATTAAACCCATTTATTTCATGGGATAATTAATATTTAATATTAAACTAATTTATTTCATGGGATAAATTAATATTAAACCCCATTTATTTCATGGAATAATTAATATTAAACCCCATTTATTTCATGGGACAATTAATATTAAACCCATTTATTTCATGGGATAATTAATATTAAACCCATTTAATTCATTGGATAATTAATAAATATGTTTTTTTATTTCTTTTTCTACTAAGGAAATATAAACAAATTATTATTTATTTATTTAAGCACGAAGGGAGAGAGAGAGAGAGAGGAGAGAGAGAGAGAGAGAGAGAGAGAGAGAGAGAGAGAGAGGAGAGAGAGAGAGAGAGAGAGAGAGAGAGAGAGAGAGAGAGAGAGAGAGAGAGAGAGAGAGAGAGAGAGAGAGAGGAGAGAGAGAAAAAAAAGAAAAGGAGGGACAAATAATAATCTATTTTTATATTTTTTATTTATTTATTCATTTACAATTTTTTTTATAATATCATATATATTTTTACACACACATACACAGTTTATCTTTTACACACACACACACACACACAGTCTCTCTCTATCTCTCACTAACATACAATCTCTCTCTATCTTTCTCACACACACACACACAGTCTCTCTCTCACATACACATTAATCTCTCTCTATCTCACACACATACATTCTCTCTATCTCTCACACGCATACATTCTCTCTATCTTTCTCTCACACACACATTAATCTCTCTGACACACACACACAGTCTCTCTCACACACACATTAATCTCTCACACACACAGTCTCTCTCACACACACACATTAATCTCTAACACATGCACACATTAATATCTCTGATGCACACAGTCTCTCTTTTACACACACACAGTCTCTCCCTCTCTCACAGACATTATTCTCGCTGACACACACACAGTTTCTCTCACATACAGACACACACACTGTCTCTCTCTCTCTCTCACACATACACACAGTCTCTCTCACATACACATTAATCTCACACACACACATTAATCTCTAACACATGCACACATTAATATATCTGATGCACACAGTCTCTCTCTCGCTCATACACACACACACACACACACACAGTCTCTCTCTCTCTCACACATTAATCTTTAATCACTCTCTGACACACACATACACAATCTCCCTCTCTCTCTCTTTTTCTAACACATACACACACACATTCTCCCCCTCTCTCTCTCTCTCTATCACACACACACACACACACACACACACACACACTTACACACACACACACACACACACACACACATCACAGGTATTAAAATAACCTCAAAATAGTTTTATAAAACTAATTTTATAAGGATGTATGGTTAAGATAAAACTGTTGATTATATTATATTACTGTGTGTGTGTGAGAGAGAGAGAGAGAGAGAGAGAGAGAGAGAGAGAGAGTAAATATGTGTGTGTGTGTGTGTGTGTGTGTGAGAGAGAGAGTAAATATATGTGTGTGAGTGTGTGTGAGAGAGAGAGAGAGCGAGGGAAAGGGAGAATATACATGTGTGTGTGAAAGAGAGAGAGAGAGAGAGAGAGAGAGAGAGAGAGAGATTAATGTGTGTTTGAAAGAGAGACTGTGTGTGTATATGTGTGAGAGAGAGATTGTGTGTGTGAGAGAGAGAGAGATACTGTGTGTGTGAGAGAGAGACTCTGTGTGTGTGTCAGAGAGATTAATGTGTGTGTGTGAGAGAGAGAGGGGGAAAAGTGGAGAGGGAAAAGTGAAGTTCGGCTCTGTCACCCTCCCACTCCAAGACCATGTCAAGATTCTTGGAGTGACCTTCGATGCGGAGCTTCGATTCAAGAAGCATATTCACCACATCGCCCATCAGGCCTCCCTTCGGGTCTCTGCCTTACGTAGAGTGGCAGCTTTCCTGGACAAACGTGGCCTTATGACACTCTACAAGGCACAGGTAAGACCCCACCTTGAGTATAGGGCCCTGACGTGGATGTTTAGTGCTACAACACATCTGAAGAGACTCGACAAAGTGGAGCGAAGAGTGCAGCGACTGATTGAGAACAACATCTGCCCTCCTCCCTTACAAGACATACCTGCCCTGGACACACTAGAGCACCGCCGTGACGTAGCTGCTCTGGTGGTCCTCCACATGGCACAGGTACAAGAGGTGCAACACCTGGCAGGACTTAGGCTCCCTCCGCGTGAGGCTGTGAGAGACACGAGAACGGTGTCCTCCAGCCAAGAGCAGGTCGGGGTGCCGAGGTCACACTCCAGTCAGCACCAGAGGACCTTCACTGCCAGAACCTCACGAATGTGGAATATTTTCACTGAGGCAGCTCCCACCATGCAAGACCTGTCCACCCAACAAGTGAAGGTGGCTGCTCACAGGTGGCGAGGAACATTGCCAACGCCAATGAAAATATAAACATTCAAACAACGTGGCTTTTCAGATAGTGCCACGAGGAAAAGTGGCACTTTAAGCCGCACTCTAGTGTACAACGGGCCGGTTTTTTTTCTTCTTAGCTACTTAGCTTGGCCACGTACAGCTAGATAGAAAATTAAAAAAAAAAAAAAAAAAAAGAGAGAGAGAGAGAGAGAGAGAGAGAGAGAGAGAGATTTATGGCTCAAAATTTATCTTTGAATGGCAGTCCATAAAGGTGGTTACTGAGTTGACTTGGCCTCCCCCCTACCCCTCATCCACTCTACCAATACCCCCTCCCTCCCCTCCCCATGTTCTTACCCCCACTAACACCATACCACCCCTCCCCCTACCCCCCCATTGATTATTTTATAATGATGTCATGATTTGGTGGAGAATATAGTTCACATTATGGGTAATAATTTATTTATTATTAATTATTTTGAATTAATTATTATATAATCAAATTTCCCGTAATTTTCCCTACATTTTGATATAATAATTTCTTTAATTATTTAATTAATTAACGAGATTAGCGAATATTTTCTATTTATAATTTCCAACCGTGACTAATTGGTACATTGGAGCACTTTGGGTCCTCCAAGGTATCTCAGGCAACACAACTTAATGCAGGAATAATACAGTTTGGAGGAATCAGTTTGCTCCACAATTACCCTATGAAAATCTGAATTCTTTTATAGTACTTTGATTCCTCCAAAGTATGTCAGGAAAGAGAATTAATTAATATATATAATGGCATTAATCCTGTTGTATGGAATAGTTTGGAGGAATCAAATTGGTTCAGTATCACCACAACCAACACCACAGCTTCGAATGAACTTGGTTCGAGTGAATCAACTTGGTGAACCATTTTAAAGGGGGTGTAGGGAGGGGGAGTATATTAGGGAGGTATGGGAAGGTGTAGGGAGGGGTTTGGGTTGGGTGGTTGGAGAGGTATAGTGGGGTGGTAGTTTCGAATGAATCAGTTTCGAATGAGTGAATCAGTTTCGATGCTACTACCCCTACATAACCCTTACCTACACCCCCCCTAATACACCACCCCCTCTCTACACCCACCCTACATCCCCCCATACCCCCCTAATACAACCCCTCCTCCTTACACCCCCTCTTAAATGGTTAATCAAGTTGATTCATTCGAAGCTAATTCATTAAAAGCTAATTCATTCGAAGCTAATTCATTCGAAACTGTGGTATTTGTTGTGGTTATACTGGACCAATTTGATTCCTCCAAACTATTCCATACAACAAAATAGATATCATTATATTTATTAATTAATTCTCTTTCCTGACATATTTTGGAGGAATCAAAGTACTATAAAGGAACCCAGATTTTCAAAGGGTAGTTGTGGGGCAAACTGATTCCTCCAAACTGTATTATTCCTGCACTAAGTTGTGTTGCCTGAGATACCTTGGAGGACTCAAGGTGCTCCAATGTACCAATTAGTCATGGTTGGAAATTATAAATATATAATATTCGCTAATTTCGGTAATTAGTTACATAATTAAAGAAATTATTATTTTTTTTAAATGTAGGGAAAATTAAGGGAAATTTAATTATATAATAATTAATTCAAAATAATTATTGAATGATTAATTATGACCCAGAACGTGAACAATATTCTCCACCAAATCATGACGTCATTATACGATAATCAATGAGGGGGTAGGGGAGTGGGGTGGGGTGTGGTGTCTGGGGGGTAGGGACTTGGGTGTGAGGGAGGGGGTATAGGTAGAGTGGATGAGGGGTAGGGGGGAGGGGTAGTCAACTCAGTAACCCCATTTATGGACTGCCATTCAAACATTAATTTTGAACCAACATTCTCTCTATAAGTGATGGGGAATTTTCACTAGATATGGGGAATCAGAGGTACCAATGGGGAAATTATAGAAATTCCATCAAGCAGACCTGGCAACACTGCTCTCTATCTCTATCTCTCTTTCTTTCGACACATACCACCTCTTTTACACCCCACACCCCCTCCCCTACCCTCATCCCCCTACATTATCTCTCTCTCTCTCTCTCTCTCTTTGAAATGACGTCATAATTTGGTTTGGAGGAATCAGTTTGATCCAAAATTACCCTAGAATTATTTGAGGTCCCTTGTAGTAACTTTGTAATACATTGATTCCTCCAAAGTATGTCAGGAAACAGGATTAATTAATAAATATTATAATGATATTAATCTACCCTGTTGCCTGGAATAGTTTGGAGGAATCAAGTTGCTCCAATATTGCCACCAAACCCATTTATTTCATGGAATAATTAATATTAAACCCATTTATTTCATGGAATAATAATTATTTAATATTGAATCCATTTATTACATGGGATAATTAATATTATACCCATTTATTTCATGGAATAATTAATATTAAACCCATTTCTTTCATGGAATAATAATTATTTAATATTGAATCCATTTATTACATGGGATAATTAATATTGAATCCATTTATTTCATGGAATAATTAATATTAAACCCATTTCTTTCATGGAATAATAATTATTTAATATTGAATCCATTTATTACATGGGATAATTAATATTGAATCCATTTATTTCATGGAATAATTAATATTAAACCCATTTGTTTCATGGAATAATAATTATTTAATATTGAATCCATTTATTACACGGGATAATTAATATTGAATCCATTTATTTCATGGAATAATTAATATTAAACCCATTTATTTCATGGGATAATTAATATTAACCCCATTTATTTCATGGGATAATTAATATTAAACCCATTTATTTCATGGGATAATTAATATTAAACCCATTTATTTCATGGGATAATTAATATTAAACCCATTTATTTCATGGGATAATTAATATTTAATATTAAACTAATTTATTTCATGGGATAATTAATATTAACCCCATTTATTTCATGGGATAGTTAATATTAAACCCATTTATTTCATGGGATAATTAATATTTAATATTAAACTAATTTATTTCATGGGATAATTAATATTAACCCCATTTATTTCATGGAATAATTAATATTAAACCCATTTATTTCATGGGACAATTAATATTAAACCCATTTATTTCATGGGATAATTAATATTAAACCCATTTAATTCATTGGATAATTAATAAATATGTTTTTTATTTCTTTTCTACTAAGGAAATATAAACAAATTATTATTTATTTATTTAAGCACGAAGGAGAGAGAGAGAGAGAGAGAGAGAGAGAGAGTGAGAGAGAGAGAGAGAGAGAGAGAGAGAGAGAGAGAGAGAGAGAGAGAGAGAGAGAGAGAGAGAGAGAGAGAGAGAGAGAGAGAGAGAGAGAGAGAGAGAAAAAGAAAAAAGAAAAGGAGGGACAAATAATAATCTATTTTTATATTTTTATTTATTTATTCATTTACAATTTTTTTTATAATATCATATATATTTTTACACACACATACACAGTTTATCTTTTACACACACACACACACACACAGTCTCTCTCTATCTCTCACTAACATACAATCTCTCTCTATCTTTCTCACACACACACACACAGTCTCTCTCTCACATACACATTAATCTCTCTCTATCTCACACACATACATTCTCTCTATCTCTCATACGCATACATTCTCTCTATCTTTCTCTCACACACACATTAATCTCTCTGACACACACACACAGTCTCTCTCACACACACATTAATCTCACACACACACAGTCTCTCTCACACACACACATTAATCTCTAACACATGCACACATTAATATCTCTGATGCACACAGTCTCTCTTTTACACACACAGTCTCTCCCTCTCTCACAGACATTATTCTCGCTGACACACACACAGTTTCTCTCACATACAGACACACACACTGTCTCTCTCTCTCTCTCACACATACACACAGTCTCTCTCACATACACATTAATCTCACACACACACATTAATCTCTAACACATGCACACATTAATATATCTGATGCACACAGTCTCTCTCTCGCTCATACACACACACACACACACACACACACAGTCTCTCTCTCTCTCACACATTAATCTTTAATCACTCTCTGACACACACATACACAATCTCCCTCTCTCTCTCTTTTTCTAACACATACACACACACATTCTCCCCCTCTCTCTCTCTCTCTATCACACACACACACACACACACACACACACACTTACACACACACACACACACACACACACACATCACAGGTATTAAAATAACCTCAAAATAGTTTTATAAAACTAATTTTATAAGGATGTATGGTTAAGATAAAACTGTTGATTATATTATATTACTGTGTGTGTGTGTGTGTGAGAGAGAGAGAGAGAGAGAGAGAGAGAGAGAGAGAGAGTAAATATGTGTGTGTGTGTGTGTGTGTGAGAGAGAGAGAGTAAATATATGTGTGTGAGTGTGTGTGAGAGAGAGAGAGAGCGAGGGAAAGGGAGAATATACATGTGTGTGTGAAAGAGAGAGAGAGAGAGAGAGAGAGAGAGAGAGAGAGAGAGAGAGACTTTGTGTGAGAGAGAGAGATTAATGTGTGTTTGAAAGAGAGACTGTGTGTGTATATGTGTGAGAGAGAGATTGTGTGTGTGAGAGAGAGAGAGATACTGTGTGTGTGAGAGAGAGACTCTGTGTGTGTGTCAGAGAGATTAATGTGTGTGTGTGAGAGAGAGAGGGGGAAAAGTGGAGAGGGAAAAGTGAAGTTCGGCTCTGTCACCCTCCCACTCCAAGACCATGTCAAGATTCTTGGAGTGACCTTCGATGCGGAGCTTCGATTCAAGAAGCATATTCACCACATCGCCCATCAGGCCTCCCTTCGGGTCTCTGCCTTACGTAGAGTGGCAGCTTTCCTGGACAAACGTGGCCTTATGACACTCTACAAGGCACAGGTAAGACCCCACATTGAGTATAGGGCCCTGACGTGGATGTTTAGTGCTACAACACATCTGAAGAGACTCGACAAAGTGGAGCGAAGAGTGCAGCGACTGATTGAGAACAACATCTGCCCTCCTCCCTTACAAGACATACCTGCCCTGGACACACTAGAGCACCGCCATGACGTAGCTGCTCTGGTGGTTCTCCACATGGCACAGTGTTTAACTCGTACAGTAATTACTAAACACGAGAGAGTCACACACACGGTGACAAGGCAGGCTAGGCCTATATTCCCTTGACCTTGGGCTAGGGGGAATGGAGATACTGAGGGTAGGGGGGGGAAGGAGCGCGGGAGAAGTGGTGGGAACACACACACACACACACTTCACAAATGAGTGATATAATTTCCTAACATGTTCATTATCATTTCGCTCGTTTTGTATAAAAACTCATTGGATATGCTTCACTTATTTTCGCCACCCATTTTATATGGATACAATCGTTTTGAAAATAATTTTAAGTTAATATTTTGGTAGCTAATTCTACAGTCAGTGAGACATCCTACTCTGGCACGTGCTCTCGGAATCAGGCGCCCGACTCTCCACATGTGAACACGTTTTGTTATGTTTAATGAATTGTCATCGTGTTTGAGGTCTAATAGTAAAAAAAGAACGTCACTTTCGAGAGACATAAGAACCTATCCCAATTTTCATCATTAATCTTTAGTCCCTAAGGTGAGTGAGGCATATCCATTTACACACCACCTAACCACAACACTCAACACGCTTACTGTACTTGTGGCGTCCACTGTATTAGGTTAAAAATGCTATTTTCTTACTAATCTACTTTAGTTTTCATTATATGAAAAGAAATATTAGTAAACAAAAACATGTTTAGGGAGGAAAAATCTTGAAATATGAGGGACTGGGAACCAATTTCAATTATTCCCATTAGTTATTAAATTCCGCTATCGTGAATTCCGCTATCACGTGCTACCAATTAGTCGCGATAGCGGAGGGATGACTGTATACGATTTGAGTTTGTTTTTTTCATCAGAAACTAAAATATACTACCGGTACTTAAATTCAGACTGTTTCAGGAGTTGTTACAGATAAAATAATTTCCCCGCACGTAGCTGGCAACACTGTGAAAGATCATTTGTCACCAGTGTTGCCAACCCAAAATCCCCTTTTCAGACAAAAATCCCTACAGAAATCACGAAAAGTCTCTACGCCTGTCCCTACATGATTACACTTTTTTTTAACAAGAAATTCATATTTTTAAAGAGTTTTATATAATGTAAACCTTCACTAATGGAAAGCCAAATAATTAATGCAGTGACAGATTAATGTTTATTAGAGAGAATGAATTTAATGTGGTCCAGCATATTCCCCTTAAGGTATTTAGGTCTCATTAAAGGGAGACTATCTTCTTTTTTATTTTATTTTCATAATTTGGAGCTCTAAGAATCCTCCAAACTATGCCTAGAAATAGATGACCTCAGTGTTTCTAATAGGTGATCTGTTTTGTGGCATAGTTTGGAAGATTCAAAGAGATCCAATCTTGCAAAAAGATGCCCATATTTCATTATTAAATTGTCTTACTTTGGTACTATTTTCCTAGAATCCATATCCAATGCAATTTTAGGAGATATGAATTTCATTTCCTTAAACAAAGGATCAAAGATAGGCAACCTGTTTCTAAGCTCAACAAATGCAGCTGTAGAAGGAGAGATATCTCATCCTAAAATTTTCTGCTGTGATTACTAACAGACTCTTCTCAGAGAAGAGAGCCCCGTTTTCTTGGGTGTCATCAAAGAATATGAAAGGGTGAACGATTATTTATATATTTGTATAATATATACGAAATTTCTTTATTTGTTAAATTTGTTTTACAGAAAAGTATATTAAATATCAATGGATGCGAAAAGTCCCTACGTTTTTCTAAAATTTGGCTGGGCGTCCCTACGTCCCTACGCCTCTGAAAATCAGTCAAAAGTCCCTACGTTTAGGGACATGTCCCTACGGTTGGCAACACTGTTTGTCACTGTGAGAAAGAAGGAATGAAGAAAATGCGAGTAGGGAATGTGAATGTTCGTGGATGGGGTGTTGGAAAATTGGAAGATATGAGTGAGTGATGAATTGTGTGAATGGAATCTGGATATAGTAGGTGTGACAGAGACACAGTTACGTGAGAGAGTGAAGATGACTGGAGGTGATGCAATCATGCAGCAGGCAGCCTCCCTCCTGTCTCGCCCTCACCCTGCCACCACTGTGTCAGGGGGGACATGATGGGGTGAAAACTGCCCTCCAGCTCCCTCACGTTGGAAAAGATGTTGTAGGAAAAGTCGGTGTTGTCATGTCGAGGGGCGAGACAGGCTTGGATCTTCATGGGCATAGTGGTGGTGGTGGTGGTAGGTGGTGGCTGTAGTACACTATCGATTACTCCACAATGGTTAACTATTTAGTACACACTGTAGTTTGTATTATGTAATCACAACATGTCTCGTCCACTCATATAATAGTTCACACCGGTTAGTCACACAATATTTTCCACTATTTTTGCAATGACTATACGTACGGCACTTATTATTATGACTTGCAATTACTTTATGTCTCTAAAATAATAATAATAACCCTGCACCTGGCTATTGTATGCAATAATTTTTGTTTGTTTTTCTAGTGGTCACTGTAAATCATACAATGGTACACTGTTGTTAGCTGGTCTATTTTTTTTTTCCTTCTAGTGGTCACTGTAAATCACACAATGGTACACTTGTTACTTATTGTTGGGTTGTGTTTTTATATTCGTCTGGTGGTGAGTACAGGTGGAAGTATGCAAACATCGCTAGGAATGCTTACACTCTCGTTTGCTGACAACTTTCACCGTCAGCTTCATCATCAGCCCCAGCAGACCAGTATAGGCTAGCTAGGCAGGCTACTACTTCACTATTAGGCTACTCAACAACTCTCACTCACTGCTTTTGCTTCCTTGCCTGTCTGCCTGCCTGCCTCACACACACAAACACACATTATAAATTACCTCATAAGTTACACAATACTGAAGAGCTTCACAATGAACGACTGCACTTCCACTTAAAAAAAAATATGGTTTACCACAGTCGAAATGAAAGAAGGAAAATATCATGGTTTCACTCATGCTTCAGTTATACATAGAGAAATAAAATAAAAATGGTTTCAGTCCCGGTTAATAATATCCAATGTTACTAAACTTTCACTAGCTACAATAAGAAAATAAAAATCTTTCTCATCTACGTAATAGTTACTTTGTAGATCACGATCGAAGCCTTCCAACAATCACCACTTCGTACTCATGTATTTTGATGTGTTGTTACTCCTTTCATCCCTTCCCTACTATACCCCAGAAGAAATATGTTTCCACCGCCACCTCCACCTCCCAATTTTCTGATTTTTCTTCCTCCATCTGTGACACCACCTTCTCTCTCTCCCTCCCTTCCCTTCTCACCTTTCCTCCACCTTTCTCTACCTCTCCTCCACTTCCATCTCTTTCTCTCTCTCTCTCTCTCTCTCTCTCTCTCTCATCGTTACTTCCTTCTCTCCCCTCCCCTTCTCACTATCACTATATATACCTCTCCTCCACCCTCCATATCTCTCTCTCTCTCCCTTCCCTCCCTACCATCACAATGTCATTATTCCTCCTTCTCTCGCTCCCATCTCTCTCCCTTCCCTCCCTACCAACACCTCCCTAACCTTGTCGGCGGTAAAAGTGACCCTATACCCACCAATTATTCTTAGACCAGTGTACTATATAATAGGGCCTCCTTTCACTTTTGATCTTAGTGTTGTGGTAGAGGTGAGGGGGGCTACTATACTCGTTGCTGCCATTAATTATATACTGTATATTATAATTGTATTGAAGTTTTTACCCTACATGCAGAGATCACGTGCTTCCGACACACACACACATGCACATACAGAAGAGGGGGTACCTGCTTCACACACACACACACACACACATACACACATATACATACAGAAGAGGGGGTACCTGCTTAACATACACATACATACAGAAGAGGGGGTACCTGCTTCACACACACATACACACACATACATACAGAAGAGGGGGTACCTGCTGCTTAACACACACACACACACACACACACATACGGGTTATCTATTTCTGTCTTGGGTATAATTTAATTGGTCTCATTCATGAAACAGATGACCTCAGTACAGTATAGGGAATGGGTTTTTTGACATAGTTTGGAGTAATCAGTAGCCTTCCAATTATTAGTCAAGTCAACAACACAACGAAACAACAATAATAATAACAACGACGACAACAAAATTAATGCTATTTTAGTTTAAGGCAGTCAAGGTCACAATATGTATATTTTTTTTTTATTGAAGTGACATTTATTATGCAACCATACAAAAATATTAACAATATATTTCATCATTATCATTAGATCTGCCAGCAGTCTATATCACAGGTTAGGTTAGGTTAGGTTAGGCTAGGTTAGATTAGGTTTGGTTAGGATAGGTTACAAGGAAAAGAAGTACAGCTCCGGACTGATCAATGGTCCACACTTCTTCCACCCTTGCCTTGGTGTGGGCCTCAACGGATATGGTATCACTGACAGGTGGAGGGGGGAGGGGAGAAATGTGGGCGGAGTTATATAGAGGGGGTAGCGTTACCAATGTTGAGCCCTCCAGAAATTTGAATCCCGAACCACTTGTGATCATGGATGTGAACCACTCACTTGAAGGTGGTAGGAGAGGAGGGGTTGGGTTGGGGAGAGGGGGTAAAGCTTCACCAGTGATCGAGATGGAGAGAATTATTGGATCAAGTAGCTAAATGTTTTCTTCTGTAATCTAAATCCAACTCTGATGCTGCATTCCATGGGATATTCTTTATTATTTGAAATGAATCCAGATTTTACCTAATATAATTAACACGACACCAGTTTTTTATGACTAATGTATCAAGCGATGCACCACCTACTCAGTGTTAAGTTACATTTCAAGTAAATCCTTTATTTTTATCCTGTATCATTCATGACATTTTCTAAGAAACGTTTATTGTGTAACTGGTTACCAAAGGATAATAGTTATAGTGTAAGATGTTAATTACCCAATAACTACTCCATCTGTTCTTCCTCACCCCGTCCTCCCTTATTCAATTCACTGTTTCCTCTCCCTCCATCCCACCATTCCTTTACTCTCCATCTTACCACCACCACCATCATTCTGTGTGTTGCTGCATAATCTGTTAATGCGCAAACACGACCAGAATAGAAATAATAGTGATATCTGGTATGCAAATACAATCCGTTATATATGACGAATATATTTATTACCTTTATTTATTTATCTGAGGTCAACATCTAGGCCAGCCATTCAGATGCCCAGTGTTAGTGAACCAATCACAACATTTAGAAGATATTGTGTCACAACTATTGTTATTACTAATTAAAATAGGGAAACATTGAAATCAGACATTTATTGGTTATTGTTTATATGACTTTGTCAGTTTAGGTGAAAGCTCCACAAGTCCTCGTCACGAAGCATTCAAACCCATAATCCAACTGGGTCTGTAGGCACCACACTGTAAATGATGAACACGTTGGTGTCATACAATTATAATAACTCTGTTAACTTAATATAACCTGACATTTTTACTTCAACCTCACGTTTGCATTAAGCATGTGTAATGTTTGTTTTGTTTTGTTATTATTATTATAAGCACCAATATATGTATTGCTTTAGACCCTTAGCCACGATGATATACAGTGTATACACTATTATACACTTCTATGAAGATATTAAGGCTTGAAATACTGTAGATTACATATTTCATTTCATTACTCATCAATTTGTTGCTAGTATCGTGTTCAACCACCCTCCTTCTCAATGACAGCCTGCAGTTGCTCGGGCATTGAGGCACCATGCCTCCTCACTGTATAATATATATGGTTTTCCCCGAAAAATCTCCCACTGTGTTCTGGTGTGACGTAGAAAATCTGCTGTGGTTCTCTGTCGTTCTGGCTCCCACGTGTTAACGATAGAATCTCATACATTTTCTATAGGGTTCATATCGCAGTCTTAAATAGACAAATCTATCACCTGCAAATAATCATGAGCAGTAAACCATTTTTGAACTTTCCTCGCCATAGGGATAGGGCATCGGTCGTGTATAGGACAGATAAGGGTGAGTAGTTGAAAAGAAATGAAAAACATTTAGAATATGTGCTTCATTATATTGCATTTGATCGATCTATTAAACAAAGACACTGTCTGTTGTTCACCTCGTAGAGAGATACTGATTATAATTATTATCCTTTGGATATTAAGCAACAAATAACGGAGCCGAGACAATTAATTTTCTATCTTCAGCTTTAACTGTATTCTTTTCACCCCTCATGCTGGTAGTTCCCCTCTTTATCACCTTTTTTCGCCGTAAAATAAACTTAATACCTATATCATTCAAGTAACTGGCAACCTCACACAACCTCCTCTCCCCTGTCTTTTCTCTCTCTCTCTCTCTCTCTCTCTCTCTCTCTCTCTCTCTCTCATCCTTCCTTGCCTTCTGTAGTATTCTTTATCGTTTATTTCTCATAATTTTAACCCTCTCATTCGTTCTTTCAAAGTTTAATGACATAGGCCTTTTTCCCTTATCACCCATAGTCCTTCAAATTTATGTAAGCGAAAGGATATGATAATAGTTATGTAGAACAAAGGTGTTGGCAGATACGCATTCTTGCCTGCATAATCCCACCCACAGCATTTCGCCTTCTTAAATCAGAAGGAATATTGGTTTCATGTATTGCCATTTGCCAGTATGTTGCTAGTCTGAATTATGGCCATTTGTTATCAAAATCTATATGTAGATAAACTAACTTACTTTTACTTACATCCAGCATTACTGTGCAGAACATGACATTGTGACACAATATGGACCACAAGGTCAGTAATGCTAGTCAACGTAATTCTCATGTATCTCTCTATATGCTACTGAAAACAATGTTTTATGCTCAACTACAGAATTATGTTCTCAGAATGATATTGATAACCAAATATAATGAAAGCAATATAAATAAATTAACATTTATTGCGCAACAAAGGATGCTACTGTTTCAATGGAGCAACCAGCCCATGCACACTATATATGACGGTGTGCAATCTTTCAACATGTTTTCCATACGGTGTTGGCTACATAGGACAAGCTACTCCCACAGGGTTTCAAATTAAATAAGCTTACAATATTGATGCATATTACAATACCAGCTATGTCTTAACACGGTCGACTTGGATGTCATATCGTAGAGTTTAAGGAAATATCAGGGATGACGACGGTGATAATTATCGCAAGCCAGTGAAATGAAAAGAAGAATTTTCTCTACTTGAAGATTGTACTAATGAATAGTAATAATTATAGACCCAGCTTATTGACAATAATTTTATACATATGCACGTCAGCGTTATTGCGTTCCAGAACATTTCGGTAGGTTATGAGTTGAATTGATAAATGGGTATTCTCTTGATCCTGGATAGAGATATCCTTATCGTCTATATTACAAGATAAATATGATTTCGTAAAGATAATCTATCCACATAGAGTAAATCTTGGTGTGACGAAAGGTAATTTTGTTAAGGGAACTAATTTCTAACCACAGTAGGCTATACATTTAAGGGAACACTATATCTTCTTGTAAAATTGAAGTTCCATGAATACTCCAGACTATGCCAGAAAGCAGACGACCTTGGTGTTTCTTATGAGGGATCAGTTTCGTGGCAAAGTTTGGAGGATGCATAGAGCTCCAATTTAGCAGACAGCATCCTCTTAACTTCCCATCTTTTGCCCCCACTTCCCGAAACTCAGACATGGATTGATGAGGTAAGAATAAAACCATAATGACTACTACACCATAAATACATAATATATTTATACATCAACGAGAAACGACAGTGGTTCAGTTGTCTTTTATATGGATGACAGTAAACATTGTTACTCAGGACAGACCAACAGTTCCATATTGTGTCAAGTGTTGAAATGAAATGAATCTGAAAGTACCGAATCACATAGTTCCTCTCCGCAACTGAGACGGTGGCGTACTGACATGAGTATTATTTGTCAAATCTGTGAACTATATAGTTTTAACTGTAGCCAAGAAAACACAAAATAAAGTATTTAGAAGATAAACTTGTGTCACATGACACTATACGCAGCGGTTAGGGTTCCTGCCATGAACACAGAGGTATCAGCCACCTCGGGGCATCAGTCACACCAGGTCACAATGGAAAACATGTTGGAAGATTGCACACCGTCATATATATATATATATATATATATATATATATATATATATATATATATATATATATATATATATATTCTACATAACTATTATCATATCCTTTTGCTTGCATAAATTTGAAGGACTATGGGTGATAAGGGAGAAAGGCCTATGTCATTAAACTTTGAAAGAACGTATGAGAGGGTTAAAATTATGAGAAATAAACGATAAAGAATACTACAGAAGGCAAGGAAGGATGAGAGAGAGAGAGAGAGAGAGAGAGAGAGAGAGAGAGAGAGAGAGAGAGAGAAAAGACAGGGGAGAGGAGATTGTGTGAGGTTGCCAGTTACTTGAATGATATAGGTATTAAGTTTATTTTACGGCGAAAAAAGGTGATAAAGAGGGGGACTACCAGCATGAGGGGTGAAAAAAATACAGTTAAAGCTGAAGATAGAAAATTAATTGTCTCGGCTCCGTTATTTGTTGCTTAATATCCAAAGGATAATAATTATAATCAGTATCTCTCTACGAGGTGAACAACAGACAGTGTCTTTGTTTAATAGATCGATCAAATGCAATATAATGAAGCACATATTCTAAATGTTTTTCATTTATTTTCAACTACTCACCCTTATCTGTCCTATACACGACCGATGCCCTATCCCTATGGCGAGGAAAGTTCAAAAATGGTTTACTGCTCATGATTATTTGCAGGTGATAGATTTGTCTATTTAAGACTGCGATATGAACCCTATAGAAAATGTATGAGATTCTATCGTTAACACGTGGGAGCCAGAACGACAGAGAACCACAGCATATTTGCTACGTCACACCAGAACACAGTGGGAGATTTTTCGGGGAAAACCATATATATTATACAGTGAGGAGGCATGGTGCCTCAATGCCCGAGCAACTGCAGGCTGTCATTGAGAAGGAGGGTGGTTGAACACGATACTAGCAACAAATTGATGAGTAATGAAATGAAATATGTAATCTACAGTATTTCAAGCCTTAATATCTTCATAGAAGTGTATAATAGTGTATACACTGTATATCATCGTGGCTAAGGGTCTAAAGCAATACATATATTGGTGCTTATAATAATAATAACAAAACAAAACAAACATTACACATGCTTAATGCAAACGTGAGGTTGAAGTAAAAATGTCAGGTTATATTAAGTTAACAGAGTTATTATAATTGTATGACACCAACGTGTTCATCATTTACAGTGTGGTGCCTACAGACCCAGTTGGATTATGGGTTTGAATGCTTCGTGACGAGGACTTGTGGAGCTTTCACCTAAACTGACAAAGTCATATAAACAATAACCAATAAATGTCTGATTTCAATGTTTCCCTATTTTAATTAGTAATAACAATAGTTGTGACACAATATCTTCTAAATGTTGTGATTGGTTCACTAACACTGGGCATCTGAATGGCTGGCCTAGATGTTGACCTCAGATAAATAAATAAAGGTAATAAATATATTCGTCATATATAACGGATTGTATTTGCATACCAGATATCACTATTATTTCTATTCTGGTCGTGTTTGCGCATTAACAGATTATGCTGCAACACACAAAATGATGGTGGTGGTGGTAAGATGGAGAGTAAAGGAATGGTGGGATGGAGGGAGAGGAAACAGTGAATTGAATAAGGGAGGACGGGGTGAGGAAGAACAGATGGAGTAGTTATTGGGTAATTAACATCTTACACTATAACTATTATCCTTTGGTAACCAGTTACACAATAAACGTTTCTTAGAAAATGTCATGAATGATACAGGATAAAAATAAAGGATTTACTTGAAATGTAACTTAACACTGGGTAGGTGGTGCATCGCTTGATACATTAGTCATAAAAAACTGGTGTCGTGTTAATTATATTAGGTAAAATCTGGATTCATTTCAAATAATAAAGAATATCCCATGGAATGCAGCATCAGAGTTGGATTTAGATTACAGAAGAAAACATTTAGCTACTTGATCCAATAATTCTCTCCATTTCGATCACTGGTGAAGCTTTACCCCCTCTCCCCAACCCAACCCCTCCTCTCCTACCACCTTCAAGTGAGTGGTTCTCATCCATGATCACAAGTGGTTCGGGATTCAAATTTCTGGAGGGCTCAACATTGGTAACGCTACCCCCTCTATATAACTCCGCCCACATTTCTCCCCTCCCCCCTCCACCTGTCAGTGATACCATATCCGTTGAGGCCCACACCAAGGCAAGGGTGGAAGAAGTGTGGACCATTGATCAGTCCGGAGCTGTACCCTAGGGGACCTTACGATCCATACAAAGAGGATACCTGTGGGTTTAGTTGTGCAAGTAGGTGACTGTCCTCGAATGTGTCATGTGAAACCATCAAGGAACACTCACACAAAGGCTTACTCGAATGTGTCATGTGAAACCATCAAGGTACACTCACACAACGGCTTAAACACCTAGACGGTGATTTAAGACTTTGTCTAATCTGGACTCGAACAGATCCACAGAGTTGCTGTTAGGTTTGGTTAGATTAGGTTTGGTTAGGATAGGTTAGGTTTGGTTAGATTAGGTATAGTTAGGTTAGGTTAGGTTAGATAGGTTAGGTTAGGTTAGATTAAGTTTAGTTAGGTTAGGCTAGGTTAGATTAGGTTTAGTTAGGATAGGTTAGGTTAGGATTGGTTAGGTTAGGTTTGGTTTGGTTAGGATAGATTAGGTTAGGCTAGGTTAGATTAGGTTTAGTTAGGATAGGTTTGGTATGATTAGATTAGGTTTGGTTTAGTTAGGATATGTTTGGTATGGGTTAGGTTTGGTGTATAAAGTTTTGCCAAGCGAGTCTACATATATATATACATATAACAGTAACAATCTTAACAATAATAATAATAATAATTTCATAATGGAGTAACTATATGTAACAACTAATAAAATTTCGGGGCTGCTCGGTCAGACAGCTTGAGGAACTTAGGCAACAACTTCTATTTGTTTTGTTTTTATTGAGGTTATTCATTGTTACAAAAAAATGTTATCTATATATGCTTTCTATGTACAGTATTCTTAATGAGTTCTTTCTGGATCTCAAAATCTAAACACTCCATTTACAAACTCTAAAAATCTAAACACTGCATTTACAAAATCTCAAAATCTATAAAAAAAAAAACACTTCCTTTCCCGTCTCCATTAATGAATCCGTGGTTCTCTCAGCTAGTTTTGCCTGAGACGGTGCTGAAGGCGTGGAAGGAGGCGTCAGGTGGGTATGTGGAGGAGGTGGAAGGTATGGTACGGACCCTAAGACATAGAACAGCAGTCATGGTGGAAGACAACACTAAGACGAGTAGTGTCCATCACCACAGCAGCCACGAAGCTACCTACACTAACACACATCTCATCCTCGGCTCCACCATCTGTCCTCTCTGTAAAGTAAATAAGTAAGGAAGTAAATAAGTTGATGAATAAATAAGTAAATAGGTTGATGATTAACTAAGTAAATACGTTTGTGAGTAAATAAGTTGATGAATAAATAAGTAAATAGGTTGATGACTAACTAAGTAAATACGTTTGTGAGTAAATAAGTTGATGAATAAATAAGTAAATAAGTTTATGAGTAGATAAGTTGATGAGTAAATAAGTTGATGACTAAATAAATAAGTTTATGAGTAAATAACTAAATAAGTTGATGAGTAAATACATTTATGAGTAAATAAGGACAATAGAGTAAATGAGTAAATAAGTAAAATAGAGTGGCATAGTCAGGAGGAATCAGAAGCCTCCAATATTCATACAAAGAATGATGAGATATAGTAGTGAAGTTACCCCTTAAATTATCGAGTTTTCTTTCGATTCTGAAGTGAAGAGGCACCAAAGCGATTACTTACTTACTTACAAGGGACCCTGTGATGTAGTAAGAAAATTGGAGGTATAAGTAGGAGTCCTTCAAATATTGTTACGAAACACTAACTATATGGAAGGAGCTTGTTTCGTGGCATAGTCAGGAGGAATCAGAAGCCTCCAATTTTCATACATACACGATCACAGGGCCCTTAATTACTGAATGTATAACCCACATCCGGGATCTATATCACGAGAAAAACAAAACAATAAAACACTAACTGGTAACTAGTGTGATGGGGGTGTCCCTAACGATGGAAAAGTCCTGAAAATGTGGATTTATGGTTACAGTATTTCAACATGTTTTGTTAAGATTACAGTAGGCTATACAATAAATATATCACTTAATGTATCCTTAACTGGAAACTTAATTTATTTCGTACTATAATCATCTCATGAATGGAATAAATAGAAGTCAGTTATTAAAGGTTATTAAAGGTGCCAGCGAGTGGCAGTCACTGGGACAGAGTATAGCACACACTGTGTGTATGAAACACAATTATAGCACACATCACAAGGATGATCCCTTGTCATGTATGGCCCAGCGACCTCTCCACCCACCTGAGACCCGAGTCAGCTTCGGCTATGGCTGACTAAGCAGGAAGACCTCAGACAGCTGACTCAAACCCCCCACCCCCTGCTCACAGGGGTGGTAACCTCTGGCATCAGTAGTATTTATAAGTGTCCCGAGCAAGGATCGAACGCTGGGCCACAGAATTGCAGCCACAGACTTTACCACTGTGCTAGCCAGAGGCTAAGTAATTACCATTGTTTTTTAACTGGTGATGCAGGAATTCAACTGGAATTTGGTTTAAAGGGCCGCGCTGCAGCTGATGATTGTTGTTGATGTTGGCTATAATTTGTGAAGGTACCACAATATTCTTGTAAATGCTTAGGTATTCCAAAAATATACTAATTACAAGCATTATATCATGTAAATAACATTTATGGTACTTCTCTGACCGATTTAAGAAGAAAGTAATATGCTTTGTTATGAAATAGATATTATTTATAGTGCAGGCTGACCGACTCGGGCGAGCACTGGGAGGTGGTAAAGCTTCATACCCCAGGCGCCCGATTGTTCCAATAATGCGGTCGGGAAGAGGGCGCGGAAGGCTCAGAAACACCACTGAGAAAACCAAAACACGCGCGGGTGTTAATACTCGGGGCTCGGGCGCGCGGTGGAGCGACTGAGAAAACGGCTGTAAGTCTCCTAGCCAGCCTTACACCCTCTCCCATCGTCTTGTTGTTGTTGTTGTTGTTGCTGTAGTGTCTTGGTCTGTTGTTTCCTTCTGCTGCGCCTCCTTCAGTCTTGTCCTCATCGTTTCTCCTGGAGGGGGTACGTGGGATGGCCCTCTTCCTCCTCCTTTTCCTCTTCTTCTTCCCTGAGGCCTGAAGGTGTAGGTAGTTTTTTTTTTTTTTTTTTTTTTTTATAATAACAAAGATAAGGACAAAGGCCACAGTTCCGCTTACCGTCCTCATCTACATAGTACAGTGAGAGAGTGGTCCAAAATCATGTCCAATTTCGTTCGAGATGCCCTGACACATTGCGTTTGAAGGTACATAAGTCGTAGTAAGGTGGAAAGATGGATGAAGGTAGAGTGTTCCAGAGTTGACCAGTTGTGTATATGAAAGACTGAGAGTACCGGTTAACTCTTGCATGAGGGAGTTGGACAGAACAGGGGTGAGAATGAGAGGCTTGACGAGTGTTGCATGTTCTCCTGAGGGGAGGAAGCATACATTGAGAGTTCAGAAGAGCAATGTCCAGTGTAATAGCGATAGAAGAGAGAAAGTGATGCAACACTGCGGCGACGTGAGAGAGGTTGTAGTGAATCAGTAAGAGGAGGAGAGTTGATGAGACGAAAGGCCTTTGATTCCACCTTGTCCAGTAGTGTTGTGAAGGTTGATCCCCCCCACACATGAGAGCCATACTCCATACAGGGGCGGATGAGACCCCTGTATAGAGACAGTAACTGTGTGGGGGTGAAGTATTCACGGAATCTGCGCAGCACACCTAACTTCTTTGAGGCGATTTTAGTAAGAGAGGTAATGTGATAGAGATTATGAGAGAAAGAGACTCCAAGAATATTAAGAGAAGAGGAAAGGTCAAGTTGTGTGTCGTTAAAGGAGAGGGGATAGACATCAGGAAGATTAATACGAGTTAAAAGATGAAGGAACTGTGTTTTTGAGGCATTGAAAACAACAAGGTTCTCTCTGCCCCAGTTAGAGATGAGGGAAAGATCAGAAGTCAGGCGTGCTACTGCATCATCACGTGATGTGGAGAGGAGCTGCTGGGATGGACGGTTGTCAAAATGAGTGGAGTAGTGTAGGGTGGAATCATCAGCATAGGAGTGGATAGGGGAAGAGGTACAGTTAAGAAGGTCATTAATGAACAAAAGAAAGAGGGTGGGTGATAGAACAGAACCCTGAGGAACACCACTATTAATAGCCTTGGAAGAAGAACAGTGACCGTCTACAACAGCAGCTATAGAACGGTCAGAAAGGAAATCAGAGATAAAGGTGCAGAGAGAGGGATAGAAACCGAATGAAGGCAGTTTGGAGATTAAAGCTTTGTGCCAGACTCTAGGTAAGGTATAAGGTATAGGTAAGGTATAGTGTAGGTAGGTGATGAAGGGTAAATGATTAGGGTAAGTATATATATTTGTGTGTTAAGTTTAGTGGTACATACATACATATACAATTATACATATATAGTAACACACACATACACGCACGTCCTCATCTATAGCAACACACATATACACACACACATCCTTATTTACTGCAACAAACACACACACATACACACACACATCTTTATTTACTGCAACACACACACACACCTATAGCAACACACACACATCTTTATTTACTGCAACACACACACACATCTATAGCAACAGGCACAGACTCATCTACAACAACACACACACACACATCCTCATCTGCAACAACAATACACACACACACAAAATAATAAAACACAACTACCTACCCACACACACACACACACACACTTTCACAAACCACACCTACCCCCCCCCCCCCCACACACACATACACACACACACACTACACACACATACACACACAAACACATCCCAGTACTCACCCCTACTCACACACACACACATATACACACACACACTACACACACCCACACCCACACAACCCAGTACTCACCCCTACCCACACACACACACACACAAACACATCCCAGTATTCACCCCTACCCACACCCACACACCCACACTACACACACAAACAAACACATCCCAGTACTCACCCCTACCCACACACACACACACACACATATGTGTGTGTGTGTGTGTGTATGTATGAGAGATGTGATATGAGTGAGAAGGCAATTGGTATTGAGTGTGTGTGTGTGTGTATGAGAGATGTGATATGAGTGAGAAGGCAAACGATATTGAGTGTAGAGTGGTTGAGAGAATAAAGTGTAATACACTGAGATGGTTTGGACATGTAGAGAGAATGCAAGGTGAGGAGTTTGTAAAGAAGGTGTATGTAAGTGTAAAGGTGTATGTAATGTGTGGAGTGTGTAAAGAAGGTGTATGTAAGTATACAGGTGTATGTAAGGTGTGGAGTTTGTAATGAAGGTGTATGTAAGGTGAGGAGTTTGTAAAGAAGGTGTATGTAAAGTGTGGAGTTTGTAAAGAAAGTGTATGTAAGGTGTGGAGTTTGTAAAAAAGGTGTATTTAAGGTGTGGAGTTTGTAATGAAGGTGTATGTAAGGTGTGGAGTTTGTAAAGAAGGTGTATGTAAGGTGTGGAGTTTGTAAAGACGGTGTATGTAAGGTGAGGAGTTTGTAAAGAAGGTGTATGTAAGGTGAGGAGTTTGTAAAGAAGGTGTATGTAAGGTGTGGAGTTTGTAAAGAAGGTGTATGTAAAGTGTGGAGTTTGTAAAGAAGGTGTATGTAAGGTGTGGAGTTTGTAAAGAAGGTGTATGTAAGGTGTGGAGTTTGTAAAGAAGGTGTATGTAAGGTGTGGAGTTTGTAAAGCAGGTGTATGTAAGGTGTGGAGTTTGTAAAAAAAGGTGTATGTAAGGTGTGGAGTTTGTAAAGAAGGTGTATGTAAGGTGTGGAGTTTGTAAAGAAGGTGTATGTAAGGTGTGGAGTTTGTAAAGAAGGTGTATGTAAGGTGAGGAGTTTGTAAAGAAGGTGTATGTAAGGTGTGGAGTTTGTAAAGAAGGTGTATGTAAGGTGTGGAGTTTGTAAAGAAGGTGTATGTAAGGTGTGGAGTTTGTAAAGAAGGTGTATGTAAGGTGTGGAGTTTGTAAAGAAGGTGTATGTAAGGTGTGGAGTTTGTAAAGAAGGTGTATGTAAGGTGTGGAGTTTGTAAAGAAGGTGTATGTAAGGTGTGGAGTTTGTAAAGAAGGTGTATGTAAGGTGTGGAGTTTGTAAAGAAGGTGTATGTAAGGTGAGGAGTTTGTAAAGAAGGTGTATGTAAGGTGTGGAGTTTGTAAAGAAGGTGTATGTAAGGTATGGAGTTTGTAAAGAAGGTGTATGTAAGGTGTGGAGTTTGTAAAGAAGGTGTATGTAAGGTGTGGAGTTTGTAATGAAGGTGTAGGTAAGGTGTGGAGTTTGTAAAGAAGGTGTATGTAAGGTGTGGAGTTTGTAAAGAAGGTGTATGTAAGGTGTGGAGTTTGTAAAGAAGGTGTATGTAATGTGTGGAGTTTGTAAAGAAGGTGTATGTAAGGTGTGGAGTTTGTAAAGAAGGTGTATGTAAGGTGTGGAGTTTGTAAAGAAGGTGTATGTAAGGTGTGGAGTTTGTAAAGAAGGTGTATGTAAGGTGTGGAGTTTGTAAAGAAGGTGTATGTAAGGTGTGGAGTTTGAAAAGAAGGTGTATGTAAGGTGTGGAGTTTGTAAAGAAGGTGTATGTAAGGTGTGGAGTTTGTAAAGAAGGTGTATGTAAGGTGTGGAGTTTGTAAAGAAGGTGTATGTAAGGTGTGGAGTTTGTAAAGAAGGTGTATGTAAGGTGTGGAGTTTGTAAAGAAGGTGTATGTAAGGTGAGGAGTTTGTAAAGAAGGTGTATGTAAGGTGTGGAGTTTGTAAAGAAGGTGTATGTAAGGTGTGGAGTTTGTAAAGAAGGTGTATGTAAGGTGTGGAGTTTGTAAAGAAGGTGTATGTAAGGTGTGGAGTTTGTAATGAAGGTGTATGTAAGGTGTGGAGTTTGTAAAGAAGGTGTATGTAAGGTGTGGAGTTTGTAAAGAAGGTGTATGTAAGGTGTGGAGTTTGTAAAGAAGGTGTATGTAAGGTGTGGAGTTTGTAAAGAAGGTGTATGTAAGGTGAGGAGTTTGTAAAGAAGGTGTATGTAAGGTGTGGAGTTTGTAAAGAAGGTGTATGTAAGGTGTGGAGTTTGTAAAGAAGGTGTATGTAAGGTGTGGAGTTTGTAAAGAAGGTGTATGTAAGGTGTGGAGTTTGTAAAGAAGGTGTATGTAAGGTGTGGAGTTTGTAAAGAAGGTGTATGTAAGGTGTGGAGTTTGTAAAGAAGGTGTATGTAAGGTGTGGAGTTTGTAAAGAAGGTGTATGTAAGGTGTGGAGTTTGTAAAGAAGGTGTATGTAAGGTGTGGAGTTTGTAAAGAAGGTGTATGTAAGGTGTGGAGTTTGTAAAGAAGGTGTATGTAAGGTGTGGAGTTTGTAAAGAAGGTGTATGTAAGGTGTGGAGTTTGTAAAGAAGGTGTATGTAAGGTGTGGAGTTTGTAAAGAAGGTGTATGTAAGGTGTGGAGTTTGTAAAGAAGGTGTATGTAAGGTGTGGAGTTTGTAAAGAAGGTGTATGTAAGGTGTGGAGTTTGTAAAGAAGGTGTATGTAAGGTGTGGAGTTTGTAAAGAAGGTGTATGTAAGGTGTGGAGTTTGTAAAGAAGGTGTATGTAAGGTGTGGAGTTTGTAAAGAAGGTGTATGTAAGGTGTGGAGTTTGTAAAGAAGGTGTATGTAAGGTGTGGAGTTTGTAAAGAAGGTGTATGTAAGGTGTGGAGTTTGTAAAGAAGGTGTATGTAAGGTGTGGAGTTTGTAAAGAAGGTGTATGTAAGGTGTGGAGTTTGTAAAGAAGGTGTATGTAAGGTGTGGAGTTTGTAAAGAAGGTGTATGTAAGGTGTGGAGTTTGTAAAGAAGGTGTATGGAAGTGAAGTTGTGGCACCTGGTGTGAGAGGCAGACCACCTTTTATGTTTCTAACAATGACATCGTACACGTGATTTTTCATACACACAGTGGTGACACAACCAGAGTAATAAGGAGCTGATTTATTTCTACCTGGACAAGAGGATAACTACCTACCTGTCCGTTTATTACTCTAAATAAGGCAAGTCTCACCTGTAAAGCAGTTCTCTGGCACAAGGTTTCTCTTCACTACTACAGTACTACAGCCTGTGTCACGTAAAACATTCACCTTCTTGACACACACACACAGTTCCTTGTTAGCCATACCACTACTACAGTACTACAGCCTGTGTCACGTAAACAACCATGGCTGATAGTGCTTGACCAAGGTCCAAGGAGTGTTGGAGAGCAACTGAACAGAGTTCGATCAAGTGAATTTTACAAACCATTCTCAACGTTGAGAGAGGTTTAGAAGAATTATATTTACGAACTCAGTTCAGTTGCTCTCCAACACTCCTTGGACCCTGGTCAAGCACTATCAGCCATGGCTGTACTTACATAGACTCCTTACACTTACCGTAATTGTCAACTCTTGACAGGCATTTCCTTGTTTAAAAGTTTTCCTTGCTTCACCACACCGATATGTTTTATGGCCTATATCTTACCACAGTTAAAACACTTCATTTCACGTTGTTTCTATTGAGACTGAGTATCAATGTCTGAACTAGACTGTACACTCGTGATACATAATTTCTGAGTGACGGTCTGACCAGAGTGTGGGGAGCAGAAAGCTTCGATTCGCCTGGTATTACCCATTTCCCCACCCAGTACACCTATAGAGACTGAGTTCGAATGCAGGGTATGTACAGTTGGCTCCACTCCCGCGTTTCTCCCCTGTCGTTGCCAATGTTGGGCCAGTCAGAAATTCGAATCCCGATCCATAAGTTAAGATATTCGAAACATTCATATATTTCACCCTAAGGATATGAATGTTTCGAATTTTTTAACTTGTGGATCGGGATTCGAATTTCTGGGTGGCTCAACATTGGCAACGCGCAGTGGTCAACGCGGGAGTGGAGCCATCTGTACCTTTCGACAGTGATAAAAACAAGCAGTAGCAACAACAGACAGACAGACAGACAGACAGACAGGCAGGCAGGCAGAATGTCAAATGCCTCATTTCTGGATAGAAACAGTCCTCACCAGTGTGTGCTTGGCTGCTGGGCAAGGGTGGCAGTACGGAACGGTACGAAAAAAATATCGTAATTCCGCACGCTTAAAAATATCGTACCAAAATTTCGTACCTTACCCAAAGAACCGTACCGGACTAGTACGAAAAAGTAAGATTTCGTACCGTAATTTCGTACCCAATATCGTACCAATGCCATAAATTACATCTCTAAAATTAATCAATTATATGAACTACCTCTGTAAACAGTTCCTTGTCCAGACTCAATTAAGTTCCCATAATTGTGTCTTTTGTTTTGTTATTAGTGAATATCACTGTAAATATACTAATATTACTATAAATAGAGTAAGTGTGTGTGTGACTGTGGGACTTGCACTAGGTTACCAAGGGTAAAGGCTGCAGTATAGGATATTATTACAAGGCAATGAGGGCGGCATACATACACCATGATAATTGAAGGGTAAATTAGAACTGCAATTTTTTTTTCTGTTAGCAGGTGCAGTAGTATGAACTTATATAATAGACTATACTGTACACATTTTCCATATTTGTCTTGGAATCAACTAAACAAATCGACCAATAACACATTAAGAGGAAATACTAAACAGACGTCAACATAAGCTTTGTATTTTATTAGAGGAGTCCCGAGTCACTGGACACGAACTGAACACGATAACGACAGTCTACGAGCAGCAGACGAGTAGATGACACAAACACACGCTAAAAGAGAGTTAAACCTTAAAGATAAACCCTATGATGTGAAGTCCATCCTTAGAAAAAAGAGAAAAAATATAAATAATTTATCACTTTTCTGAACACCTAAGCCTTAGGCCTTATTAAACTAAACCTAATTCACATACGAAAGTGCACTTTGAGGCAATTAATAGGTAGATAATTTTTCTATTTATTGGTCATACCGAATTTTGTTTACTGAAAAAATGAATTTTCTATTAATATTTTTCCCGCTGACATCCTCACTACATCACTCACGAGTACGAAAGAAATGCATTTACAAGTTATATAATTCTATATAATGGTTATAGCATGACCAAGCATTAGTATGTCCAATGCTGATTAAAATACTAAAACAATCAAGAAAATCGGACAAGAAATGACGAAATTATAAAGAAGAGAATGTATAAAACTTACGTTTTGAGAAAATCGAGGCGACGTGAGTCAAACACACTGAGAAGAATCCACTCGCGAACACTGTACTCCACATTCCTACCTCCACACTTACAAACGTGTTTGACTATGTCTGTAATCAACTTTTTCGATATAAGTACATATTCCACCTCCTCCACAGATTCACTAACACTTTTATCACTAATTAATTGACTGTTTCTTTTCATGGAAACCCGTGGTTTGGTAATGGTAATTGTGGTGGAGGTTGTTGAACTGTATTATATTTTGTATGATATTTTGCTAACCAAGCATTGGCAGCCGATTCTCTTGCCTCTGTTTCTATCCTGACACCTTCCCTATGCTGCAGAGGTATTAGGGCAAGGTACAGAGGCAAAATGGTGCAAAAAACGAGAGGGAAAACACAGGTTTGTCTACAAAACACTTTCAACTCGTAAAATTTGAAATGCCACTGACTTAGTGAGCTACTGCGAGCGTTGCCAGTAGTATGAACGGCTAGAAGGAGCCGAGAGAGATGCCAAATGTCGCTGCTCAATAAAACAATAAAAAATCGTAATAAAATCCAGAAAAAACGTAGAGACTTCTGGTTGCCACGGACGCTGAGGTTTTTAAATCGCGCGTCGTCCCTTTAAACACCCACTTCACAAAAATGTCCATTTAAATGGATAAAGAATTCGCAAAATGTGCTGAAACTTGTGTAAGTACTGGAGACACATCAGGGTTTACAAGGATGGCTATAGCAAAAATAGCCCAAATGGCTGATAATATTGAATTTTTCGTGAGTAGGCCCCTTAAGTAAAATTATATGTAGTTTCAACAAAAACAAATATGTGTTAGTAATGATATTGTTTTGCCAGGCCGTTTTCGTGGGTAGGCCCCTTAAAGTAGAACGTTCGTCAAGAAAATTAATTAGTTGCTTTTACATCTGGATATTAGGTTATTCTTGACAGAGAACAGTGGAATGTATATTCGAATTTTTAATAAGGTACGGAAAGAGTACGGAAAAGGCCCCCCAAAAATAACGTAATTTCGTACCGTACCGTACTTAACAAAAATTATCGTACCGTAATTTCGTACCGTATTTTTAGATTAAAAAATAACATACCGTACCGTAATTCCGTACTGTACCATACCATACTGCCACCCTTGGTGCTGGGTAATTTACATCAACACATCTTTCCCCAACTTACAAAGGTTGCTATCCTTGCTCTTACAGCCGGATACCTACTTACTGCTAGGTATATAGGGACATATAGGGCTGGAAAAATTGTCCAACAATTCCACTGACTAAGGAATCAAATCCAGGATCTCTAACGATTATATTAAATTTAGCTGAATATTGAACTGTAGGTGAACTGGAGAGAACCTAATTCCAAACAATGAAGGAAAACAGTCGACCTTCAAATAATTACAAGGAAGAGATCTGTTTCTTGATACAGAGTTTGGAGGAATCAGTTGACCATGTATCAGTGTATCAATATTGTATAATGTATCAATGTTGTATTCATGGTAGCAGTCACGTAGGCTCTAGTATATGCCTGATGCTTGCTGGTCAAAAACTGCAAGGTGTTAGATCGCATCCTGTGTATTTGATGACAGAGAGGCGTGGGTTCATTGACACTAGTTCCAAGATCTGAATACTAGATTGTGCTCTGAACATTATCTGTTAATGTTAATCTTTAGGTTATAAGTAACTGTTACTGTAATTGTATATATAGAGTTAGAGACAATATATGTTTGCTCATTCTATTCTTGTATAACCGGGTAGTTTAAGGTTGTATATATCATGTATAAATGTAGTGTTACTTTATCACAAACCTATAACCTATGAGGGGGTGTGGCTATGTCACAGTGCCACGCCTGACGTGTGTTTGAGTCGAGGAGCGTATTCCACGCCCTGCCTCAGTTTAAACAGGTTATATTGAATATCCCTCTAATTGTTCATAGCTTGAGACCGAGTTGGTCTAGTATATTATAACCTGTAATCTGTAACTGATAAATAAGCTACATCAGTAAAGAGAGACAAGTCCATGAGTTTACTCTAAACCTTTGAGTACTAAATATATTCCCCAGTAGTAAGACTAATAAGGGTACTTCATCAACGGTAAGAGTAAGTGAGTTGATTGAAGCAGAGACTACAAACAGAGAATAGTAAGTCTGTACAGTTGGCTGGTAAGAGATAGCCATACTGAAGTATAATTGAGAGTCCGTTGGTATGTTGGTATATTCAACAGGAGTGACAAGCTGAGTACTGCACGAGAAGCTGAGTACTGGACCCCCCACGGCTACATGATGGTGGCAGCGGTTAAGGATACGAATATTCACAGTGTCCTTCAGTAATTACTTTATACTCCAACAGAATAATTGTGTATGAGTGGGGAGGTGTGACTTCTAGCGTTGGCAACACTGAAGCAGCTAGATCAAGGTCACGGTGGCACCAACAACGGGACGAGTTACCAGTTGCTGTGGTAAGCTGGGTAACTTAACCTACTCTATTCAGGCATTTTTCCCTGTGTGCATTTCCCAGGGAAAAAAGGAGGAATTGTCTGATTGTGGGTACTCTCATCGGGGAAGGACGGACGTAAGGAAGGGATCAAGAAGAGTGGAAAGGAGCTGACTGTGAGAATAGCGACTGGAGACGTGAGCAGAGACTGCGTGGCGCTATTCTGGGAGTGTGTGGCAACCACATATTCTTTACTACTGAACATCTGTATTTCTCCAAAATATCCATTGGTTAGTTATTTTTAATTCTATACATATACACAGTGAACATACACACACAGTAGTTACATGTTGTTGGGTTATTTTATTTGCACATGTATGTTGTAACAAGTATAATTTATGGTGTTGTGATAAGTAAATAGGAAGTGATTTATAGCGGATATGTTTAGGAAGTTTAAATCAACGGCAAAGGTACCAGTTGAGAAGGCACCACAGGAAACAGGAGATAGTAGTAGCAGTGAGGAGGAATTAAATTTCCCTCCTACTCCCAATACCACTAATATCCACGAACAGATTAGGGGACTGAACAGTCCAGTGCCAGGGCATTTACGTAGTGGATACCAGTTTAGGGCTGACAGTGTAGAGGGTAGTGACATAGCAAGGGATAACTTGTATAGGTTACCACCGCCAGTAGGCAGTGGAAGGAGTAAAGATAGTGTACGACCAAAAGTTCCAATGGCAACTGCAAGCACCAGTTCGGTGGGGGGATTAAACCCTAATCAAGCTACAGGTCAGAATTTCACTAACCCAGGGATGACAGGTAATGTTATGGTGGGTAACGCACCAGGGAGTCAACCAGCAAATATTATGAGGGTATTTACAGGTGAGGATTCGGTTCCAAAGTTTGATGGGAATCCGAATAAGAGGTACACAATAGAAGAGTTTATACGGAGACTTGAGCAATCGTTTGTGGAATATAATATTACGGATGATAGGGGTAAAATAGGATACGCAGACTCAAGAATAGAGGGAGAGTCAGCGAGACAGTTGTTGCATTCTAGTATCTTGTTTGGGAGGTCGTCAAAGAAGCAGTTAACTTGGGAAGAGTTTAAAAAGTCACTAATTGTAGTGTACAGGACGGCGGCTCCAGAAGGTTGCTCAGCTTGGGCACACAAAACATTTAAGGAACTGGGGAGGAATACCATACACGCACCGTTAGAGGTGGCAGGGTCAAAAGCGGGTGCTATACGTAAAGATATACAAGATAGCCTGGAGGATACCAAATGGTGTAAGGAATTTGAGGGGGATGAATGGGTCAAAATAGATGATTGCTGTGATTTGTTTGAATATTTGATATTCTATTTGTTTCTGTCAGATGAAGGGTCAGGAAGAAACAATTAGAACAAGGGAAGGGAGTTTGGCACATCATAAATGAATTAAAGGGCGAGATTAGAGATTCTGTGGTGCACAGACTGTTTAAGAATCAGAGTGCACCAGGGCAACGAACGGCTGTGTTACAAGCCGAGGTGACTGACAAGAGGTCAGGGGTTGCACCGCAAGGGGTACATGCGGTAACAGGACAAAAGAATAACAGAGGAGGAAATTCTTCAGGGAGGTATCCTGGAGAATGTTTCCATTGCCATAAATGGGGTCATGTAAAGGCTGAATGCCTACAATTAAGAGAAAGATCTAAAGGGGATCAGTATAGAGGTGCTATGAGTAGGGGTCAGGCACAGTATCGAGGCGCCGCGAGAGGGCGTGGTGGACATGCCAGAGGGCGTGGTAGTGGTAGTGGTAGTGGATTCCACTATGCACAGTCGAACACTTATCAGCAGGGGAGAGGTTATTGGCCCCCAGAACAAAGTAAGTGGTGTGAAATACACCGATGGACAGACCACGTAACAAAGGAATGTGGAACCATACGACGTGCAATGCACGAGGAGAATAAGTCTCGTATGGGTGGCCGACGGTCAGGGTCGGATGAGGCATTGTGACCAGAGCATGGAAGACAAATGCCTAGCGATGTAGAGTCATCGATAGTCTCAGCCATAAGTAGGAATAATCATCCATCTGTGGGAAGTGTTACCATTGGAGGAGTTCCAGGGGCACTGTTAATCGATACGGGAGCAGTAGTAAATCTTATATCGCAGGAAACGTATCGAAATATTAGGAAATATCATTCTGGGAAGAAGTATGCATTAGAACAGCCGCAATACCAACTCAGTGGAGTGTCAGGGACTACAGTGGATGTCCTTGGGGTTGTGAGTTTGCCAGTTCATTTCAGGGGTAGCTCAATTTTTACTGCATCATTCTATGTGGTGAGTAAATTTCATCCCATGGCAAGCGGGTTGCTTGGTTTATCAACCATGGCTGAACGGAAGATTGAGGTGTACCCAGGTGAAGGATTAATTGTTCATGAGAACATACCTTATTTGTGCATGGCAACTCCACAAGCAAAACACTCAAATAAGGAGGTTAAGACAGTGGGTTATGTGAGGGGTTTGGAAAAGTTACAAGGGGTTCATGAACAAGATAGACTATGCGACACGTCTAGGGCAGAAGTTATGCGTTGGACTGTTGTGACTGCGATTGTACCTGGTGGCCACAGGCTGCAACCGCAGGAAATGTTTCAATTCAACGTGTGTTTAAAAGGAGTGAAAGAAGGAGTAGATGTTGTTTGCATGTCAGAAACATGTAAGTTGAAGGGTGTGTCGCTAGAGTCTACCTTGACTACAGTAAAGTCAGGGGGTGAGACTGTGGTACTGGCAGTAAATAACACGGGAGTGGAAGTTGAGGTTAAGCCAGGCAGTCAATTGTGTGATTTCCTTGTATACAATGGGACAGTCCTAGAACCCAAACATAACCTACCTGTCGTGAGTGTTGTTGGATGTGTTGATGCAGAACCTTCCACAGAATTAAGGAACCAAGTAAAAACTGGGGGTAATACAGAGGGCAAGGAGGAATTGTTGCAGTTACTTCAAGGGTATAGGAAGGCTATAGCTCTTGTTGGAGAGTCTTTAGGTAGTACAGACCTAACTTCACATGTGATTAAGTTAAAGAGAGAAGCAGAACCCAGCTATATTAAATCATATAGGCTTCCTCATTCCCAGAGACAGATTGTTGATGACACTGTAAGGGATATGTTGGACCAGAAGGTGATTGAACCTTCGACATCCCCGTGGAGTAGTCCGATATTTTTGGTTCCAAAGAAGGATGGGACTTATAGACCAGTAATTGATTACCGGAGGGTAAATCAGAAGACAGTACCAGATAAGTATCCCATGCCTCATTTGAATGATTTGTTGCAGGCTATAGGTGAGGGAAACAAGGTTTTCTCTACCTTAGATTTGTTGTCTGGTTATTGGCTAGTACCAGTACACGAGAGGTCTCGTGAAGTTACAGCGTTTTCCACTCATCAAGGACATTATCAGTTTCGCAGGATGCCATTTGGGCTGTGCAATGCACCAACGACGTTTCAAAGGCTGGTAAATAACGTGTTGGCAGGTTTAATTGGGAAGGATGCACTAGTTTATCTAGATGACATCATAATATTCTCAAAGGATGTGCCTACTCACCTGGAGAAATTAAGGAAAGTTTTAGACAGATTAGCTTCTGCAGGGCTAAAGTTGAAACTAAGCAAGTGTGAGTTCTTGAAACAGAAAATAAGATATTTGGGGCACGAGGTGGATGAGACTGGAATACATGTTAACCAGGACAAAATAAAGGCAATTTTGAAGTTTCCAACACCCGGTAAGGCAGATAATGTAAGATCGTTTTTGGGGCTAGCAGGGTACTACAGGAGTTTTGTGTACCAGTTTTCTAGTAAAGCAGCACCATTGACTAAACTGCTAAAGCAGACTAACAAGTTTGAGTGGGGACCAGAGCAAGAGGAAGCTTTTGGTATATTGAAGGAGGCATTGACACAACCACCGGTTCTAGCATTCCCAGATTTTACTAAGCCTTTTGTTTTACACACAGATGCGTCAGGGGTTGGACTGGGAGCGGTTTTGGCTCAGCAGGATGACAAAGGGAAATTAAAACCCATAGGATATGCAAGTAAGGCATTAAGTGACACTGAAAAGAAGTACAGTGTAACTCATCAGGAGGCGTATGCCATAGTATGGGCATTAAAACATTTTAGGGCTATCATATTTGGGTATGATATTACAGTGTATACTGATCATCGTCCTTGCCTAGAGTTGTTTAAAGGTAAGAACATGACAGGAAAGTTAGCAAGGTGGCACTTAACTATTTTAGAGTTTAACCCCATTTTCAGCTTTGTGCCAGGGAAGATGAATGTAGTGGCAGATGCACTAAGTCGGCAGACTGTTAATGCAGTGACGACATTAAGTACAATATCCCCAAAGAAGTTAAAGATGGAGCAGAGGAAAGATGCTATGTGGAAAGTGGTAATCTATGCTCTAGAGTCGGGGGAAGAAGTGGAAGTACCAGGATTACCATTGAGAGTAACAGACTTTATCCTTAAGGATAATATTCTACATAAGGTAACTACGGTGGATGGGATTGAGCACCACAGGATAGTAGTACCAGGGACACTAGTAGCTACAGTGTTGAAGCTCCTTCATGACGCTCCACAGGCAGGTCATAGAGGGAGGGATGCGTGTCTAGGGGAAGCTAGAACGCGATATTTTTGGTTGAGGATGAGGGGTGACATAGAGAGTCATGTGCAGAAATGTGTGTCATGTGCAAGACACAAGGGGACTACGGGACCACCCGCTCCTCTGGAAACATTTCCAAGTCCGGCTAAACCATGGGATGTGGTAGCCATAGATGTGTTGCAACTACCTACTAGTTATCAAGGTTCGAAATATTTGTTGACATGTGTAGACCATTTTAGTAGGTTTGTGGTATTAGTTCCTTTAAAGGATAAGTCAGCATTATCAATTGCTCATGCATTGGTAAATTCTTTGTTTTGCACCTACACTATTCCCAGGGTGTTGTTATCAGACAACGGGACAGAATTCAGAAATAGTGTTTTGGAAGAAATTTGCAGTTTGTACAGTATTAAGCAAATATTTACGGTAGCCTACCATCCACAGAGTAACGGTATGGTAGAGAGGGTTAACAGGAAGATTTTGGAGGTACTGAGGCACTTTGTTGGATCAATTCAAGCAGGTTGGGAGGACTGGTTAAGTCAGGTAACTGCTTGTATTAATAGTTCTCTACATTCTTCTCTAGGGAAGACACCACATTACATTATCTATGGGGAGGACAAGGTTCTACCATATGACATACTGGTGGAGAAACCAGGACCAGTGTATAACGTGGACGATTACGTGAGTGTACAGAGACACGCGTTTGCCACAATACACAGAGAGGTAAGGAAGTACATGGAGGCTTCAAGAGCAGAGAGTATTGCTAAGCAAAATAAATACGCAAAGGAAATAAATATAGTAGAGGGAGATGTGGTGATGGTTAAGTCACCAGAGAGGCAGAATAAATTGTCTCCAAAGTTTAGAGGACCATATATTGTATATCAAGTAAAAGGAAATAAGTTAGTGATACGTGACAATATGACAAATGTAGATTATACGGTACATGTGGACAGGGTAAAGAAGGTCCCACAAGAAATGATACAGATAGGAATAGAAACGGAGGTAGAAGACGAAGATAGGATGCAATTGAGGTCAGGAAGGCAATTAAACAAAATAATCTAATATATGAATTTGTTCACAGAAAGCATGTGGCCAGGGGCAATGTTCTGCATGGTGTTGTGCGCAGCGTTTGTTGGTATCAGGAGTACAGAGGACCACATAAAACCGGGCGCGTTAGTTGGCAATGATGGGCGGCTTGAAGTTGTTACGGATGTGATAACAGTAAGACTTAACTTGGGAACATTATTGGATCTTAGTGAAAAGGATAGTAGGTTTCAGTTACAGTTTCGTAGGGCCATACATTTTTCTATTGCGGAATTAGATGTTTTGGTAAACAAGGACGACCTTCTGGAGTGGCAGATAAAGTTACAGTTACAAGAAAGGGTTGCACAGATAAAGAATATGATGAAGTATTCTCAGGAAAACTTACCTAGTTTTGAAGGGGAAATGAGACAATTAGCCCATGAGAAGATTACAAAGGGTAGGTCAAAGAGGGGTTTGTTTGACATAGGGGGAGTAATTGCAAAGGCTTTGTTTGGTACAGCAACCAGTGATGATGTGGAGGAACTAGGACGTAGAATGGAAATTTTGCATAAGGTTATTGAAGAACACGACAGAGTAATAGAAGGTACATACTCATTGGACGAATGACATAATTGTTCATATAGGCACAATAGCTTCAAGTGTAACTTTTGCGGAATTTGTTATAAATTTAAATCAATATTTGAGTATAGTGGAAAATCATATTATCAGGATGAATGCTCAAACAAGAAAATTGCTTCATAATCTTAGAAATGCAGCTCTGGGGGAAGTAGATTCTGATCTGATATCGGTGCATAAACTTAAGAAAGTTATAGAGATTGCAAAACATGACTATGGGTTAGAGCCATTTTTTGAAGGAGATTCGGTATCGTATTATTATCCATTGCTGGAATCTTGTCTAACAACTAATACCATTCTTATTCATATCCCAACTAAACATCAGGTACATTTCAATATCTGGTCAGTGAAGCCATTTCCTATGAGGTTAGGGGCTGAGATCATGATGTTGAACGTGGATTATGATTATATTATTGTATCAAAGGATCACACGCTGGTGGTTGCAGTTACCAAGGAACAGTTAGAAGGTTGTCACACAGCGTTTTATCATTTGAAGGTTTGCCCTGCTATAAATTTTGTTTTTACAGGACCAGAGGAGTCCCAGTGTGAGTTGTCTTTAATCCAGGCTGATGCTTCCAGTGCAATTAAACATTGTGAGTATAAGAGACCGAAAAGGGTTTCGGAGATATATGTAACGTATTTTCAAGGTATTGCTTATTATACTTTCACTAAGGTAGCAGCAGCTACTATTATTTGTGAAGAGGGCCCTTCAGGTGCAAGGCTGGTGTCGGAGGAGGGTACATTTGTTATCCCACCAGCATGTTCATTTATTAGTAGTACTAAAACAGTATTAGCAACGAAGCATCACCTTGGATTAGTATTAAACAAGTCTGTTGAGTTTGTAAAGATTCAGCCTCCTCTACCTATAAATTTTACTGCTGTGGAAAGAGATTCAGAAAAAATAAGGTTAATAGAATTGTTAAATATGACTGAGGTCCATCCTGTTATTGAATCTGTATTGCCTTTTCACTTGCAACGGGTAGCTGTGTACCCATGGTCAGGACTGACTGGAATTTTGTTTATAATGTATTTTATATTTTCTTGTTATTTGTTTAAGCGTGTAAGGGTGCTGAGTGCTGAGGTAAAGAGGAAAAAGACTAGAAGAGAGTATAGAGTTGTACCAGACTCCACCCAGGTAAATTGATTGTAATTTTAATGTTAAGGACAACCCAACAACTAGGTAGTACACTACATGGTTAGTTGTAGGGACTTAATGTTAAGGCATGGTATGAATGTGTTTCATATTGTACTACTATATATTAGGTTATTAATATGTTAGCATTTTATACTATTATAATATTATTGTACCGGTATATGTACTGTTTGTATAAATTCTTATTTTAAGGAAATAGAATTAGGCCTAAGTATCATCGCATCATCCATAGCGCTATATACTTTATTTTTATTTTGTTTTAAATCTTCCATGTATCACCTTGTGTATATATATATATATTGTATGTGTTCTAATATTACAAATGTCTAGTGTAAATCTAATATTCAGTATAGGAATTGTTGACAGTAGATTCAATTTTATTGTGAACTACGAGGACGTAGTTTGGTAGGTAGCCGAGCAATGTATCAGTGTATCAATATTGTATAATGTATCAATGTTGTATTCATGGTAGCAGTCACGTAGGCTCTAGTATATGCCTGATGCTTGCTGGTCAAAAACTGCAAGGTGTTAGATCGCATCCTGTGTATTTGATGACAGAGAGGCGTGGGTTCATTGACACTAGTTCCAAGATCTGAATACTAGATTGTGCTCTGAACATTATCTGTTAATGTTAATCTTTAGGTTATAAGTAACTGTTACTGTAATTGTATATATAGAGTTAGAGACAATATATGTTTGCTCATTCTATTCTTGTATAACCGGGTAGTTTAAGGTTGTATATATCATGTATAAATGTAGTGTTACTTTATCACAAACCTATAACCTATGAGGGGGTGTGGCTATGTCACAGTGCCACGCCTGACGTGTGTTTGAGTCGAGGAGCGTATTCCACGCCCTGCCTCAGTTTAAACAGGTTATATTGAATATCCCTCTAATTGTTCATAGCTTGAGACCGAGTTGGTCTAGTATATTATAACCTGTAATCTGTAACTGATAAATAAGCTACATCAGTAAAGAGAGACAAGTCCATGAGTTTACTCTAAACCTTTGAGTACTAAATATATTCCCCAGTAGTAAGACTAATAAGGGTACTTCATCAACGGTAAGAGTAAGTGAGTTGATTGAAGCAGAGACTACAAACAGAGAATAGTAAGTCTGTACAGTTGGCTGGTAAGAGATAGCCATACTGAAGTATAATTGAGAGTCCGTTGGTATGTTGGTATATTCAACAGGAGTGACAAGCTGAGTACTGCACGAGAAGCTGAGTACTGGACCCCCCACGGCTACATAAGAGTAAAACCCCATAAAATATCATCAGTGGGAAAATAATATATAAACTTATGCTGCAGTAAAACTTTATCAGTATCAATGCTAACTAATACAGAATTATTCTATCAGTATCAATGCTAACTAATACAGAATTATTCTATCAGGATCAGTGCTAACTAATACAGAATTAGTTTATTAGAATCAGTGCTAAGAATTAATTAACTAATATAGAGTAATTTTACTAGTGTTAATATTAAGCATTAAGATAATATTATACTTTTGGTTCATTGGAACACCTTCATTTCTCCAAAGTCTGCCAGGAAACAGGACTATAGTGAATCAACAAATAATGATGACCTCTTTCTTGTTGCTGGGAATAGTTTGGAAGAATCAGTAGAACCAGATTTACCAATATTATACTGCCCCCTTAACTACGTGTTAACTAACAACTAACTCATAATGAACCATCTCATTAGAGTCAGTATTAACTAACAACTAACTCATAATGAATAATTTTAATAGGGTCAGTAATACAAAATATTAATTAATTTTGAAACATTTTATTAGGGTGAGTGCTAACTAATATTGAAACATTTTATTAGGGTCAGTGCTAAGAAAAAATCAAATAATATGTGAGTAATAACATACACCCAAAAGAATAATCTTATTTAGTCGAATCAAACATGGCCAAATTCATTATTATTATAAATGTGCAGAAAAGAAACATATGACCTAATTGTCTCTCACCTTAAGGACCTGATAATCGTGTATGAGAATTGAAGGTTTTTAATTCCTCCTATCAATGCTATGAAACAAGCTCCTTCCATAATATAGGTAGTGTTTCATGACAGTATATGAAGGACTCATTTACCTCCAATTTTCTGACTACATCACAGGGTCACCTAAGCATACATATAACATACATCCATTCATGAATACATTCTTATTGACTTGTATACTTATTTAGGCTACATGAATATATACATACATACAGTTGGGGACATATGAAACCCACACACCTGAAACAGGGCCCCTCATTGAGCATATGGTAGGATGAAACGCTGTGTATGTGTGTGTGTGTGTATAGATGCGATGAGTCCTATTCTATATGCTTGATAAGAGGCCCACAGTTTTAAAGTGTACCTGTTTCATTTGTCTACAACTGTATTGTATATAACTCTATATAGGAAACAAGTACTGATTAGTATTGTGAATGAGATTATTATACTTTGGAATATTTTTTTCTGAGGACACAGTTATTGATAATTTCATTCTTAATGTAAAATGTTTTCCTTCAGTAATAACCATATTGTGTGTGTTTACCCGAATAGTGGTTTGTGAATATGTACGTAGCATAAGTATGTAAGTAAGTATGTATGTATATACGTAAGAGACAAAAGGAGTTAGTAGGTGCGTATGTATGTATATCTGTGGTGGTGTTGACGATGAAGCAGTAGTTACGGTACGATGACCTTATGGAGTCATCGTATACCCGATACCTGACCACAACAACCACCACTAACACCACCTCAATTTATTAATGATCTTGAATATAACAAAGGCAAGCAGGTCCCTTCTCACTCAACAATTATTTGCATGGAGCAGGGGTAGAAGAAGCAGCAGAGGTAGAAGAAGTAGAGGTAGATGAAGGAGCAGAGGTAGATGAAGGAGCAGAGGTAGAAGAAGGAGTAGAGGTAGATGAAGGAGCAGAGGTAGAAGAAGGAGTAGAGGTAGATGAAGGAGCAGAGGTAGAAGAAGTAGAGGTAGATGAAGGAGCAGAGGTAGATGAAGGAGCAGAGGTAGAAGAAGGAGTAGAGGTAGATGAAGGAGCAGAGGTAGAAGAAGGAGTAGAGGTAGATGAAGGAGCAGAGGTAGATGAAGGAGCAGAGGTAGATGAAGGAGCAGAGGTAGAAGGAGTAGAGGTAGATGAAGGAGCAGAGGTAGAAGAAGGAGTAGAGGTAGATGAAGGAGCAGAGGTAGAAGATGTAGAGGTAGATGAAGGAGCAGAGGTAGATGAAGGAGCAGAGGTAGAAGAAGGAGTAGAGGTAGATGAAGGAGCAGAGGTAGAAGAAGGAGCAAAGGTAGAAGAAGTAGAGGTAGATGAAGGAGTAGAGGTAGATGAAGGAGCAGAGGTAGATGAAGGAGCAGAGGTAGAAGAAGGAGTAGAGGTAGATGAAGGAGCAGAGGTAGAAGAAGGAGCAGAGGTAGATGCCTGTTCGCTGTATTGTTTTCGGCACCACACATGATATCTGAACCCTTCATCTGTAGTGACTTCGTCAGATGAGAAGATAATTAGGGCGTCACCTGTAGCAGTGGTGTAACCGTGGAAGTTTTCAACCCCACATTTCCTGCAATTGTAGGAAAAAAGTACAATATTATGTGTGTGTTTGTGTGTGACAGAAGGACAAACAGACAAATTGACAGTGGAAATTATTAATAAAATATTTCAATATGATATATTCGGTATCTACATGTAAAGTCATGGTCTAATGTACTGCAACACCTTCCAATGAGATGGCTTCGAAAAATGATCCGAAACTATAGCTGTTGGTGTGTGCAATTTTGGTTCATAAAATTAACTCAAATATCTCGCTTTTATTCACCAGGTTGCAGTACATTAGACCATGACTTTACTACATTTTAAACCAGGAGAAACAATAATGAACAACATTTTCCTTACACAATGAGATCCCCGTTGTCAGAATCAACTAACTTTATAGAATCGTGACAGTCATCATCCATATCTCGAGCCTGCAATACTTGTGAATCCAAACTAAATATCAGTTGGGTATTATCCTGAGGTTCGCAAAACACCAACCAATTACACCTGTAAAAATAATAGTTTAATATTGTTGTCCTGAAACATTGCGAATAACTGCTAAATTGGTTAGCATTTTCTTTCTTAATATTGAGTTTCATTGATAAAAGTGCATTAAACTTTGCGTCAAATTTAAATAATCATATTTCGTTATGATACAACAGAAGATGTATGTAATGTATAGAACAATCAATACACAATATACTAATGACTTATGATATTGTGATGGAATTGTTTAACAAGGAAGAATAGGATACATTCACACATGGTTCTCCTTCTTAGCTCAATCAAAAATATTCATATAATTAGGAGATCCACTTTGCTGTCTATTCCTTACCAATAGTTAACAGGGTAGTCTGATGTTTCATAATTCGGTGTCTCGATGGTTATTCTCTCATCTATTTGCATGTAAGCTGTTGTATTAGGATCTATGCGGTCTATCGGGGAGATTGCTAACACCAATACCCCAAGAAGACCCACTGCTAGCACCACCTTCAGCATCCTGTGTTGTGAAGTAAAGAACAACACGCTTATTAATTCAAGTGAGTTGAATCTCTATATAGGAATCAGTATCATTAATAAATATGGAAATAATGTTAACAATACAGTGAAGTGATTTTAAGAGAACAGTGAAGGGATGTGAACAAAACATTGAACAGTAGGTGAACAAAACAGTGAAAGGATGTGAACAATACAATGAACAGTAGGTGAACAAAACAGTGAAGGGATGTGAACAATACAATGAACAGTAGGTGAACAAAACAGTGAAGGGATGTGAACAAAACAGTGAAGGGATGTGAACAATACAGTGAACAGTAGGTGAACAAAACAGTGAAGGGATGTGAACTTTTTAGTTTACTCATATATTGTGTAAATGTTTATGTTTTACAAGCAGCGATACCCGACATTGTCCGGGTGAAGATCCTACATGTAGTTTTGTCAATAAATTTCCTCTAATTATTTGTATGTGAACTTATTAGGAGCGTGGGAGGAGTCTATCCAGTGTGGTTGCTGGTCCCCCAGAGAAACCATGCCAGCTTTACAACCACAAAAGTTATCCATGACACAACTACAGCAGAAAGTGGCATTGTAACAGCCACAATTAAATAGCAAGGCCCAAGTGGCTTGGGCTGCAGGGGTACTGGGATTGAACCCTCCCTCCCCCCCATTGGTAATTAAAAAAACAAAATTCACTGTCCTTATATTTAGTATTAAATTTAGGTGTTCAACATTTTGTGGTATGAGTTTATTCCAAAACTGGGTATGCAAGCCAGGCCTGCCTTGAGACCATAGAGTCTGTGTTGAGAAAGCCATAAATGTTTGGTTGTTTTAAGCTGATAATTCAAGAAACATATATCCACCAAAAATATAATTAGACTGAGGACATTCCCGGGACTACACCGGTCACAATGCTGTATCATTTGTTAGCATTTTTTTCTATTGTATCCCTACTGGGGATTCGAACCGATTAAAATGATGTATTACTTTTTACTTCAGGTCAAACGATGCGGCCGTGCCTAGCGGCTAAACAAGGCATTTTCATTGAGAGGCTCGCAATGACCTGTTTGGCGGCTCCCAAGAGAGAGAGAAATCATCAGTGATCAGAGAAAAAGTCCAAAGTATTAAATATAGATTGCATCACTATGCCGTATCAGATGAATCACTTCATAGAATTGCTAATGGGAATAGGCCTAGTGGCCCTGGCAATTCTTTATTTTTCATAATTATTCAACACAAAAAGAGAGAGAGAGAGAGAGAGAGAGAGAGAGAGAGAGAGAGAGAGAGAGAGAACGAGCTCTCTGTATAGGAACTGTACATGTGGGTTAGGTAAGTGGTTATGGAAACCCACAAAAATAATTATATAATTTAGTTCCTATATATATGTTTTTCTGCTTATCCATGTGGTTTATGCGGCTCTCACTCTGAATATGTCCTGAACTTTTGGCTCTCGTGAAAAAAATAGTGAATAACACTGGGCTAAGCACACAGACGGAGTGTTATATATATATAGATTTATGCTGTGTTAATTCAAGAGGTATAAGGGAGGGGAGGGGGCAACAAGGAGAGTAACTGCACCTGATCCAAGAAGGGTAGATCGTCGATGAACCTGGGTGTTGGCTATGTGGAGTTAACCTGAACCACGACCTAACCCTGGTGGCTTTATATACCCTCTTCCACAGGTGTCTTAGACCCCACAGCTGCAGCGGAGGAACTGAATGATGCAGATGACTCACACCACTAATTCATAGCACCAAGAGGATAATATTCAGAAGTCTTCGATCAGCAAGTTATGGGGTCATTGCTTGTGTGATACACGTTCATCTAAACTCTGATCCCATTGAGATAATGATGTGGGCAATACTTTAAAGGTTTGGGTGCCCCTTCGGCCCCAGCCACTCTTTTTCAGTTCTTCAGCTATGCTTCTTTCTACATAAGGAAGATCTAGAAATATATAAAAATATTACTAGTTATTCAGACATCTCGCAAAAGAATTATTATCTGAGGTGAATGCCAAAATGTACAGGTTAAAACTTTACTTCCCTGAAACATTGCTTTTCTTATCATGTTAAGGAAGGTGTGCAGTGTTGGTAATTCTGGAGCAACTGATTCCTCCAAGCTATTCCAATAACTGAGTCATGATTCGTATATCTGTTAATCATGTTCTGTTTCCTGACATACTTTAGAGAAATCAAAGCACTCCACTGTACCATGAATATACTATCCCATTAATGATGTTAATATATTCCCAACTCATTCACCTATAGTATGTTATATACTGCACGTCTGATACAAGATAATTATGTATTGAGAAAGTGTGTGTGGGTGGTTGGGAT
>JAWZYT010000248.1:100000-117500 GCA_034508575.1 Petrolisthes manimaculis | reverse complement strand
ATTGAGCTGGCAAGTGATCTGAGGGCTTTACATTTTTACATGCATTTGTTTTTGATGGCCATTATGTTATTTGAATGTCATGGATGTGTTGTATATTATTCCAAGTATTTTGTATGGGTGTGTAAACTCAAGGTCAGTATAGGTAGGCAATGCAGCGTTGATTGCAGCTTTTATTTCGTGAAAATAAACTCTTAGTATCAAACATAATGCTGTATACATTTTCTTATCCAAACAAAATTAAGGTACAATATCACACAAAGTACAAAAATATATATGCATTATATAGGGTTATTCAAAAGAAGTTTCTGCTAGCATGGTAAAATGAGTACGAGCTTGCATTCATGAAAATAGATTACAGTTGAACATATGATCTGCTATTGCTTCTTAAACACTGTAAATAAGTTCTGTATATTATGTCTTAAATGCATATATACAGCGTATAATACACATTTAATAAATATTATAATATGTATATGAATCATCCTGTACATATGGTACAGTAGGCCTACTTGGTTCAGCACTCACATAATCAAAGAAAAATGCGCACATGTAGGAATGATGGTTGTGAAAAAATGAGAATGGTCCAAAGATTGGAGAAGTCTTCTATTGTGTTTTAGGTCTTCAGCCATTATAGGTAACCATTATGGCAGGAGTTGTTGTTGAAGTTCCTCAAGCTGTCTGGCCGAGCAGCCCCGAGCTCTCGAGGAAGGCCATGGCCTGAACCGGGCTTTCCCAAAGTGCCCTCAGAGTGTATGTTGTGTTGTTGGCTAGTGTGGTTGTGTGCGTTGCAGTCTTCAACCACCCCCGAAGGCTGTCAAGGAAGCCAAACCATCACAACACCAGGGGGCACGAGTCCCTGGACATGGAGTAGGGCTCATCAGTCTAGAATAGGTGCAGTAGAAATGAGTTACTTGAGAGGTGCATGTGGACTTACAAGTCGGGATTGAAAAAGTAATGAGAGTGTGTATGAGAGATGTGGTATGAGTAAGAAAGCAATTGGTAATGAGTGTGGTGTGGTTGAGAGTGAAGTGTAATACATTGAAGTGGTTTGGATATGCTTCCTCTCTCCCTTATGCTCTTCCTTGATTATTGTACCAGTAACATTTGTGAAGTACTAGTTAGTATCAATGAGACAACAAGAGGAGTGCCATTGTTAATTAAGGAAACTGAACTGCTCTAAACCATTGCATATAATTATCAGGGCATAGATAGTTAGTAAAGGAAAAAGTTTCCTTGAATTAAATATTGAATATCTATTTTTGCAAATGACTGTAAGTCTGGATTAAAGTATTTTTAGCTTTAACCTACTCTCAGCATAGGAGGTCGAGGAGATGGGCGATACTGAAGGAAAACTCTCCGCTTGTGCTTCAACTAAATGGGACTGTATGCAACTACAGGCATCATTTGTGTCATCAAATGCACATTCACAGTACAGACACACAGTCCTGGAAGTAAAGAATTTAATGTAGTAACCTACCATGGTAAGAAACAGTTAAAGAAGGGAATACAGTATCTGGTACTTGACATATTAAACACACATGCTTAATACACTACATTTGCAATGTAGTACAAAAATTACCTCTCCCTATATAACGATAAGAAAGTTATTGAATTAGTGAGACCTAACTTAATTATTTTATTGAATTAATTGCTGTTCTGTAGCAGTGTCCAGCTATGTCCCGATTAGATCATGGTAGTTTAACAAGGTTAGGTGCCATTGGTTGCTCTGGTTAGGTGCCGGTAGTTATAATTACTGCAATCACATTTGAAATACACATGAAGGTGGACCTCTTATATCCTACAGTGATACTGTGTTTAAGTCAGAACCGGTGAAAGTCAAAGTCCATTCCTGTATTTTAAGATTGATTAAAAACAGAAAAAGTTGGCATGATTCTATAGTTTTACCAAGAACTGATTTCCAATAAAGTACAATACTTCCCTTCACCTTAATAATATTACATAATTATCAAGAATGGGTCACATAACCCCTAAGCAATCCATATAAACTCATATAAGTTAAATTAGATACGAGAACATAAAAAAAAATAATAATAATAATAATTTATATCATTATCGTGATTCTCCAGGTTTTAACAATTACTATTTTAGTAGAAATGGTAGACTAATATGAACTCTACACCTGCTCTAATCTGTCATTGCTATACTTAAAGCCTTATTTGTGTTGCTATTGCTCTATTTTACAGCCTGTTGCACCTACAATTCATGTATTATTATACTATTAACTTACTTGTCATATCTTTAATGGCCACCATATTTACTGCTATACTTCTCCTATCCTCCTATCAAGCTTACCGAATCGCTGGTCTGAGGCGAGCTTGGATGGATACGTTGTTGGTCTTGGTTTAAGTGGCTGGCAGCAGGGTCCATCTTGGTGGATCGTCGAATCCTTTTGACCGACCAGAACAGTTCCGCTTGCTTTGGCTTGGTTTAACCCAAGCGAACTTCGTATCCGATTGACGTCCAGATGACGGCTTTAATCTTTAACACTGTCATCGCTTTCCTGTCAGCCAAGGGGGTAACGAAATTTCGGTTCACGACTGTACTAGTCTGTACAAAATCATGAGTAGCGAAACCACTCTTATCATGGTCGAAACCACCAGAGAACAAACTAGTTGAGGTGCGAATACCTACAAATGGCGAACTGGCAGGTTTCGAAACCTGTCGAACATTTGGGTTGTGTGTACGATACACTAAAGATAAATATCATGGTGTTCGTACCTATACATGTCTATATAGTAAATGTGGGATACTATATATTTGGGATTGAAACTTAACAGTATATTATAAATTAATAATGATTTATAATGGATATACTAAGCACAGGTCAACTAAAGGTTATAGGTTATAATATTACTGAGCTTACTGCTCGGGACTTCATTCACTGAGCCAACCACAACTGACCAGCTCACTGGTTCAGACCTCTCTCCATTCAACCTCCACACAGTCAAGACCGTCTCTCTCTTAACTCAACCACTATAGCGACTAGACGTGTCTTTTCCATACCAACACAGTGCTATCATTATTTTTATCATCATATTCACCTCCATTATCATTTGCCATAGCTCTAATCATATCCAAATCATACTAACCCCTTATTTTAAGTGGACACAAATTATTATTAATATAAATTGTTCTAATATTCACCATCATTCCTCTTCATACTCATTCCACCAAGACTACCGCCCGTCACTGACGCCATAATAATTGGTAAATATTGCAACTCTAACTCAAATTATTCTGTGCTGATTGAATATTCAGTCCAACATCAATTATTAGTCAAAACAGAAATTGGTCCTTCCTACCGGACTCCACAAGCTGCTGAGAGTAAATTAATGTAATATCATAACCGATCAGAGACAAATCTTTGCTGAAATAGGTGGTGGTGTTTTCTGCCGGCTCTCGGGAGGGTGGAGTCGAGTCAGTCGAGGAAGAGTAAAGAAGTAATTGTAACTTTGTTTAGTTTGGGTTTTTAAATTTAAAGTATATTATCATTAATGACATAACTAGTGCTTCAAAATTTAAATTTAATATTAGTAAATATCATGTTCACACAGTATATTAAAACTTTGGAGTTGTCCTGTTGGCTTAAATTACTACAGGTCACAGCTTTGAAGGATCAATTTGATTTCCAGACCAAACCAATAATTATCAATATGGCTTCATTATCACAATGAAAAATGCGTAAAGGGGGATTAAAGGTATTATGAACAGTAAAATTAAATTCCTAGATGTCCTTCTAGCATCTGCTGAAAGAAAGGAAGTCAGAACAAAGATTGATTCATTTACCAGATTAATTAGCAATAAACTAATTTAACATCTGCAGAAATCAGATGGAATCACATCACAAGGACGAAAGTGAATACTTGTCTCAGACTATTTAGAGGATGAAGAGAATTTAGAAAAATTAGAAATTGTGATGTGGGAGTTGAAACACAAATTAAACAAATTAATAGTTCTGTTAATTCTGCTAGTTCTAACAAGAAAATTACACTTTCCACCTTTGATAGTGATCCTACTTTATGGATAGTGTATGATTTAAAATATTTTCCGAAAAATATACTCATTGACCTTTGACCCCTTAATGAAAGTGGTGTCACACAGGGTTCCCAGATTGGCGGTTTTCCCGCTAACTTTGGCGGTTTCTTTCTCAGCTCCGCGGGATAATTTATGTGTTGCGGTTTAGCGGGAAATTTGGCGGGTTGGCCTGTCACCTGCAGATGTTGGCGGTATTTTGGCGGTATTTGAGCTCAGCTGCGCGGTAAAGCCAGCCAACAATCTGGAAACCCTGGTGTCACAATGCCACTGTAAATATTTCTTTTAACTGTTGTATTTACTGTAGGATCAGTAATCTTGCTTAAAGTTTTATGGGTGATGAACAAACATTCATTATCTTGGCACATCAAAAGTTTGGTGAACCTGTTGGAATCTTAGATTGTCAGTTGTCAAATGAGCTCTTCTTGTTATCATTACACTATACATAATAAATATAAAGTTGTTATATATATGTAAATGATACATAAATATTGAAAACCAATAATATAAACTTTTCATTTGATGCATTAGTATATTTATATTAATGAGAGTAGTATTGTACACAGCCTCTCCATTGACTTACCAGGTACCACTACCGTCCAGTGCGTCCACTAAATGTAAACAAACTTTAAAGGAGTCACCTGTGAATACATTCAACCCCAAACCAGTGTTTTTTCAAGTGAGGGAGTGGAATATAATGTGTGAAATACAATAAATGATAAGTGAGTCACAAAATGGTAGGTCTATAATGTATAAATAGTTAAGGAATAATTTTACAAGTTGCCACAACTCGATTTCAAAATTTTTACTATTACCAGTGTTCATATTTCACTATTACAAACAACTTTTCTATATACCATTTCTTCTGCAAATGCTGCATAACAGTAGTTACCTCTTATAGTTAAGGTCCCTGTAGTCTGCCCAAGTTAGGTCCCGCTAGTGTGTCCCAGTCCAGATTAGGTTAAGTTAGGCCCTGGTAGTGTGTCTAAGTCCAGATTAGGTTAGGTTAGGCCCTGGTAGTGTGTCCCAGTCCAGATTAGGTTAGGTCAGGTCAGGTGAGGTCTGACTAATTTCTACTGTATATTTTTTCCTGCACAGGTCCCGGTAGTCTGCCCAGGTTAGGTCCCGGTAGTCTGCCCTGGTTAGGTCCCGGTAGTCTGCCCTTGTTAGGTCCACATTTCCAAGATATTCAAATGGGGGATTTTGAAATTAGCCTGACCTTACCTAGACCACAGCAGAATACCGGGACCTAACCTGGGCAAACTACTGGTATATAACCGTGGGAAAGTACAGGAAATGACCAGGGCAAAATACTGTAAGCTAGCACGATCTGGCAACACTGCTACAAAATGGCAATTCTTTCATTAAATACCCTAATTTATAACATTCTAAGGTTATTATGGTAATTATCTATTCTATTGCCATTTTATATTATAATATTTTTACCTTCTTTATCCACTAATTTATAACATTATATGACACATTTCTTTTATTGCATTTTCATTGGCAATGCCCCATTTCCAAGATAGGTCATATTCAAATGGAACATTTTGAAATTAACCTGACCTTACCTAATCTAACCTAGACCACAGCCAAGGGTGGCAGTACGGTACGGTACAAAAAAATATTGTAATTCCGCACGCTTTAAAATATCGTACCATAATTTCGTACCTTACCCAAAGAACCGTACCGTACTAGTATGAAAAAGTAAAATGTTGTACCCAATATCGTACCAATGCCTTAAATTACATCTCTGAAATTAATCCATTATATGAACTACCTCTGTAAACAGTTCCTTGTCCAGACTCAAGGTTAAGTTCCTATAATTGTGTTTTTACTTTTGTTATTAGTAAATATCACTGTAAATATAGTAATATCCCTGTAAATACAGTATGTGTGTGTGTGACTGTGGAAGAGAGAAAAAGTTTATATAATAGGATTATAGGAGACAATAATTTTTCTTTTTAGAAATGAATTGACAATGTATTCCTTTCTGGAACTTGCACTAGGTTACTAAGGGTGAAGGCTGCAGTATATTATTACAAGGTAATGAGGCATACATACACCAGGATAATTCAAGGCTAAATTAGAACTGCAATTTTTTTTTTTCTGTTAGCAGGTGCAGTAGTATGAACTTACATAATAGACTATACTGTACACATTTTCCATATTTGTCTTAGAATCAACTAAAGAAATCAACCAATAAAACATTAAGAGGAAATACTAAATAGACGTCAATTTAAGCTTTGCATTTCATTAGAGGACTCTCGAGTTCCGACTTCCGAGTCACTGGACACGAACTGAACACGACAGCGAGAGTCTACGACCAGACGACTGTACAGTGTACACACACACACACACACATGCTAAAAGAGGGTTAAACCTAAAAAAAGAACGTTCGTCAATAAAATGATTTTGTTGCCTTTTCATCCGGATATTAGGTTATTCTTGACAGACGACAGTGGAATGTATATTCAAATTTTTAATAAAGTACGAAAAGGGTATGAAAAAAGTACGGAAAAGGCACAAAAAAATAACTTAATTTCGTACCGTACTTAACAAGAATTATCGTACCATAATTTCACACCATACTTTTAGATTTAAAATTAACATACCGTACCGTAATTCTGTACCGTACCATACCATACTGCCACCCTTGACCACAGCAGACTACCGGGACCTAACTTGGGCAAACTACCGGGACCTAACTTGGGCAAATTACCGGGACCTAACTTGGGCAAACTAATAGGACCTAACTTGGGCAAACTGCCGGGACCTAACTTGGGCAAACTACCGGGACCTAACCTAACCTAAACTTTACTTATGTGACCTAACCTAACATAATCGGTAATAATTAAGTGTTTGTCCATTATTTGGTTTTCTACTCGAGGTTTTCAGTGGATGTAAACACTTGGCAGCCATCTTGAATTGATATTATTATAGTGGAACTGATGGATCCAGTTCTCAATATGAAAGCAACTGTTGGAACCTGTACCTAATATTAACTGACCATGTTTTATAATTGCTGTTTAATGATGCTGATTTAAAGCTTTAATTTGCCGACTGGGATAAACAGCAAGTACATTATATATAAGACACACACACACACACACAGGTACACAACAAATACAAATGGTGGAACCATTTCCTTGGAACTAGTTTGTAGATGAGAACCAATTCTAATATAAATCATCAAGAATAGATAGAACTGGTTCTGGTACCGGTTCCTGCTAGGTATGCAGCATGTAGCTACAATGAATACCAGCGGAAAATCTAATCAATTAATTAAGGGTAGATGTATTTAATGTATTTAATAACCAGTAAATAAATGATGTACAGTTAAACCTCGATCTAATGGACCCTGATGCAGTGGATTTCGGATGCAATGGACACAATCCGCTGGAGAAAAATGTAAAAATTTGCCTGAATTTTGGGTTGGAATGTTTAAAACTCCCACCCGGGTGAAACATACCGAGACCGCTACTTCAGTTTTTGTCCACTTGGCGGCGCGTGTGTTTTGTTTTGTTTAAAATCATGGGTTTCTCTTTATTTTTTCTCCATTATATTATTTACATTATACAGTATGTACATTATTTACACATCATTACCTGTCTATTTATGTATACAGTAAAAGTCCCTTAATCTGGAAGGCAGGGGGGTTTGAGACTTGCGATTTAGCAAAAATTCCGTGTTATCGAAAAATAGCCCCCCAAAATCATATAGAATACTTTTATTACTTTTAAATACAGGTTTCCCTGTCACACGTAAATTATGAGGTAGGAAGGAGGTGGCGGGAAGATCGCAGCTGTTGTCAGGCAGTGTTGCCAGGTCTGCTTGACGAAATTACCCTACCTTCACTTTTGAATTTTTAGCTCCGGCCTAACCTGAGACCTCTAGGTCTTATCGTAATTATTGTTGTTGTTCTTCTTCTTGGGGCGACCACTTCTTAAAAGAGGTTCAACTCACTCACTCACTCACTCACTCTCTTCCTGCCATCCATTTTCTTTTACCGACATTGAATCATTTATCCGAGGGGTTCACCCTCAATAAAAAGGGTTCATTTTCAAAATTTCAATATAACCATATGAATACGAAAATCCAGATAAAACATAATTAATATTTTTTAGACCTTTACATATGGATATTTTATTATTTCACTTGAATCATTAAGAGCCAGAGCTTTTGAAGGGTTTTCCTTCATGTTCTTGTTCCTTTATGCCTCAAAAATTCCCTGTTTGTTCTTGAAGAATTATGGTCTTTTTAGTACTTCATCTGGTAGAAAGTTCTCTAGTTACTCTTGAACAATCTTTATATAATTTCCCTGTGTGGACTTGAAAATTCCCTAAAACAGATAAATAAAAAAGAAAGACCATCAATGTTCAAGAGAAAAGTAAACAAGGAATTATTGAGGCAAAAAAGGAAATTATGATGTTGAAGTTGGGGAAATTTTGTGCATCAGACCTGGCAACACTGGCTGTCACACATAATTTATGAGTGTCGGGAGGGGGTGATGGGATGATAGTGATCACAGCTGACACTCGTAATTTAATGTCTTATGAGGTCTTAACTTCTTAGTGGGCTTCTTTGGTAATTTATTAGGAGTCATGATAAATACTGTAGACACCCACAATACTGAATTATATCCCGGGATATTACTTTTTCGGATTTTTTTTTTCTATTTTTTGGGATACAGTAATTATGGGTAAAATTGGTGGGCCCAAAAAGTTCCGGGGGAGCGAGCATTCCGAGGTATAGACCTCCAGATTAAGGGACTTTTACTGTATATATAGTTGACTCTCGAATAAATCCAAGGGGTTCATATACAAAACGAGCAAAATCATAATGAACATGTCACAAAATTATATCACTGTCGTCTGTGAAGTGTGGGTGTGTTCCCACCACTTCTTCCGCGTTCCTTCCCCCCCTACCCTCGGTCTCCATTCACCCTAGCTCAAGGACAAGGGAATATAGGCCTAGCGTGCCTTGTCACCTTGTGTGTGACTCGCTCGTGTTTAGTAATTACAAGTTAACCACCAGCTTCAACACTCAGTCATGCTAGGTGGTGCATTTATAAAACGGAAGGCCATATCCATCGATATAAAGAAGGAACGTTTTTTCTCAGACAGAGAAAGGAGAAGGAAACACCAGCATATGGTTAATAAAGGTAAACAAACGATAGCACACACTATCTCCCCCCTACCATGCATGCCGACGACTCATTTCAGTAATGAGACGTCTGCAAAAACCTTAATACAAATTGTTATATGCTTAATACGAATTGTAATACTGTATTTGCATTTGTAAAGTAACTGTACAGTACACTTCTCTTCACTTTTAACACTCATCACTCCGCTCTGCCACCTCACTCAGCGCTCTGAGCGGGTCTGCGGTAAATCGAACAAAGAGTGATATTTAATCATATCTCCCCTATATATTACACAGTGTTAAATAAACAAGAACATGAAGGAAAACCCCTCAAAAGCTCCGGCTCTTAATGATTCAAATGAAATAATAAAATATCCATATGTAAAGGTCTCAAAAATATTAATTATGTTTTATCTGGATTTTCGTATTCATATGGTTATATTGAAATTTTGAAAATGAACCCTTTTTTATTGAGGGTGAACCCCTCGATTGAACCCCCTCTCGGTTGAACCTCTTAAATATTGGTTGAACCCCTTTTAAGAAGTGGTCATCCCAAGAAGAAACAAAAATGATGATAATAATAAATGATTCAATGTCGGTAAAAGAAAATGGATGGGAGGAAGAGAGTGAGTGAGTGAGTGAGATGAACCCCTTTTAAGAAGTGGTCGCCCCAAGAAGAACAAAAACAAGAACAATTATTCGGATAAAACCTAGAGCTCTCGGCTTAGGCCGGAGCTAAAAACGCGTTACTCAAAATCGCGTTATTCGAGAGTCAACCGTATCTGTATTTTGTGTTAATTTTTGTACATACTCCTTTTATTTTTCGTACACCCCCCCACTAAAATTCCTCGCTGTAACGGACGCCCTCTCCCCCCTATTAGTCCATTAGATGGAGGTTTAACTGTACATGTATTAAGAAATTTATTTGACAGAAAAAAATTAATGCGAGTGATTATGAACAAACGCTTGACTAATACCACATAAATTTACTTTATTTAACCTAACCTTACCTATTTCACCTAACCTAACCTTACCTATTTCACCTAACCAAACCTTACCTTATTTGACCTAACCTAGACCACAGCAGACTATTGGGACCTAACTGAGGCAAACTACTGGGACCTAACTGGACATAGGGTATTTTTGGTGCTACAGAATATTACAGTAATATTCAGTAAATGTTTGAATCTTCAAATGATGTAAGACTTGTATTGTTATTGTTTCAGATATGAAGTAATACTGTAGTTGGCAGCCCTGACAGCAATAACAGTGTGGTTGACAGCCCTGACAGCAATAACAGTATGGTTGGCAGCCCTGACAGCAATAACAGTGTGGTTGGCAGCCCTGACAACAGTAATAACCAAGTGGTCATATTGGTGGCAGAATAAAGCTGTGTCAGTGATGGAGGTGGAAGGAAGTGACACCATCAATGTTGTCAGAGAAGAGAAGTGTAACAAGTTGGTCTGTCAACATTGTGGTAAAAAATTTAGTAGGAAATGCCGTCTCACTCGCCATTTGTTGACTCATACTGGAGAGAAAATGTTTATGTGTGATGAGTGTGGTAAAGAGTTTAGTACGAAATCTTACCTTAAGCAACACATACTTATACACACAAGAGAGAAGAACTTTGAATGTGAAGTATGTGGTAAAAAGTTTGTGACAAAGAGTATTCTAAATCAACACATAGTTATACACACAGGAGTGAAGAAATTTGAATGTGAAGAATGTGGTAAAAAGTTTATGAGAAAGAAGGATATGAAGGAGCACATATTTATTCACACAGGAGTAAAGAACTTTGAATGTGGAGTATGTGGTAAAAAGTTTGTGCAAAGGGGTAATCTAAAGAAGCACATACTTATGCATACAGGAGTGAAGAAATTTGAATGTGAAGAATGTGGTAAAAAGTTTATGAGAAAGCGTGAACTAAAGCAACACATACTTATACACACAGGAGAGAACTTTAAATGTGAAGTATGTGGTAAAAAGTATCAGACAAAGAGAATTCTAAATCAACATATACTTATTCACACAGGGGTGAAGAAATTTGAATGTGATGAATGTGGTAAAAAGTTTATGAGAAAGAAGGATATGAAGGAGCACATATTTATTCACACAGGAGTAAAGAACTTTGAATGTGGAGTATGTGATAAAAAGTTTGTGCAAAGGGGTAATCTAAATCAACACATACTTATACACACAGGAGTGAAGGACTTTGAATGTAATGAATGTGGTAAAAAGTTTGTGACAAAGAGTGATTTAAAGCGACACATACTTATACACACAGGAGTGAAGAACTTTGAATGTGATGAATGTGGTAAAAAGTTTCTGACAAAGAGTGATTTAAAGCGACACATACATATACACACAGGAGAGAGGAACTTTGAATGTAATGAATGTGGTAAAAAGTTTAGTTGTAAATCTAACCTTAATAAACATATAAAAGTTCATACAGGAGTAAAGGATTTTGAATGTAATGAATGTGGTAAAAAGTTTAGTTGGAAATTTAACCTTAATCAACATATAAAAGTTCATTCAAGAGTATAGGATTTTGATTGTAATGAATGTGGTAAAAAGTTTTCTGACAAATCCCAACTCATGTTACACAAAACTGTTCACACATTTGTGCAGTGGCAATATCATAACCAATGAGGTTAAAGCCTAGGTCACACATTCCCGAACTGGAGTCCGAATGCATCCCGAAGTGACTTCGGGATGAATTCGGGCATGTTCAGAGAACTTTTTCAAGGTCAAGTTTTCATCGGTATGTATTCGGTATGTATTCGGTATGCATTCGAAACGTACTTTCGAATGCATACCGAATACATACCGAAGTCATACCGAAGTCATTCAGAATCGAAACCGAAGTTTGAAATTCAAAATATAATGTGTTGTTTTCGTTCCGAAATCAAACCGAATACAAACCGAATACAAACAGATGCCATACCGAATGCAAACCGAACCCCACCCGATTGCCAACCGAAGTCTGACAGATTGTATATATAGTTGGTGTACAGTATATTGTTACTATTATATTATATTATATTATATTATATTACTCTCTCTCTCTCTCTATCACTCTATTTATTTATTTATTCTGTGTGTGTGAATGAATGTATTATTCTCTCTGTGTGTGTGTATGTATGTATTATTCTCTCTGTGTGTGTGTATGTACTATTCTGTGTGTGTGTGTGTATGTATGTATTATTCTGTGTGTGTGTGTATGTATGTATAATTCTGTGTGTGTGTGTATGTATGTATTATTCTCTCTCTCTCTGTGTATGTATGTATAATTCTCTCTCTGTGTGTGTATGTATGTATAATTCTGTGTGTGTGTGTGTGTATGTATGTATTATTCTCTCTCTCTCTGTGTGTATGTATGTATAATTATCTGTGTGTGTGTATGTATGTATTATTCTGTGTGTGTGTATGTATTAATTATTCTCTGTGTGTGTGTGTAACAAACCCTTTCGGGGTTTATCAACAATTATTTAATTTTGTGAGGGTAACTACGATATATATGCATTTTAATTCCCACGTACTCAATTCCTATCACGAGCTAGCTAGGGTTAAAAGGAAACTCACCCTTTGTCTGGGTTTTTATTTTATCAAAAGGCTAAAGTCAAAGGTGTCGTTTCTTCCACAGGTTACAATTTGTATATGTATTTCATAGTTAACCTGGAAAGTAACTAGGAACGTTACATAACTTCCTAATTCTTACATTATAATTATAATAGTGACATCTTCTATCCAATAGTAAAGATGTCACTAAACATAAAGACAATAGTATGGATGTGTAGCAGAGATATTCATCTCCCACTGAATATAAAGGACAATGTAATATGGTAGTGAAGATATTATCTTCCACTTATCTCTGCTTCACATTGACTAATATGTCACGAGTCAAATTTTGACCCGTGACAGTGTGTAAGTATGTATTATTATCTGATAGTGTGTGTATGTATGTATGTATGTATTGTGTGTGTGTGTGTGTGTGTGTGTGTGTGTGTGTATGTGTGTGTATGTATGTATGTATGTATGTATGTATGTATGTGTATATGTGTGTGTATGATGCTACTCCCCCTCTCTCCAACGGCCAAAATTCAAACCGAATGCAAACCGAATGCAAACAGATGCCATACCGAATGTTCCGAAGTATTCCCGAATAGTTTACGAATATATCCCGATCTCTCCCCGAATTTTTGCCCATTCCGAATTGGTTCCGAATGTTTCATGCAACACCAAACATTCGGGAAACTTTCCGATTCAATCCCGAACTTTTGCAAATGGCCCCGAACCATTCCCGAACTCTTCCCGAACTATTCCCGAACACCCCGAATCATTGCCCGAATGCATCCCGAATACAAACCGAACACACTTCGGGATGCATTCGGACTCGAGTTCGGGTATGTGTGACCCTAGTATAAGAGGTGCGTCCATTGCACACAGGCCACCATCAAACAATGGGAAGTTTTCAAAACACCTCGGTGACCTACACTTCCTCAGGAAGGGTAGGTAAGTCTCATCCCGCCTGCACGTGGTAACCTCGGGTGACATCTCCCTAATTTTAATTTATTTTATTGTAAAAGGCTGGAGGTGAAGCTGAAGGGGGAGGCGGTGTGGGAGCATATTAGGTTCCCCACATATAGATAAAAAAAAAATTGTAATGTATATATTTTAACGACATATTTATATATAAGTGTTTATGTGTAATTTTCTTTTTCTTTTTTAATACTGTGTTGGTTTTTTAAACTTGACAATGCTGATGGCCCATGTCCATCCGGGAATGAGTGCTGCGTTAACCTTGCCAGCCACCAGCGGACCCCCAATGGGTGGAAGGACGGCTGCGGCTAGTGGCGTGGAGGAGTCTCTGGTAGTTACTTTGGGGGGCAGGAAAGGTGAAGAATGCTTCAAGGTGGTTTTGATCAATGTGAATGGAATGGTGCATGAAATGAAAAGGAGAGAGATAGTGGAGTGTTGCAGAAAAAGTAGAATAGATGTGTGTGGCATAACAGAGATGCATGTGATAGGATGGGGGTTGGAAGAGAGTGGGGATGGAGGGAAGAGTGTGTTGTGGGAAGGAATGGAAGGGGCGTAGTATGAACTGGTATGGATGAAAAGAGTAAAGGGAGAGGAAAATAAGGTTGTGCATTGTTGGTGTCTGGGAGGGTGTGGAAAGGAATAGAGGGAGTGTTGGAACAGGGAAAACTGGAGACACTTCTGCCGTGGCCACCCCCATGGAGGGAGTTCTCAGAGGGAATGAGGCATCAGAGCTATAGATAGATAGACAGTTCACACGTGTAATAAAACACTGAACATAAGCGGTGGCAAACAATGATTGCTCCCCTCCCCCCTAAGCATGATAGGAAAAAACTGAAAATATCAAGGGGTAGTACATTATATTGTAGGTGTATGGTGACAAGATGAGTATTCAGTGTTGATTCCACAGTGGTATTAGTTTGTTAGCTTACCAACCAACCACACCTGTAAGGCTTTATTATTTCCCAAAAGCTGAGTATCCACATTCACAAATTCTATCAAACAGATAGATAATGATGATCACTGCATAGTGTGTCACACACACAACACAAAGATGACAGTAATGTTTGGTGATAGGTTGATGTCTTAATCCCTAAAGACCGGTTGACGTGATAGACCGTCTTACGTAAGGAACCGGGCAACTGCACCTACCGTCACAGCGATTTAGCGCTATTTCGCGCCCTGTACGGCTAGTTTTTCTTGTCGTTGGGCAAGAAAATACACTCACAATATCGATCCGCTACCCACTCAGTCGATTCTGGAAGCCCACGATGGCTGGGCGATTTTTAAGTAATTGCCCTTGTCCGAATTTGTGCTCTAACGATCGTAAGAAAATACCGTAGTGAATATATGTACGTGAGTGACACCATGATATTCCTACAAGGTTACAAATTATTATTTAGTGTCTAGATCATGACACACGATATATAATGGGGTAGTAATAAGAAAATAACACCACAAAACACGCCCATACAGGCACAATTGATAGTAAATATACGTGTTTCCTACGGTACAAGTCGGTTTGTTTATCATTTTCTAAGTGACAGTTACACGATGATATATTCCTACAAGTGTTCATACTATTTTTTGTGTTGAAATCATGACATACGATACATAATAGTAGTAATACGAGTGAGTTGACAATGGACTTGGGCGGGAAACTGAACTCGTCATGCCGTAGTCACACTGCACTCACGCGTAGACACAGACACACCCCTGTCTCGCGCACAAACATGGTTCACTTCAATTGCCCTATCTCCACAACTATTCATCGTACAGCCCTCCCGATGGTACCATTGGAAAGAGGAAGAGTTGAAGGTAAGGATGGAACAATTTTGAAGTCAGTACACTATATAGGTTAAGAGTGTGAGCGTTGTGAATATAGGGCAAATCGAGGAATTTTGACGCTAGCGGCAGGGTAGAAACGTGGAGGCAGGGTCTACCCTTCCCGGACTGCAGGGGTTAAGGGGGTGTGGGAATTGGGGGGACAGGTTTGGGGTTGGGGGGTGCGGGAGTAGGGGGACAGGCTTTGGGTGGGTGGGTGGGAGGGGGTAGAAAGCTTGTCCCCTATTCCCGCACCCCCCTAACCCCCCCAAGCCTGTCTTGCTACTCCCGCACCCTCCAAAAAACACCCAAGCGTGTCCTCTACTCCCACCCCCCCTTAATATTAAATGTATTATTAGAGCTGAAATATGATATAATATAATGTGGCCTTGATATATGTTAAAATAACAGCTGCTGTTTGTAGTGATAGGTTGGTATCATATGGGACCCTGTGATGTAGTCAGAAAATTGGAGGTAAATGAGTCCTTCAATTACTGCTATGAAACACCACCTACATGAAAGGAGTTTGTTTTGTGGTGTAATCAGGAGGAATCAAAGCCACTAATTCTCATATACAATCACAGGGTCCATAACATTAAATGTATAGTATATGTAGGACAGAAGCCTACAGGTAATACAGTACTACTATATTATAATATAATATGGCTTGCAATAACTGCAGAAATGTTGAAAAAGTATGTGTGTGTGTGTGTAGAGGTAGTGGTGTTTGTGGAGTGGATGTTGCTGATATTGTAAACCCTGATATACAATGAATAAATCCTTGTATCCACCACTGTCTTCATTTTACACTCAGTTCCTCATTGATGACCACAAAATGTATGTGTGTTCCCAGCCTTTTGTTATTCTTTACCATACACACTGAGTGATTTACTCACCCTGTGTTAAAAAGAAGTTAGTGTGTGTGTGTTACCAGGCTTGTGCTATTCATTACCATTGCCTTGGAGGCAGGGAGAGGTGCCAGAGGACTGGAGAAGAGCCATAATTATGACTCTGTATAAGGAATGGTATGGGGAGTAGGGACGAGTATGGTAGCTATAGTGGAAAAAGACTTCGTGTGATAGGAAAGGTGTATGGGAAGGTTCTTACTGAGTGATGACTGAAGTAACTGGGAATAAAGTTAGGTGTGGTTCAGAAAGGAATGTGCACCAGATCTTTACAATAAAATCAACATTGGAGAAATATATTGGGAAGAGTAGGAAGCTGTATGTGCCTTCATGGATGGAGAAAAAGACATATGATAGGGTTGATTGATGAGCTATGGCAGTTGTGCTAAGGATTTATGGTGTTGGTGGGTGGTTGCTGAAAGACATTGAAAGAGATGAAGGTCAAAGTGAATGGTTTGGGTGGGTGCCAAGCTGAGGTTGAAGGGAAAACAATGGTCCTTGGTGACAAGTTTACTTGCTGATGATACTGTGATGATGGCTGAGAGTAATAGGGAGCTGCAGAGGGTGGTGGATGAGTTTCAGTCCCAGTGTAAACAAAGAAAACTGTTGGTGAATGTTGGTAAAAGTAAGGTAATAGTATTTGAAATGGCAGAAACTGAAGTGATTGACTTTAGTACACCGTATAGGGTGGGAGTGACAACTGGGACTGTAGTCACCCCTTGGTGAAAGGAGAGAGAGAAAGAATGATGAAGGTAAAACATATAGAAGAGCATGTGTTGATGGAGAGAGGGTCATAGAATCACACACACGGCTGGTTATTGGTGTTTTAAGATCGTAAGTGGCGAGGTTGTGAGGTAATACTCGAGTAGAGGAGGTTTACTAGAGGAGTAATGTTTGTGTTGTTCCCTCAACTGATCAGTAACAGAAGACCGGACCACCATCCATGACCCTCGAAAGGTAGGAGTGGGTCAGTTTGGAGGCGACCAACATGGTACAATCATCAGTGGACAGTACAAGACAGTGTGGTAGTTAAAATT
>JAWZYT010000248.1:75000-92500 GCA_034508575.1 Petrolisthes manimaculis | reverse complement strand
AGATTAATGTGTGTGTGAGAGAGAGAGGGGGAAAAGTGGAGAGGGAAAAGTGAAGTTCGGCTCTGTCACCCTCCCACTCCAAGACCATGTCAAGATTCTTGGAGTGACCTTCGATGCGGAGCTTCGATTCAAGAAGCATATTCACCACATCGCCCATCAGGCCTCCCTTCGGGTCTCTGCCTTACGTAGAGTGGCAGCTTTCCTGGACAAACGTGGCCTTATGACACTCTACAAGGCACAGGTAAGACCCCACTTTGAGTATAGGGCCCTGACGTGGATGTTTAGTGCTACAACACATCTGAAGAGACTCGACAAAGTGGAGCGAAGAGTGCAGCGACTGATTGAGAACAACATCTGCCCTCCTCCCTTACAAGACATACCTGCCCTGGACACACTAGAGCACCGCCGTGACGTAGCTGCTCTGGTGGTCCTCCACATGGCACAGGTACAAGAGGTGCAACACCTGGCAGGACTTAGGCTCCCTCCGCGTGAGGCTGTGAGAGACACGAGAACGGTGTCCTCCAGCCAAGAGCAGGTCGGGGTGCCGAGGTCACACTCCAGTCAGCACCAGAGGACCTTCACTGCCAGAACCTCACGAATGTGGAATATTTTCACTGAGGCAGCTCCCACCATGCAAGACCTGTCCACCCAACAAGTGAAGGTGGCTGCTCACAGGTGGTGAGGAACATTGCCAATGCCAATGAAAATATAAACATTCAAACAACGTGGCTTTTCAGATAGTGCCACGAGGAAAAGTGGCACTTTAAGCCGCACTCTAGTGTACAACGGGCCGTTTTTTTTTTTTCTTAGCTACTTAGCTTGGCCACGTACAGCTAGATAGAAAATTAAAAAAAAAAAAAAAAAAGAGAGAGAGAGAGAGAGAGAGAGAGAGAGAGAGAGAGAGAGAGAGAGAGAGAGAGAGAGATTTATGGCTCAAAATTTATCTTTGAATGGCAGTCCATAAAGGTGGTTACTGAGTTGACTTGGCCTCCCCCCTACCCCTCATCCACTCTACCAATACCCCCTCCCTCCCCTCCCCATGTTCTTACCCCCACTAACACCATACCACCCCTCCCCCTACCCCCCCATTGATTATTTTATAATGATGTCATGATTTGGTGGAGAATATAGTTCACATTATGGGTAATAATTTATTTATTATTAATTATTTTGAATTAATTATTATATAATCAAATTTCCCGTAATTTTCCCTACATTTTGATATAATAATTTCTTTAATTATTTAATTAATTAACGAGATTAGCGAATATTTTCTATTTATAATTTCCAACCGTGACTAATTGGTACATTGGAGCACTTTGGGTCCTCCAAGGTATCTCAGGCAACACAACTTAATGCAGGAATAATACAGTTTGGAGGAATCAGTTTGCTCCACAATTACCCTATGAAAATCTGGGTTCCTTTATAGTACTTTGATTCCTCCAAAGTATGTCAGGAAAGAGAATTAATTAATATATATAATGGCATTAATCCTGTTGTATGGAATAGTTTGGAGGAATCAAATTGGTTCAGTATCACCACAACCAACACCACAGCTTCGAATGAACTTGGTTCGAGTGAATCAACTTGGTGAACCATTTTAAAGGGGGTGTAGGGAGGGGGAGTATATTAGGGAGGTATGGGAAGGTGTAGGGAGGGGTTTGGGTTGGGTGGTTGGAGAGGTATAGTGGGGTGGTAGTTTCGAATGAATCAGTTTCGAATGAGTGAATCAGTTTCGATGCTACTACCCCTACATAACCCTTACCTACACCCCCCCTAATACACCACCCCCTCTCTACACCCACCCTACATCCCCCCATACCCCCCTAATACAACCCCTCCTCCTTACACCCCCTCTTAAATGGTTAATCAAGTTGATTCATTCGAAGCTAATTCATTAAAAGCTAATTCATTCGAAGCTAATTCATTCGAAACTGTGGTATTTGTTGTGGTTATACTGGACCAATTTGATTCCTCCAAACTATTCCATACAACAAAATAGATATCATTATATTTATTAATTAATTCTCTTTCCTGACATATTTTGGAGGAATCAAAGTACTATAAAGGAACCCAGATTTTCAAAGGGTAGTTGTGGGGCAAACTGATTCCTCCAAACTGTATTATTCCTGCGCTAAGTTGTGTTGCCTGAGATACCTTGGAGGACTCAAGGTGCTCCAATGTACCAATTAGTCATGGTTGGATTTTATAAATATATAATATTCGCTAATTTCGGTAATTAGTTACATAATTAAATAAATTATTATTTTTTTTAAATGTAGGGAAAATTAAGGGAAATTTAATTATATAATAATTAATTCAAAATAATTATTGAATGATTAATTATGACCCAGAACGTGAACAATATTCTCCACCAAATCATGACGTCATTATACGATAATTAATGAGGGGGTAGGGGAGTGGGGTGGGGTGTGGTGTCTGGGGGGTAGGGACTTGGGTGTGAGGGAGGGGGTATAGGTAGAGTGGATGAGGGGTAGGGGGGAGGGGTAGTCAACTCAGTAACCCCATTTATGGACTGCCATTCAAACATTAATTTTGAACCAACATTCTCTCTATAAGTGATGGGGAATTTTCACTAGATATGGGGAATCAGAGGTACCAATGGGGAAATTATAGAAATTCCATCAAGCAGACCTGGCAACACTGCTCTCTATCTCTATCTCTCTTTCTTTCGACACATACCACCTCCTTTACACCCCTCCCCTACCCTCATCCCCCTACATTATCTCTCTCTCTCTCTCTCTCTCTTTGAAATGACGTCATAATTTGGTTTGGAGGAATCAGTTTGATCCAAAATTACTTTAGAATTATTTGAGGTCCCTTGTAGTAACTTTGGAATACATTGATTCCTCCAAAGTATGTCAGGAAACAGGATTAATTAATAAATATTATAATGGTATCTATCTACCCTGTTGCCTGGAATAGTTTGGAGGAATCAACTTGCTCCAATATTGCCACCAAACCCATTTATTTCATGGGATAATTAATAAGTATTTATACATTTCTTTTTGACTAAGGAAATTCACGAATCTAAGAAAAACTGCCTCTTTTCACCAGATAAAATAATTGTTAACAACAAAGTTATGGAAGTTCTCAGTCGGTGATCTCTTTCCTGCATGATTTCGGCCTCATAAAAATGTATAATTAGAGGTGAAAAACTTTTCTGATTGCTCTCATTTTTTTTTAACATAGGGCATTGTTCTTTCAGAAACATAGTGTTGTTTTTTTTAAGCCAAAGGTGTAGGTATGAACTAATATAAATGTTATTAGTTCTGCCAATCCCTGTACTATTTTATGCTTGTAATTGCTGTTTTACTGTATGTTACACACCAATTCTTATCTATGATGTTAATATAATTACTGAATAATATCATCTTAAAGTGCAGACGTATCATGTATCAGTAATTATCGCGGGGAAGATTTTACAAAATACATCTAACTCGGCCAACACTCTGTTCCCCAACTTCCATATTAAAACCGCTGGTGATCACATGCAACCCTTCAGTTAGTGACCCCGGGAATTGAAACACATAATTATTATTTATTTATTATTATCATTATTATTATTAATGGATAGCAAGCATGAATGAAGGAGAGAGAGAAAATACGAAGGTGGGAAAGAAGAGAGAGAGAGAGAGAGAGAGAGAGAGAGAGAGAGAGAGAGAGAGAGAGAGAGAGAGAGAGAGAGAGAGAGAGAGAGAATAAGTTAATTCATAAAAGAAAACGGTAAAATCTTAACACAGTCTCATTTATTTTTTCGTTTATTTTTTATAATAACTGTTTTAAGGCTAGAATTATTTTATAATTTTTCACTTCTTTACACCTTAATTAATTATTGGTAAATATTAATCCCATTTATTTCATGGGATAAATAATATTTACATAAAGTTTATAATAAGGAAATTGAAACACATATTATTATTATTATTATATTATTACTGGGGAGACTGTATGAAAGAGAGATTGCCTTTGTGTGTGAGAGAGAGAGAGAGAGAGAGAGAGAGAGAGAGAGAGACTGTGTGTATGTAAGTGAGAGTAACTGTTTGTGTGTATGAGAGAGACTGAGAAAGAGAGAGGAACTGTGTGTGTGTAAGAGAGATTTCAATTGTGTGTGCAGAGAGAGAGAGAAAATTGAAGGAGGGACGACAAACAAAGTTATTTTTATATCTTTATTTTTTTCTTTATATATTTATTCATTTACAAATTGTTTTTGAAATATCATATATATATATATATATATATATATATATATATATATATATATATATATATATATATATATATATATATATATATATATATATATATATATATATATATATATATATTGTGGTAATTCGGGGTTAACAGACTCTAGAATATGATATACTTTATTGGTAGGGCACAGGGAGTCACACAGAATAGGAGGTTGGTTTGGTAATACAGGATACTGGAGTATATACTGCTGTGCTGGACCGGGCCTGGAGTGCGTGGCGGTCTCTTGGGCAGGTGTGTCGGTCGGTCCTCTTCGCCAGAGCTGGTGTGTGTGTCCGTGGTAGGTCGGGAAGCCAAGTGAAGGTGTTCTTGTGTCCAGTGTCCGAGGGTGAGTGAGGAGGTCAGAGGGCAGCGGCCTGGCTTTTATGACCTAGGGTAAAGGATTGGCTATTGCCCCAGGCGCTTTGGCCAGGGATTAAGCTAAATATAGACTGGAGAATACAGAATGTTCCCTCTGACTCCTGTGGTGAGAGGAATAAGAAGTGGTACACTACAGTACTCCCCCTCCCCCCAACAGACTGAATTTTATTAGGGGAGAGGAGAAGGAATACATACAATACAATAAGATACCAAATAATGCCGACATAATACATGAAAATATATAATATGTGCTGTGTGCAGTCGCTAGAGGCGTCATAGTGGCGTAGCGAGGCTGTTAAGGGCACAGCCGTCAGAGGCGTCGTAGTGGCGTGACGAGGCTACTTGGGTCCTGTGTAGTCGTCACTCGTCAGCGGCGTCGTCAGAGGCGTCGTAGTGGCGTGACGAGAGGTGTGGCGAGGTCGGCAGAGGCGTTTAGTGGCGTGACGAGGCTGGTAGTGTCGCAGTTGGCAGAGGCGTTTAGTGGCGTGACGGGGCTGCTTGGGTCGTGTGTAGTCACAGGCGTCATAGTGGCGTGACGAGTGGCGGGCACAGTCGGCCGAGGTAGGAGGAGAATGGGGTAGGGTGGGTGAGAGGGGTGGAGGTGGACGTAAGGAAGGGTGAGTAGGTTGGAGTAGGTGGGGCGTAGGTGGTAGGAGGTCTAGGTATGGATTTGCATACGGGTTGAGTAGGGTGAGGAGGGTATGGTGGTAGAGGTATAGGTAGAATGGGGGAGGGAAACTGTGTGGTGGGTACACGTGAGGAAGGAGTCGGTTGGATGGGGGCACAAGCATGTGGTGGGGGAGATATGGGTTGGATGGGAGAGGTGTAAGTGGGGAATGTATGGGTTTGAGTATAGGTTGGGTGGGGAGAGGAGAGTATGGGGTGAGCGCACGTAAGGAGGGAGCATGTTTGGTGGGGAAGAGCACGTGTGGTGGGGTGAGAATTGGGGGAGTTAAGCGTGGTGGTGGGGGGAGTGGGGGAGGCGTGCGTGGTGGTTGGGGAAGTGGTGGCGGCGTGCGAGGTGGTTGGGGTGGGTGTGTGGGAGGCGTGCGTGGTGGATAAATGGTGTGTGTAGGACGAAGTGGTGGTGAGGTTTGGGTGGGGGAAGGTGGTTGGAGAAGTGGGGGCGACGTGCGTGGTGGTTGGGGTGGTGGTGGGGGGAGTGTGGGAGGCATGCGTAGTGGTTGGGGAAGTGAGGACGGCGTGCGTGGTGGTGGGGGAAGTGAGGGAGGCGTGCGTGGTGGTTGGGGTGGTGGTGGGGGCGAGCGTGGTGGTTGGGGTGGTGGTGGGGTGAGTGTGGGTGGCGTGCGTGGCGGTGGGGGAAGTGAGGGCGACGTGCGTGGTGGTGGGGGAAGTGAGGGCGGCGTGCGTGGTGGTTGGGGTGGTGGTGGGGGCGAGCGTGGTGGTTGGGGTGGTGGTGGGGTTCGTGTGGGTGGCGTGCGTGGTGGTGGGGGAAGTGAGGGCGGCGTGCGTGGTGGTTGGGGTGATGGTGGGGGCGAGCGTGGTGGTGGGGTGATGGTGGGGGCGGTTGTGGATACGGGTTGGGTGGGGAAAGGAGAGCGGGGTGGAGAAAGCGAGCGTGGTGGGAACAGAGAGCGGGGTGGAGAAGGCGGGTAGGGTGTGGACAGAGAGCGGGTTGGGGAAATAGGGCGGGGTGGGGAAAGCGAACAGGGTGGAGAAGGTGGGTGGGGTGGAAGAAGTGGCGGAGGTATGGGTTGAGTAGGTGTAGGAGAGGGGGTGTATGAGAGAAGGAGATTAGTGGAGGGTGTTGTGTCGGTTGGTTGGGGGGGTACATGTGTGTAGGGTGGTGGAGTTTGAATGGTGGTGTGGCAAGGTGATGTGTGGTGCGGATACGTTTGATCGTACCCGGTGGTGTAGTGCGTGGGTGGTTGGAGATGAGTTTGGGGATAAGTTGGTGATGTGTGGTGTGGATAGGTTTGAGGTAATGAAATGGGATGTTGTTGCGGTGTGGGGTAATATTGTTGTGAGGAAGGAAAGGCTTGTTGTTGAGTGGGTTGGGGGATGGTGTCATAGTAGTATTGTGTTGGTTGTGGATGTGGTAAGGTGTGATGGTATTGTGGTTCTGGTGTAGGTGGATTATACGTGGTGGTATAGTGTGTGGCTGGTTGGGGGTGAGAGTAGGAAGGTGGCGATGTGTGGTTTGGGTATGTGGTGGTATAGTGTGTGGCTGGTTGGGGGTGAGAGTAGGGAGGTGGCGATGTGTGGTGTGGATATGTGGTGGTATAGTGTGTGGCTGGTTGGGGGTGAGAGTAGGGAGGTGGCGATGTGTGTTGTGGATATGTGGTGGTATAGTGTGTGGCTGGTTGGGGGTGAGAGTAGGAAGGTGGCGATGTGTGGTGTGGGTATGTGGGATTATACGTGGTGGTATAGTGGGTGGCTGGTTGGGGGTGAGAGTAGGGAGGTGGCGATGTGTGTTGTAGATAGGCCTTAGGTGCTGTGCGTGGGTTGAGTGTGGGGTTGTGTGGGATGTGGGTGTTTTGTGGCGCCAGTGAATATCGCCCATGTGGGGGTAAGAAACGCATTGTGGGAGGGGGTAGAACACTGGGGAGAATTACAAAAAATATATATTAATCACTGGGTAACTTCTGCAGTTTGCTGACGACGTCGTGGATGAGCGTAGAGGCAGGGTGGCTTATCGCTGCGTAGAGGCGTCGAGTGGCGTACTGGTGACGTCGTCGTGAGACTGTAGAAGTGTAGAGATTGGACTGGAGTGGGGGGTACCTTGGCTTGCCGTTACCCGTGTCGGAGGAGGTGAGATGATCGGGCAGCGATGCACGTAGGGTTCTTGTTTGTTGTGTTGGTGGCGTAAGGAGATGGGGCGTGAGGTGTGGGGTGGCGTAGAGATGTGGAGTGACGAGTGGAGCGGTGGCGCACGTGATGTGGAGTGTGGAGTGGTGGTCCAAGAGTCACCCGTAACACGTGGCGTGGAGTGGTGGAGTAGTCGAGGCTTACATGTAAAGTATATCAAAGTATATATTACTAGAGCAGTCACTCCGGGGTCACCAGTGTGGTAATTCGGGGTTAACAGAGATCGCCTGATTGTGTGGCACAACAAGGAAGACTACAGACAGAGGGAATGTTTGCTCGGGGGTACATACCTCTGAACCACCAGTCCCCTTGTCTAATGCCTTCGAAGAAACAGATCTCATTATCACCCTGGCTCCCATTTGGGGGTCTGAGTATCCGTGCGGCTTCGGTTAACCAGACAACAACTATAACAACTTAAAAACAATGATCAACAATATTTGATTATAAATATACTTATATGAAAAATTAACAAAATAACCTTCTCATACTATTGGAATTAAATAAAATCTGAAGAAATCTAAGGCAATGTTAGTCATAATCTAAGTTATGGTAATTCTGAAAATTCCTTCAGAACATGAACACTTACCAGACATGCCAACACCGTCACACCCACCCATTCATATAAACACCCAAGGAATTGAGAAACTTTTATCTGAGGTAGACATACACAAAGCGACTGGTCCATACAATATACTCTGCAAGATATTGAGGGTTAACGCTAATGTTCTTGCCCCTGTCCTGCCGGTTATATTCTCACAGACTTTACAGACCGGTGAACTCCCTCAAGATTGGCTTTTGGCAAATGTGACCAAAATGTTTTAATCCGGAGACAGAACCTGCCCATTAATTATAGACCAATTTCACTTACCTCAGTCCCCTGCAAAATTTTAGAACATATAATGGACCATTTTGATAGGCAAAACATACTGACTGACAATCAGCTACACAAGACCAACCTCAACACAGTCACTTCCCTCAAATACTTGGGCGTCCACATCTCGGCGGACATGAGGTGGAACACACACATAGGTAGCATTAGGGTCAAAGCTAATAGGGTCCTGGGATTCTTGTGCAGGAACCTCAGCAGGTGTAACATACATCAAAATTATTGCTTACAACACTTTCGTTCGACCACACTTAGAGTATTGTGACACCGTCTGGGACCCACACACTTACAATATTATCAATAAATTAGAGTCTATACAAAACAAAACTGCAAGATGGGCCAGACGTGATTACAGACACACTACATCAGTCACTTTGCTTAAACAAGACACAAAACTAGACCCATTGGCAACACGAAGACAGATACACAGACAACAGATGATATACAAAATCACAAACAAGTTAGTTGACAAAGACAAAGACACATATCTACACCCTACAAGTATACAATCCACTAGAGGCAGCCACAACTTAAAATATCATACATACCAGACAAGCACTGATATATTTAGACACTCATTCTTTCCCCGCAGCATCCAAGAGTGGAATTATCTCCCATCTCATATAGTTAATAGCCTTGGCCACTCTGGACACTTAGAAATAGGATCACCAATCATTACCTCCCCAATCCTAATCCTCAACCCACAGTCCCTGACCCAATCCACCCTCATCCTAACCCCCTTCCTAATCCTACCCTGGATCCCTAAATCCCCCGCACAACCCCCGCATATTATGCTGCCCACGAGCAGCCCTCTGCGGGACCCAAAAACTTAGACTTAAACTTAAACTTGCTGCTGTTTATTTTGGTCAAAGCTTTGTAATTGTCAAATGAGCTCTTGTTGTTATAATGTTTATTATAAAACTATATATATAATAAATATGATATATCTCTCTCTATATATATAATTATGAAGGAATTATTATAATGTCAAAATCATATTTTTATATCTCATGTAATGCTATATTTCTATTAATAATGTTAATATTTATATACAGTCTCTACATTGACTTATATCAGTGTTGCCAAATCCATAGAAATGGTTTTAGGTAATATTGAAGTCCACATAGGGACATACAGTCGTGGTTAAATATAATCATCCATATAGGAGTAACTTACGTAAACTTTTGACAGCTTCCCTCTGTTCCTTAGATGATAAACTTTCCAATAAATAGATTTTGTATCATCTTTTAATTTACTACAAGCAGCTACACACTACTTAAAACAATAACATCATATATGAAGGTGGAAAACATTAAACAGTAAATTGTTTGAGATACCCATATGTGGATGATTATTATTGACCGCGACTGTACATACATACAGTCGTGGTCAATAATAATCATCCACATATGGGTAACTTTAACAATTTACTGTCTAATGATTTCACGTTCATATATAATTTTATTGATTTATGTAGTGTGTAGCTGATTGTAGTAAATTAAAAGATGGTACTTTATCTATTTATAGGAAAGTTTATCAGCTAAGGAACAGAGGAAAGCAGTCAAAATTTTACGTGAGTTACTCCTATGTGGATGATTATTTTTGACCACGACTGTACATGCAACATACATACATTTATATACACACATAACATACATACATATATATACACACATAACATACATACATTTTATTATTATATACAGTCTCTACATTGACTTATATCAGTGTTGCCAGATCAGTTGTATGCCGATGATACTCAAATTTATTTAGCACTTAAGGGGGTGTGGGAGTAGGGGACAGGCTTGGGGTGGGACTGGGGGTGGGAGTAGAGGGACAGGCTTGGAGTGGGTAGAAAGCCTGTTCCCCTATTCCCCCACTCCCTTAATCCCCAAGCCTGTCCCCCTACTCCTGCACCCCCAAAAACCCCTCAAGCCTGTCCTCCTATTCCCACACCCCCTTAATTAAATGAAGAAACAACTGAGTGTTTGATTGTAGGGAAGAATAATGACATACAAAGATTTGACATTTCCGAATTACTCGTGCTTGCCTCTGTCTGTCTGTCTGTCTGTTTAAGTTGAAGGGGGAGTGGGAATAGAGGGACAGGCTTGGGGGGGACTAGGGGGGTGTAGGAATAGAGGGACAGGCTTGGGGTGGGTAGAAATCCTGTCCCCCTATTCCCACACACCCCTAACCCCCCCAAAAAAAAATCAAGCCTGTCCCCCTACTCCCACACCCTCCCAGTCCACCCCAAAGCCTGTCCCCTACTCACACACACCCTTAAAAATATTTGAGGGCCCTTACTGGAGCTCTATGAATTCTCCAAACTACTCCAGGCAACAGATTCCCAATTAGAAATACTGAAGGGTTCTGTTGCCTGGATTAATTTGGAGAATTAATAGAGCTCCAGTAAGGGCCCTCAATTTTTTTTAGGGTGTATGTGAGTAGGGAACAGGCTTTGGGGTGGACTGGGAGGGTGTGGGTATAGGTGGACAGGCTTGGGGTGGGTAGAAAGCCTGTTCCCCTATTCCCGCACCCCTCAACCCAACCCCCCCAAGCCTGTCCCCCTACCCCTGCACCCCCTAAACCCCCACCCCAAGCCATTCCCCCTATTCTCACACCCATTTAACTATATAGTACTTTACACACTTAGTCCTGGGTCTGACTATTATTATTATTACTATTATTAATATTATTACTGTTATTATTATTATTATTATTATTATTATTATTATTACTATTATTAATATTATTACTACTATTATTATTATTATTATTACTATTATTATTATTATTATTACTATTATTATTATTATTACTATTATTATTATTACTATTATTATTATTATTATTACTATTATTATTATTACTATTATTATTATTATTATTACTATTATTATTATTATTATTATTATTATTATTATTATTATTATTATTATTATTATTATTATTATTATTATTATTATTATTATTATTATTATTATTATTATTGCTATTATTACTACTATTATTATTATTATTATTAATATTATTACTATTATTATTATTATTATTATTACTAATATTAATATTATTACTATTATTACTATTATTATTATTACTATTATTATTACTATTATTATTATTATTATTACTATTATTATTATTATTATTATTATTATTATTATTATTATTATTATTATTTATTTATTTATTGATGCAACTAGGCATCTGGCGGCGCAACAGCTAGGGTCATATACCGCCCAACTCAAAATTATTATCCTCAACTAACAAAATCACAAACTCCCGAAAGGGACACGCATCATAACTAAATTACACACAAATTATAAAAACACACCATTACTAAAAGAACGCGTCAACTTAACTAATATATAAAAAAGAATCACGACTAAATATCAAATTATTTAAAAACCATAAGTATAATAAAATCACAATTTATGGAGGAGGCCAGCCTCCTCCACATAGGAGAGAGTGTTCCCTCCCACACTACAAGCCTCCTCCCCGAGCACCAGGGAGAGACTGTAAGAACCGTCACCCACACGGTACTCGGAGAGGTGCCTACGACGCAGGTCCCCAAAACTGGGACACTCAACAATAATATGCCTCACTGTCAAAGGGACCAGACAATCATCACAGTAGGGAGGGTTAATCCTGTCCATTAAAAAGCCATGAGTCAATAATGTGTGGCCAATGCGGAGACGGACAAGAGCCGTCTCCCACCGGCGGGACAAGCCGCTGTAGCTCCACAAACCAAGGCGTTGGCGGATGTCACGGAGCTTGTTAGCCCCGACTCCGTCCCATCTGTCCTGCCAGCAGGAATGAACGGCAGCATCTATATAGGGTCGAAGGTCCACTGCAGGGACAGGATGATGCCCGGCAGGAGGCCGAGAATTGGAGACCACAGCCTTAGCCAGGGCATCAGCTCGCTCATTACCATCGACACCCACATGGGCCGGGACCCAACAGAAAGTGACTTTGCGTCCACGACGACCCAGGAGGACAAGCCACTCAAGGATGGCCAACACCAGGGGATGGGAAGAGTTAAAATTGCACAAGGCCTGCAAGGCACTACAAGAATCACTATAAATAGTAAAAGAAGGCTGAGGGAGAGTAAAAATCACTTGGATGGCATATAAAATGGCCGAGAGCTCAGCAGTGAAAATCGACATGACAGAAGGAAGTCTACCACCACGGCAAAAGTCAGGAAAGACAACTCCAAAACCAACTCCAGGATCAGACTTTGACCCATCTGTGTACACAGGGAGGGACTCCCTGTGAGTGAAGGCATGTTCTAAAAACAGGGAACGAGCCACTGGAGGAGGAAGAGATTCTTTTTTGTCTGTAAAACAGGTGCAGGGAAAAACTTGTGGAAGAAGCCATGGAGCCACCCTGGGGACCCTCACAGGACGAATCTGGAAATCTTCAATTCCCATCTCCTCCATAGCCTTCCTGACCCGGAAGCCAAAGGGCCAAGGTGTACGAGAATGTGAAAGGTAATAATTAGACATGATATCAGATGACACCGCCAAGCAAGGAAGGAAGTCGGGAAGTCGATGTAATCGATGCCAACAACGAACCATTGTGGACTGGCGACGGAGATCTAGAGGTGGTTCGTTAGCGTCCACCAGGAGACTGGGGATTGGTGATGACCTGAACGCTCCAGTTGCCAGACGTATCCCAGCATGATGAACAGGGTCTAAAACTCTGAGACGGACATCTGTGGCAGAGGAGTACACCTCACACCCATATTCAAGTTTTGACCTAATAAAAACACAACCTAACCTAACCTAACCTGGTATAGGCGAAGGAGGGTGGCCCGATCAGCCCCCTTAAGTGTACGTAAGTGGGGAACCCAAGTCAATCGTTTGTCGAAAAGGAGACCCAAAAAGCGAGTCTCCTCAACACAGCGTATCCGATGACCATACATGAATAAGTCCGGATCAGGGCGGACACCTCGGATGCGGCAGAAGTGCATAGCAACCGTCTTGGCAGGAGAAAATCGAAACCCATGAGAACCAGTCCAACGTGACACTCTGTCAAGGGCAAGCTGCATGCGTCGCTCCGCCACTGACATACGGGAGGCAGCAAACCAGACTGCTAGGTCATCAACGTACATCGAGTTGGCTATACCGTCCGGAAGGGATGAGGCAATGGCATTAATTGCTACTGCAAACAATGTGACACTGAGGACACTTCCCTGGGGGACGCCCTCCTCCTGTGCAACAGATGCTGAGAGAGCTGTACCAACCCTTACATAAAAACTGTGACCACTAAGAAACTCTTTAAGAAAGCGTGGAAGGCGACCTCGCAGGGCATATACATGGAGCTGCTGCAGGATGCCATATTGCCATGTAGTGTCATATGCTTTCTCTAAATCAAAGAATACACATACAAGGTGTTGATGTCGTGCAAAGGCCTCACATGCAGCAGCTTCCAACCTGACCAGAGCATCTGTAGTGGAACGATGTTTACGAAAACCCGACTGGGACGGAGACAGAAAATCACCCCGTTCCAAAAAGTATACCAGTCTGACATTCACCATCTTCTCAAATAGTTTACATAAACACGAGGTCAAAGCAATTGGTCGGTAATTGAGGGCAACACTAGAGTCTTTGCCTGGCTTGGGGAAAGGAAGGATGGTAGCAACCCTCCACCCAGAAGGGAAGACACCCTCCACCCAGATTCTGTTATATAAAGCTAAGAGAAATGAGATTGCCTCCTCACCCAAGTGTCGCAACATTGCATATGGGATGTTGTCTGGTCCAAGAGAAGTGTCCCCACAGAGAGAGAGAGCAGAATGTAGGTCTCTCAGGGTGAATATATGGTTATAACTTTCATTCTCATTCCCTGAGAAATTCAGGGCTGTACGCTCCTTGGCTCTTAACTCATGTCTCACAGCCAGAGGTCGAGAGTCACGGCTGGAGACTCTAGCAAAAGCCTCCGCCATGGTATTGGCCACTGTCAAACTATCCATAATCTGAACTCCATTGACCTTAAGTACAGGTGGAGAACTAGGAGAAAACTTCCCCGCCATCTTACGGACTCTCTTGAACACTTGAGTGAGTGGAGTTTTACTATTAATTGAAGACACATAGGCCTTCCAGGATGCACGTCGTGCCTCTTTTAAAACGCGTCTAGCCTGGGCCCTTGCCCGTCGGAAGTCCTCTAAAAGAGTTGGGTCCCCACGATTGCGACGAAGGTGAGAGAAAGCAGCGCGCTTCTCCCGCACAGCAGTGGTGCAGACTGGTGACCACCAAGGCACAGGACGTTTGGGAAAGTAGCCAGAAGTTTTAGGGATAGAGTTGAGAGCGGCAGAGTGGAGTACATCAGTGAAATATGTTACAGCCTCATCACAGCTACCAAAATCGGCTACTGAAGAGACCGAAGAAGTTAGTTCTCTAAAAAACTGCCAGTCAGCCTTCTCTAATTTCCATCTAGGAAGACGAGACTGAGGTTCATACTTGTTACCTTCTAAAAGTATAGGAAAATGGTCACTACCATATAAATCTGGCAACACTCTCCAAGTAAAATCTAACAGAGCACTGGGTGAGCAAAGGGAAATGTCAATGGCGGTAAAAGTCCCAGTTGGGCTATTAAAATGTGTCACATCTCCCGTATTTAAAACCCCTAATCCCTCATCCTCAATAAAAGAAGCTAATAAAACACCCCTGGGGTTGATCGAACTGTCTCCCCACAGAGGATGACGCCCATTAAAATCACCCAATAAAATAAAGGGAGAGGGAAGGTCCCGTACAAGACGGTTAAGATCACCCCTCTCAACTGTAACACTGGGAGGAAGGTATAGACTGCACACAGTGTAGGGGCGGTCCATAAAAACCTCAACAGCAACAGCCTGGAGCGGTGTGTCAAGCTCCAGGCTCGTGCATGGAACATCTCGACGAACTAGGATGGCAGAGCCACCATGGTGACCCTGCCCTTTAAATGAATTTGAATAAAATGCAGAATATGCTGGAGGACTGGCAGGAATGTAGTCCCCAAGCATTGTCTCTTGAAGAGAAACACATGCAGGTGAGAAACTAGAGAGAAGAATGCGAAGTTCTTCCCAAGAAGCACGCAAGCCACGGCAATTCCACTGAAGGACCTTAAATAGTGTTACTTTGGTCCTGGTTTATGGGAAGCCTCATGGAGGTACTTCCCACTACCACCTCGACCTGAGGGTCTACTCAAACGATACGTTTTGTCAAATCCTGGGCCACTAGAAGAGCGAACCCGAGGAGTAGTACTTGGGGTAGTATTTGGGACCCGCTGACGAGTCCCTGAAGCATTTGATATGTTTGATAAAGAGGAAGGTATATGAGCAGGGATATTCTTAGAAGCATTTACATTGGTATTGTCCTGTGCAGCAGTGGTATCACTGACACAGGCAGACACATCAACATCCATAATACAGGTGGTAGAATCACTCTGCTGTTCTAGCGGAGAAGAAACTGAATCTTTTGAAGTCGCGACATCAGTGGCATCCACATTAACTTCACGCTCCTCTGATAGTCCTGAAGAAAACTTGCGAGGAGGAACTTCTGTTGAATCAAGAGATTCATCAGAGCCACGAGAACGCTTCTGGTGACATTGAGAGGAAACTATGGATGAGTCCTCAGAGATGGTTGCTTTATAAGGAGGAACATCTATTGAGTCAAGTGCCTCAGAGGAACCATGAAGACGTCTCTGTGACCGTTTAGGTGACTTAAGTTTCCTTTTTGGAGAGCGTGTGGCAGCGTGAACCTCTACCACATGGACACCTTTAGCTAAAGTTGCAGAATTGTCATCCGTTGAAGGGTCACCAGAATGAGTGTCTGATAAGGTTTCCAAAACAGAGAAGGTATTATGTAGTGTAACCTTAGAAACGCTCTCACTGGAGCATAAAGCAGCTGCCTCTTGAGAGGGTTGAGAGGGTGCTACAACTGATTTGGGGCGAAGGGTGGAGGCGTATGTCTTAACACCACCATCCTTCTGTCGCCTGAAGTTGAGTTGCCGTCTGGCACTACCAATACTAATGAATTGGCTATTAGCCAAGTGGAGAATATCCTGCTCAAGGAGGTACATCTTACATTGGCGAGACCGCAAGGGGTGAGCATCTCTGCAGTAAAACCAGTAACTCTCTGACCGACATTAAGAAATAAGATGTGCGTCAGAAGCAGAACAATTACCACACCGGGAACGGTTGTTGCAGTTCCTCCTCCCATGACCAAACTCATAACAACAGAAACACTGTAAGGGACGCTCAACAAAAGGCTTCACCTCAAAAGAGGTGGGGTTAATGTTAATGCGATCTGGGATATGCGAACCATAAAAAGTGAGGATGATCATATTTTTACTGCCTTTCATTTTTGTTACTCGTTGGACATTGTCTGAGCACATAGCAAGAATGTCCTCTTCTGAAAATTCATATAGGTCTTCATTATATATACGCCCCTTGCTATAATTGAATGTTCGGTGTGGTTTGATAGATTCAAACATGCTATCAGTAGGACAGGGGAGATTGAGGAGCATCATGGCCTGAGTAAGATCTTTGGCTTTGATTAAGACGCCCTTACCATATTTCTTAATGTGGCCCAATGGTAGTACTCCAACTTCCTTCTCCAAATAACGGGAAGCATGGATAAGGTTACCACGCCCCTCCCTGTAATACGCCACAAACCAAAAGGGTGTTGGAACCTGACGTTCCTTTGGGACATTCTCTTTACAGTCATCAAAAACGTTAGGACAGTAGTAATTATCACTATCTACTACATTGGCAGACCGCATTAACTGAACTTTACAGTGAGTATCCCCCACTGTCAGAGAATCTTTTGCCTCAAATGCTGCTTTGGCAGCAGCATTTGTTTTGAATGTAATATAACACCGATTAGACCTACAATCACAGTCATAAGTGATTCGGATACGAAGGACTACTCCGAAACACTTAAAAATGGAGTGGATAGCACCATACGAAAGTGATGCCTGTACATTCGTTATTATCAATGTGTCACAACCACTAACACGGTTATCTGACACTACACTCGACCTGCTGGGTCTACTCATATTTGGAGCTCTCTGCTCATCACCACGACCAGATTTTGGCGTCTCGAGGGCCTGGTCGACCACCGCTCGAGAGTGAGATTTGGGTTTTATTGTATCCATATATCATTGATT
>JAWZYT010000248.1:0-72500 GCA_034508575.1 Petrolisthes manimaculis | reverse complement strand
TGTATTTGAATGTAATAACCATGCATTGTTGCCATACATTTATTACCTTTGGTCAACTTTTATTAAGGATAATGATATTGCAAATTTCTTGGTAAAGTACTCAACATTTAATACAATGGGATTTGTCACACATCTATCTATCTATCTATAGCTCTGATGCCTCGTTCCCTCTGGGAACTCCCCCCAAGGGGATGGCCACGGCAGAAGAGTCTCCAGTCTTCCCTGTTCCAACACTCCCTCCTTACTTGGTCCAGCACTCCCCTCCCCCTCATGTTACTCTCCTTTACATACTTTTCCAACACTCCCTCCTTACTCCCTACTCTGTCCCTCATGTTACTCTCCTTTACATACTCTTCCACTCTGTAATGCCATCTTACTGATGGTCTGCCTCTCACACCACATCCCACTTCACTTCCATAGCCTACACCTTCTTTACAAACTCCTCACCTTACATACACCTTCTTTACAAACTCCTCACCTTTCATTCTCTCTACACTTTTTTCCACATTCTTCACATTCAAAGTTCTTCACTCCTGTGTGTATAAGTATGTGTGTCTTTAGCTCACTCTTTGTCAGAAACTTTTTACCACAATCCCCACATTCAAAGTTCTTCACTGTTTTTTCTTCCATTGTGTTATTCTGAGGTTATCTTGGAGCAATGGACCCTAGCCAGCCAGCCAGCCAGGGGGTCTATAGTTGCCATCGTAACCATTGATCACAGAGTATCCAAGGACTCTCTTCAAAATGCTAACTGTTCCTTTTATTGCACCAAGTTGCACTTCACGTACACTTGGACAGACACACACACACATTGTTCCTTTTATTGCACCAAGTTGCACTTCACGTAGACTTGGGCAGACACACACACACACACACACACTGTTCCTTTTATTGCACCAAGTTTCACTTCACGTAGACTTGGGCAGAAACACACACACACACACTAACACACATTGTTCCTTTTATTGCACCAAGTTGCACTTCACGTAGACTTGGGCAGAAACACACACACACACACACACACACATTGTTCCTTTTATTGCACCAAGTTTCACTTCACGTAGACTTGGGCAGACACACACACACACACACACACTGTTCCTTTTATTGCACCAAGTTTCACTTCACGTAGACTTGGGCAGAAACACACACACACACACACACACACACACACACACTGTTCCTTTTATTGCACCAAGTTTCACTTCATGTAGACTTGGGCAGAAACACACACACACACACACACACTGTTCCTTTTATTGCACCAAGTTTCACTTCACGTAGACTTGGGCAGAAACACACACACACACACACACACTGTTCCTTTTATTGCACCAAGTTTCACTTCACGTAGACTTGGGCAGCCTGGGATGGATTCGAGATAGTTCTTCAGGCCTGTCGCTCCCACCACAACTGGAATGATCTCGTTACCTCCTCGTGGGTTGGATGGTTGGGAAGGAAGGATGGAAGGAAGGAATTACAGTAGCCTAGCTGTGTGTTTAAGTATGTGTGTCTTTAGATCACCCTTAGTCACACACTTTTTGCCACATTCTTCACATTCAAAGTTCCTCTATCTTGTGTGTATAAGTATGTGTCTCTTTAGTTTACACTTTGTCAGAAACTTTTTACCACATTCTTCACATTCAAAGTTCTTCTCTCCTAAGTGTATAAGTATGTGACTCTTAAGGATAGATTTCCTACCAAACTTTTTACCACATTCTTCACATTCAAAGTTCTTCACTCCTGTGTGTATAAGTATGTGTGTCTTTATCTCACCCTTTGTCAAAAACTTTTTACCACATTCTTCACATTCAAAGTTTTTCACTCCTGTGTGTATAAGTATGTGTTTCTTTAGCTCACTCTTTGTCAGAAACTTTTTACCACATTCTTCACATTCAAAGTTCTTCTCTCCTAAGTGTATAAGTATGTGACTCTTAAGGATAGATTTCCTACCAAACTTTTTACCACATTCTTCACATTCAAAGTTCTTCTGTCCTGTGTGTATAAGTATGTGTTTCTTAAGGTTACATTTCCTACCAAACTTTTTACCACATTCTTCACATTCAAAGTTCTTCTCTCCTAAGTGTATAAGTATGTGACTCTTTAGATTATCCTTTGTTACCCACTTTTTACCACATTCTTCACATTCAAAGTTTTTCACTCCTGTGTGTATAAGTATGTGTCTCTTTAGCTCACCCTTTCTTGCACACTTTTTACCACATTCTTCACATTCAAAGTTCTTCACTCCTGTGTGTATAAGTATGTGTGTCTTAAGGCTAGATTTCTTATTAAATTCTTTACCACACTCATCACACTTGAACAGTTTCTCTGTTGTGTTTTTCAATTGTGTTATTCTTTGGTTAGGTTAGGTTAGGTTAGGTTATCTTGGAGCGATGAGTTTGGGACACTACGAGCTGGACTCAATCCTGTAAAGATACAAATAATTAAGAACACACCAGAGAAATACCACACACATACACACAGACAGTTTTAGCCACACATACAGACATACATACACACAGTTTTAGCCACACATACACACAGTTTTAGCCATACATACACACACACATACAGACAGTTTTAGCCACACATAACAAAACACTTAACAGACTAATCTTATTAATTAACCCTTTGGACGCCAGCTTTGTTTTGATTCGTCGACCTTCGCTGCCAGCTAAAATTTTGGCGCGTCCCTTGAATGTGACGATGGCATATATTTCCTTTTTTCCCATTTAGTTTGAAAGAATTCTACGTCATACAATATCTCATTTCATTGCGGGATGTTGTTACTATTACGCACACCAAATGGCAATACAATTTTGATGACGATATACAAATTTATTACATAAATACATTTTTTTGGCAGTTGTTAGGTTCTGGTGGGTGTCATATTTCATCCCATATTCTTATATCATTACGTTTTGAAGCACAGCATCTGTGTGGGAAACCTAAAACGAGGTCATGTTTTAGAATAGGGAAGATTTATGGTGTTTATAAAAGTAATATAGGGTTTATTTTCACTTGAAAATCGATGTACTTATTCAGCAAATTGGGTTACATTTTTTATTAGTGTTGTCCGACACTGACTTGTTTACGTTACTGTCTTGTTTACGTTACCCTGAGCAACTTATCTGGTTACATATTTTTTTTCTTTTATGTAAATTAGTTCTGGGAATCTTTTTGTGTATTATGTCACTCTCTTAGAATATATATATACAGTTAAACCTCGTTATAACAGACTAATAGGAGGGAGAGGGTGTCCGTTATAGCGACGAATTTTTACGAGGGGTATGAAATTAAAAGAAAAGAAAAGTGTATGTACAAAAATTAACACAAAATACAGATACATCTACATAAATAGGTATGTAGTGATGTGTAAATAATGTACCTAAATGTTATTTACCTTGTGTGGTGGAGAGATGAGCATGCGTGGTAGTGGTGGAGGTGGTAGGGGGAAGGGGGAAGATAACGCGATATAAATTGTTTACATTTTATTAGCCATACTGTACTCTGATGTTTCCTTCTCCTTTATCTATTCGAGAAACACCTTCCTTCTTTCTATTGAAGGATATGGCCTTCTGTTTTGTAAATGCACCACCTGGCATGACTGTTGAAGCTAGTGGTTAACTCGTTATTACTAAAAACGAGATAGTCACACAAGTTGACAGGGCAGGTTAGGCCTATATTCCCTTGACCTTGAGCTATAGGGTGAATCGAGACATCTTGGCATTAAAATTACGTTTCCAGCAATAATTTCTGTCTTATCTACAATCTTATACCACCATGACATGCAGGAGGATTTTCTCTACATCATCCACCCATTTTTAATCATGGTAGCGTAATATTTATAAATAAATATCGGCATATAAAAAAAGCGGTATAAACATTTTTAGCTACGGTACTCATTTCACTTCAACTCGTATTTAATCGTATATTTTTAATGATATGGATAATTTTTTCACGATAAAAGTAATCCTCTATCATTATTCTGTCAGGTTACCAAAGTGCCAAGTAGATATTAAGCGAAATAAGTGAGGCACCAAAAAAACACAAAAAAAATGTACCTCGGAGAAATGCAACGTTTTGGTAAAGCAAAGGTAAGTGTGAACGGAGGTTGCCTGGAGATATTGAACAATTTGACCAATCAGAGACGAGTATTAATAGTACAGCTAGGCTCCAATTACAAACTAGGATGGGATAGACTATACTATTATTATTACCTTGTGTTAAGTAGTGTAGAAATAATAATAGTGTTATAAGCCAGTTGACATCACATATATGCAACAATCTGTAAATAATTAAATAGCCTTAATAAATAGTAACAGTAATAATAATAATAATAATAATAATAATAATAATAATAATAGTAATAATAAATATATAAGTAAATAATAACTATAGGCAACAATCTGTAAACAATTATAAACATATTAATAAAATATTTACTATATAAATCAGTTATAATATATAAATTGAAATATTTGGTAATTTTATATTAATATTGTGGTCTAGGTTAGGTTAGGTCAGACTAATCTACGCCCCAATTGAATATGACCTATCTTGGAAATGGGGCATTTACCAAGAAAATTTCATAGAAGAAAAGTGTCTTAGAATGTTATAAATTAGTGATTAAAGAAAAAAAAAACATTGTAATGATAAATGGCATTATACTAAACATTTACCAATAAAAGTAAATGACATTATACTAAACATTTACCAAGAAAATGTCATAGAAGAAAAGTGTCTTAGAATGTCATAAATTAGTGATCAAAGAAAAAAAAACCATTGTAATGATAAATGGCATTATATTAAACATTTACCAAGAAAATGTCATAGAAGAAAAGTGTCTTAAAATGTTATAAATTAGTGAATAATGAAGGTAAAAACATTGTAAAAGAAAACGGCAATAAAATAAACAATTACCGTGTTTTAATTTTACAGTTTGATTTTTTATGCATTAAATAAAAAAATAGGGGGACAGGCTTGGGGTGGGTAGAAAGCCTGTTCCCCTATTCCTGCACCCCCTTAAATAAACATAAATAAAAAGATAAAAAATAAACAGCCAATGTCAATAACATACATACATACATACATAGACACACACACACACAAACATACACAATAACAATAAATTAATAAAATAAATAACGGTAAATTTTACAAGTTGTCACAACAGGATTTCACTGGAATTTTTTTTATTTCCTAGAAGGATTTAGTGTGACTACCGGGACCTAACCAGGGCAGACTACAGGGACCTAACCAGGGCAGACTACTGGGACCTAACCTGGGCAGACTACCGGGACCTAACCTGGGCAGACTACCGGGACCTAACCAGGACAGACTACCGGGACCTAACCAGGGCAGACTACCGGGACCTAACCTGGGCAGACTACCGGGACCTAACCTGGGCAGACTACTGGGACCTAACCAGGGCAGACTACCGGGACCTAACCAGGGCAGACTACCGGGACCTAACCTGGGCAGACTACCAGGACCTAACCTGGGCAGACTACCGGGACCTAACCAGGGCAGACTACCGGGACCTAACCAGGGCAGACTACCGGGACCTAACCTGGGCAGACTACCGGGACCTAACCTGGGCAGACTACCGGGACCTAACCTGGGCAGACTACCGGGACCTAACCAGGGCAGACTACCGGGACCTAACCAGGGCAGACTACCGGGACCTAACCTGGGCAGACTACCGGGACCTAACCTGGGCAGACTACCGGGATCTAACCTGGGCAGACTACCGGGACCTAAGCAGGAAAAAATATACAGTAGAAATTAGTCAGACCTCACCTCACCTGACCAAACCTAATCTGGACTGGGACACACTACCGGGACCTAACCTGTACAGACTACCGGGACCTAACCTGGACACACTACCGGGACCTAACTTGGGCAGACTACAGGGACCTTAACTATAAGAGGTAACTACTGTTATGCAGCATTTACAGAAGAAATGGTATATAGAAAAGTTGTTTGTAATAGTGAAATATAAACACTGGTAATAGTAAAAATTTTGAAATTGAGTTGTGGCATCTTGTAAAAATATTCCAATTTTGATGACGATATACAAATTATTACATAAATACGTCCATTTTTTTGGCAGTTGCTAATGATTATAATGTTTAATAATATTGAAGGAGGCCCTACAGAGCACCAATTGCTGGTGGAGCGGGGCATAGAATATACAACAAGTAACATACATACATCCGCACCCTTGTCATCAACTTCCGCAGCATCATCAACAAAAGAGCCGCATTTCACCAAACCCTCCAGACTTATGACCCCGACATCATTATAGGGACAGAGACCTGGCTCACACCTGACATCCAGGACAGTGAAATCTTCCCGACGGACAGTCCCTATAATATGACCCTACACAGGAAAGACAGAATAGACGATAAACATGGTGGAGTCCTTATTGCGACAAAGCCAGGACTAGTTGCGACCCCAGCCACCGAACTGAACGCGGACTCTGAAATTATATGGACTAAAATACAGATACAGCGCTGCAGGACACTCATTATAGGATCATTTTACCGTCCCCCAAATTCAAACTTAGAATACCTGCAGACCCTTGACGATTGCTTATCTAAAATTGACCCCTCCAAAAATATATGGTTGGCTGGTGACTTTAACCTTCCGGACATAAACTGGACAGCACAGGCGACACTGGACAATTCCACCCATGAAAGCGATTTACTATTACAGACTGATAGGAAACTCTTACATGAAAACTTTATTGACATCATCAACACCCACTCACTTACCCAAACAGTACTCGAACCAACACGCACACAAGTCAGTGTAGAAAGACATAATCCTAACATAAGACACGGGGTCACATCCAACATATTAGACTTATTTCTCACAAACAACATTTCCTTAATTACACGGACACGAGTACTACCTGGTCTCAGTGACCATGAGATGGTACTCATTGACGCAAACATCAAGCCAACAACACAAAAACAATTACCCAGGACAATCTACATGTACAACAGAGCTGACATGGGTGGCATTACCCAAGACTTAGTTGATTTTTGTGACTCATTCCTTGACTCAGACCCAATGGCCAGTTCTGTGGAAACAAACTGGACCAGACTTCGTGACTTCATACGTGACACAATGGACAAGCACATACCCACGAAAACTGTCACACATAACCGGTCATTACCATGGTACAATAGACAATTAAAAAGACTACACAGAAACAAGGTCAAAGCATACAACAGAGCAAAACGATACAACGATACAGAACACTGGTTAGAATACAAAAATATACAGAAAACACTACAGAAAGAAACTAAACAAGCAGAAACTAAATACACATCCACTTTTCTCACAGACAACATACAAAACCACAAAAAATTCTTCGGCTTCTTTAAAGCACGCAAACAAGACTCGACCGGTATTACAACATTACTACACAACAATTCCTTGGTTACACACCCACAAGACAAAGCCAACACCCTTAACACACAGTTCCAGTCCGTTTTTACCCATGAACATGAACACTTACCAGACATGCCAACACCGTCACACCCACCTATCCCTCCCATTCATATAAACACCCAAGGAATTGAGAAACTTTTATCTGAGGTAGACATACACAAAGCGACTGGACCAGACAATATACCCTGCAGGATATTGAGGACTAATGCTAAAGTTCTTGCCCCTGTCCTGCAGGTTATATTCTCACAGACTTTACAGACCGGTGAACTCCCTCAAGACTGGCTTTTGGCAAATGTGACCCCAATTTTTAAATCCGGAGACAGAACCCTTCCCATTAATTATAGACCGATTTCTCTTACCTCAGTCCCTTGCAAAATTTTAGAACACATAATTCATAGACATATAATGGACCATTTTAATAGACAAAACATACTGACTGACAAACAACACGGTTTTCGACCCAAACGCTCGTGTGAGACGCAGCTGCTGGTGACTACACATGACATCTTGCAGTCCCTCAATGACACAAAAACTAGACAAGTTGACGCCATAGTATTAGACTTTGCCAAAGCCTTCGACAAAGTCCCTCACCAAAGACTACTACACAAGTTAGAATTCTATGGCATACAGGGACAACTTCTTAACTGGATTAGAACGTTCTTGACTACCAGAAAGCAACGCGTAGTTCTTGACGGTAGTCAGTCTCCACCTGTTCCTGTGATCTCTGGGGTACCCCAGGGCACTGTCCTGGGCCCCCTTCTCTTCCTTTCATACATTAATGACCTCCCACTTTCACTTTCCTCTACCACTAGACTCTTTGCAGACGATAGCTTAGTTTACAGACCAATTAAAGATAGGAATGACTGCCTTCGACTACAGGACGACCTAACTGCACTTGAAGACTGGGAAGTCAAGTGGCAGATGACATTTAGACCAGACAAATGCCATCACATCCGTTTTACCCGTGCTCATAATCCCATTCCATATACATATCAGCTACACAACACTAACCTCAACACAGTCCCTTCCCACAAATACTTGGGCGTCCACATCTCATCGGACATGAGGTGGAACACACACATAGGTAGCATCAGGGCCAAAGCCAGTAGGGTCCTGGGGTTCTTGCGCAGGAACCTCAGCAGGTGTAACACAGACATTAAAATCATTGCTTATAACACTTTCGTTCGACCACACCTAGAGTATTGTGACACCGTCTGGGACCCACACACTTACAATAATATAAATAAATTAGAGTCCATACAAAACAAAACTGCAAGATTGGCCAGACGTGATTACAGACACACTACATCAGTCACTTTGCTTAAACAAGACACAAAACTAGACCCATTGGCAACAAGAAGACAAATACACAGACAACAGATGATATACAAAATCACAAACAAGTTAGTTGACATAGACAAAGACACATACCTACACCCTACAAGTATACGGTCCACTAGAGGCAGCCACAACTTAAAATACCATACATACCAGACAAGCACTGATATATTTAGACACTCATTCTTTCCCCGCAGCATCCAAGAGTGGAATCATCTCCCATCTCATATAGTTAATAGCCCCACTCTTGACACTTTTAGAAATAGGATCACCAATCATTACCTCCCCAATCCTAATCCTCAACCCACAGTCCTTGACCCAATCCACCCTCATCCTAACCCCCTTCCTAATCCTACCCTGGATCCCTAAATCCCCCGCACAACCCCCGCATATTATGCTGCCCACGAGCAGCCCTCTGCGGGACCCAAAAACTTAAACTTAAACTCCTCCTACCTGTATGTATAATACATACATACACTCCTCCTACCTGTATGTATAATACATACATACACTCCTCCTACCTGTATGTATGTATGTATGTATAGAAGGTCTTAATACATACATACACTCCTCTTACCTCTTTGTATGTCATTGGAGTGTTCAAATACAAGGTATAAGTAATATTAATTGCTTGGTAATGTTGAACTTGCTGCTTTGTTTATTTTGGTAAAATCTTTATAATTATCAAATGAGCTCTTGTTGTTATAATGTTATTATAAAATTATATATATAATAAATATAATATATATATATATATATATATCTCTCTATATATATAATTATGAAGGAATTATTATAATGTCAACATTATATTTTTATATCTCATAATAATAATGATTATATTTATATAAATAGCAGTCTCTACATTGACTTATATCAGTGTTGCCAGATGCATATAAATGGTTTGAGGTAATATTGAATACTGGAGCTCTACAAATTCTCCAAACTAGTCCAGGCAACAGATTTCCTATTCGAAACACTGAAGCATTCTGTTGCCTGGAGTAGTTTGGAGGGTTCATAGAGCTCCAGTAAGGGACCTCAAATGTTTTAAAACTACGGGAACATAATAATTTAATTTATTATGATGTCAAATGGATCTGGCAACACTTTCCATGATGGCCGCCGTGCCCTATTGCATGGAGGTATAATCCATGGAGGTATAATCTAAGAGGAGGCGGCATGAGCCGCTCGTCCTGTACACCCAAAGTGAAGCAAGGGGCGGAGCCTATTACCCCCCCCCCCCATTGACTCAAAACATTGCCTCGCCCGCCTTACTCCCATTATAATTATGGTCTTATTTTCTCATATATCCTATAATCATAGCCAGAAAGAGACTTGAATTTGTTCCATATATGATAACTACATAAAATTATCCAATTCTGTATATTATCAAAAGTACTTAAACCCATTAAATATCGCTGTTTCCAGCTAGAGCATTACCTCTTCTCGCAAACTTTTCCTAGGAGTATGAATGAAAGAATGAATTGATTAATGAATGAATAGTTTATTTTATGCAAAAAGTATAGTAAAAGAGAAGGTGATAGCTTACACACCAACCCACAGACCATATTATAACGTTACAGAGAAATAACAAGTACAGATGACCACACGTGAATCTGGTATGCCTCGCTACTTGCGAGATACCTACAACAGGAAGAAAAGTGAGCAAAAGTTATAGTTTGTTGACAAGCAGATAGTAATAATATTTTACTGTCTGCCTGTCAACAAACTACATCTTTTTTCACTTAAATTTCCTTGCGTTGTAGCCACCTCAGTGTGCTGTGAAGATGTGTGATCTGCAGTGAAAATGTAGCCTACATAGTGTAGTGAAGATGTGTATAATGTAGTGAAGATAATATGTAATAAGGTAGTGAAGATGTGGTGTGTTGTGATGATGTGTATAATTAAAGTAATGGAGATGTGTGTGTAGTGAAGAAGTGTATATTGTACTGAAGATGTGAATAGGGTAGTGAAGATGTGTATATGGTAGGCCTACTGGAGATATTTGATGTGTAGTGAAGAGATGTGTAGTGTAACACCCAAAACTGTCATGTAATTGAGTTGACACTCAGGTGTGTTGTCTTGTATCAAACCCATTTTACCACTTATAAGCCACATGGAATCTTACAATGATGGCTGCATGTTACAGCATAAAGTGTGTCATCACTTCCTAAGTTTCAGTTCACTCTGATTTACACAGAAACATTAATTTTACTCATCAGTCCCAGGCAGTAATTTCACAAATATAAAAACTCTTTCCGCACATTGGCTTAACTTAGACTACGGTTTTTTTTAACTTACATCTAAATTCTCAACAACCAAATAGTCTACATAGTAAACACAATTATAAATTAAATATCTTTAAAACATTATGAAATATGCTAAAACATTCATAATACAATTTCTCAACACTCGAGTTATCCTACAGCAACCCTAACTTAGGCACAAATAGGTCCCCCCATGGAGCCAGTTTATCTTTTATAACCCTGTCAATGCTATATATACGTCAGGTTATACATTAATAGTTAATATCACAACACTATAATAGCCTTGGCTTTACAGTTTTTGTGTGTACAGTATTAATATTGTACAGGACATGGGTACGTGTCGCGGTGTGCGAGGCAGGTGATGAAATTCACTTCGTTGATTTGTCAATTTCTGTCGTATATTTTTCTATATGACTTTCTTAACATCCATATGAAATGTAGTAGAAAGACTCCTGTCTCTCTGGGTACACCCATATGCTGAACACGCCAGCATTATCTTAAAAAATGGCAAAAAATGTTGGTGAAATTGATGGTCCGACATGATCAGCTGTTCAATGTTTTGAGTCAATGGGGGGTAGGGAGGACAGCCGACCAATAGAAAACTGGCTTCACCTCTGTGACGTCATGCCGCCTCCTCTTAGATTATACCTCCATGGTATAATCTAAGAGGAGGCGGCATGACGTCACAGAGGTGAAGCCAGTTTTCTATTGGTCGGCTGTCCTCCCTACCCCCCATTGACTCAAAACATTGGACAGCTGATCATGTCGGACCATCAATTTCACCAACATTCTTTGCCATTTTTTAAGATAATGCTGGCGTGTTCATCATATGGGTGTACCCAGAGAGACAGGAGTCTTTCTACTACATTTCATATGTATGTTAAGAAAGTCATATAGAAAAATATACGACAGAAATTGACAAATCAACGAAGTGAATTTCATCACCTGCCTCGCACACCGCGACACGTACCCATGTCCTGTACAATATTAACACTGTACACACAAAAACAGTAAAGCCAAGGCTATTATAGTGTTGTGATATTAACTATCAATGTATAACCTGACGTATATATAGCATTGACAGGGTTATAAAAGATAAACTGGCTCCATGGGGGGACCTATTTGTGCCTAAGTTAGGGTTGCTGTAGGATAACTCGATTGTTGAGAGATTGTATTATGAATGTTTTAGCATATTTCATAATGTTTTAAAGATATTTAATTTATAATTGTGTTTACTATGTAGACTATTTGGTTGTTGAGAATTTAGGTGTAAGTTAAAAAAACCCGTAGTCTAAGTTAAGCCAATGTGCGGAAAGAGTTTTTATAATTGTGAAATTACTGCCTGGGACTGATGAGTAAAATTAATGTTTCTGTGTAAATCAGAGTGAACTGAAACTGAGGAAGTGATGACACACTTTATGCAGTAACATGCAGCCATCATGGTAAGATTCCATGTGGCTTATAAGTGGTAAAATATGTTTGATACAAGACAACACACCTGAGTGTCAACTCAATTACATGACAGTTCTGGGTGTTACACTACACATCTCTTCACTACACATCACATATCTCCAGTAGGCCTACCATATACACATCTTCACTACCATATTCACATATCTTCAGTACACGATACACTTCTTCACTACACACACATCTCCATTACCTTAATTATACACATCATCACAACACACCACATCTTCACTACCTTATTACATATTATCTTCACTACACTATGTAGGCTACATTTTCACTGCAGATCACACATCTTTACAGCACACTGAGGTGGCTACAACGCAAGGAAATTTAAGTGAAAAAAGATGTAGTTTGTTGACAGGCAGACAGTAAAATATTATTACTATCTGCTTGTCAACAAACTATAACTTTTGCTCACTTTCCTTCCTGTTGTAGGTATCTCGCAAGTAGCGAGGCATACCAGATTCACTGTGTGGTCATCTGTACTTGTTGTTATTTCTCTGTAACGTTATAATACGGTCTGTGGGTTGGTGTGTAAGCTATCACCTTCTCTTTTACTATACTTTTTGCATAAAATAAACTATTCATTCATTAATCAATTCATTCTTTCATTCATACTCCTAGGAAAAGTTGGCGAGCAGAGGTAATGCTCTAGTTGGAAACAGCGATATTTAATGGGTTTAAGTACTTTTGATAATATACAGAATTGGATAATTTTATGTAGTTATCATATATGGAACAAATTCAAGTCTCTTTCTGGCTATGATTATAGGATATATGAGAAAATAAGACCATAATTATAATGGGAGTAAAGCGGGCGAGGCAATGTTTTGAGTCAATGGGGGGGGGGTAATAGGCTCCGCCCCTTGCTTCACTTTGGGTGTACAGGACGAGCGGCTCATGCCGCCTCCTCTTAGATTATACCTCCATGCCCTATTGCTGCTCTTGCTCTTGGTGTTACAGGTACCCCGGGTGTTTATTTCAGGGCTGGCCTTTGTATCGGCAGCTTCCTGTAAATAGAAATCGAAAAAAAATACCACAATACCACGCATATCTATTCACTTTGTACATCTTGCATACCACAATAAATACAATAACACGCATATCTATTCACTTTGTACATCTTGCATACCACAATAAATACAATACCACGCATATCTATTCACTTTCTACATCTTGCATACCACATTTTCTCCAAGTATTCCTTCACAGCACCAGTCATATCATCTGTGCTCTGCTCACACAAACCTAGCAGTAATATCATCCATTTTCTCCCTGTTAATTCCATTCCATCACCTTCCATTTCAGTCAAGATGATCTGCATCATCTCTGTTCTGTCTCTCTCATACTTCTCACATCCCAGCATCACATGTTCTACCGTTTCATCCTCACCTGTGTCACACATCTGGCATACCTTGCTTCGGGATTCACACCATCTATAACTTCTTGCATTCACCTCCATACATTGTGCTCTGGCTCCAAAGAGTAGATCACCACCCAGACTTCCCTCATACCACTTCACATACTCTGGACATTCTTTCTCCTTATACCATACAAGAGTTTCCTTTTGTTCCATTTCATTTTTCCACTTTCTTAACCCCAGGCATTTCACTTCTGTGTCAATCTCACTTTTCCACTTTCTTGCATCCCAGTCTAGCCCCTCTCTATTCCTGCTCATTATTTTCCACTCATGCATAATTCCTCTAACTACCATACCATTCATATATACCATTCTCTCACACTTCTTTCCCCATTTGCCGTTTCTAATGTTCCACATATAAACCTTCCTTGCCAGTCTTGTATGTTCCATTCGTTCCAGTCTTACTTTGTATCTAAGAGTTGCTTTCACCAGTCTTTCTCTGAATGTACTCCATCCCATAATTATCACCTCTCAAAGCTGCTATCGCTCCAACCTTGGTGCATTCAGTGCCATTCTCGCTACTCGGTTCTGTCCCACCTCTAACTTGTCTATCTCACTCTCCTTCCATGCAATAACTTCCATGCCATACATAATGCTCGGGACAGCCACACTCTTCCATACTTCTCTCACCACATCATACTTGTTTGCTCTCAGCCTCGCTACACTTGCCATTGGTTCGTCATGCTAATCTTTTCATTCTTTGTCTTTTCACTTCCACTTGGACTCAGCCATACCCCTAAGTACTTATATTCATCAGTCTGTTTCAGAACATTCTCTTCCACTCTCCATGTATGCTCTCTCTCATCATCTGTTCTATTCACAATCATTACTTGGCTTTTCTCATTACTAAATTTCACACCAAAATCTCTCCCATACCCACCTACAACATCCAAAATCCTTTGCAGTTCCTCTTCTGTTTCACTCATAACTATCACATCATCTGCATACAGTAACATACATATCTTGTCATCTCCAACCCTTACTCCTGCATTCATTCCTCTTGTTCTCATGGCTAGTTCTTCTGTATATAAGCTAAATAGTTTTGGAGAAAGTATACATCCTTGCCTAACTCCTCTCTCAATTTTTACCCATTCTGTTTCTAGATCTCCCAACCTGTACATTGCTCTTGTGTTCTCATACATACTTCTCACAATATTTACTAATTTATCACTCACGCCTATCCTTTCTAAGACTCTACATATTATATTGTAGGCATCAACTCGATCCTGTTAAAGTTCAAGCAACACTAAACACAGAACACGATCGGTACCAGGGATGCCAGATTCTGAACACAATATTATCGTACATGCTATATTATAAGTATGTATTACAGAAGGATATGTATATTTCCTTCTGTTATACATGCTTATAGTCCATACAAATAGTTGTGGATATTACTAGGGTTAAAGTTCTATCAAGATTTGTAGCAATAGCTTTTTTGGCAACTGTACATCATAATCATGTCTCCTCTTTTTCTTTAAGCCGTTGTGCGAGTATTCCTTGATGGTTTCAACGACACATTCTGGACGGTCACCTACTTGCACAACTAAACCCACAGGTACCCTCTTTGTATGGATCGTAAGGTCTCCTAGGGTACTTCTTTTCCTTGTAACTTCCTTGTAACTTCTGTTCATAGTTGCTACTCTCTGCACCCTCTCTAATTTATTTATATGTTTTATTAGATGTGGTGACCATACCACTGCCACATATTCTAATCCAGGTCTGTGTGTGTGTGTGTGTGTGTGGTCTATGTGTGTGTATGTGTGTGTGTGTGTGTGTGTATGTATGTGTGTGTATGTATGTATATATAATGTTCCCACATTTTATACATTTTCATGCATATTTTTACTTGTTCTATTGATTTTTGCCCATAATGTTGTAAGCAGATAACTTTTTTTACCCTTACTTGACCTGACCTGACCTAACCAGGACCAAAGAAGACTACCGGGACCTAACCTGGGCAGACTACCGGGACTGCCCAATATTTACAATGGCAGGAAAACACTGAACTTAGGCCCCCTTCACACAACGCGACCACAAGATTATTGTCCGCACGGCCATGGTTGCTTTTCATTCTCTCGACGAGACCATGGTGGCACGGCCTAGGATATAACCACCGGCACTCTAGTGTCCGTAGGTACATAGAATGTACCTTTGGAATTATGTGTAACAAATGGAGAATATTTCACCGACCACTGAATGTAGATTTGTCTTTAGCAGAAGATATCATAAAGGTATGCTGTATCTTGTATAACTATGTCAGTGTTAAAGACGGTTACAACTTTGAAGATACTCTTACAATTGATGGGTTTGTATATCTTCACAATGATTTGGCAAGCAGAGGTATTAGAGCAACTCTACTATTTCAATTCGATTTAAGTTTGCTGAGTATTTTGTCACACTGGAAGGTGAACTGGAATATTATAAATTAGTGGGTAAAGAAAGTTAAAACATCATAATAGAAAACGGCATTAGAATAAATAATTACCGTACAAAATTTATATCTATTTATATCTGAATATTGATAAAAATAGATATGTGTGTCAGCTTTTTTAGTGTTGGTAAATCTGGAGCAAATGATTCCTCCAAACTATTCCAAGCAACAACAGAAAAAAATACCATTATTTTTGTTTGTCTGTTTCCTGGCATACTTTGGAGGAATCAAGGCACTCCAATGTAAACAAAATATGTGAATTACCACATTTTAATAATCAAAATAAAAATGTATTACCAACTTAATAATTAAAATAAAAGTGAATTATTTCCATTAATAATTAAAATAAGTGAATTACTCCTTAATAATTTAATTAAAAATGAATTATTTCCATTAATAATTAAAATAAGTGAATTACTCCTTAATAATTAAAATAAAAGTGAATTACCTCATTAATAATTAAAATAAAAGTGAATTATCCCTTAATAATTAAAATAAAAGTGAATTATTCCATTAATAATTAAAATAAAAGTGAATTATTCAATTAATAATTAAAATAAGTGAATTACTCCTTAATAATTAAAATAAAAGTGAATTATTCCATTAATAATTAAAATAAAAGTGAATTACCACCCTAATAATTAAAATAAGAGTGAATTACAGTTGACTCTCGAATAAAGCTATTTTGAGTAACGCGTTTTTTATTTAACGCTGTGTAATATGTAGGGGGGATACGATTAAATAACGCTCTTTGTTCGATTTAACGTGGCTACGCTCAACCACTCAGAGCATAGAGTGAGTAAGGAGAGTTGAGTGAGGAGGCAGAGTGGAGTGACGAGTGTTAAAAGGGAAGAGAAATATACTGTACTGTTACTTTACAAACGTAAATACAGTATTAAAATTCGTATTAAGCATTGTTAAGAATATAACGACATCAGTGATTATTGTACCATATAGGTTGATTTTTTGTTGTTGTTTAAGCTCCCCCTAAAATAATGTTTTCTTTGATTCTTTGAACATGTGTATTATATACGAGTATCAGTATTCTTTCTGATTTATTTATGTAGAATTATTGAAGAAAATAATGGTGTTTATAGCATTAGCTATTTGTGTGTTTTTTTTTATGAAAGTAGATCGGTAATTATTTACCAAATTTCAATTTGTATGTCGTGTGTTTCACGAAAATATAGTGATCAAGATGGCCGCGATTGTTTGAGATTGATCCTCCTCTCCGTCCCTATATTTGTCCTGACTTCTCCACGATTTCTACAATATTTTGGTGCCCAGACCCGGGAATCCTTCTCATGAAGTGGACAAGAAGGTGTTGAGACCCAGTTAAATTGTGAGGACGATGTCTAAAGAGATGCAGGAAGCAAAGAAGAGGAGGGCAGCGGCCAAAGGTTGGGTCACACGTAGTGTAAAGGAGCTGCAGGACTTATTTGATGATGACACTACCAGCTTTGAGTTGTTAGATGCTGCCGTTAGTGTTTTTGACCATAGACTTGCAGCTTTTGATGAGCAGCAAACAGCAGTGGAGTTACTTTTGGAGGACGATACTGATTTGGAGGCTGACATGGACGAAACTGACGAGTTTCACAAGTATGCAAGGAAGATCAGAGCTGAGGCTACCAAACGCCTGAAAGGTGCAAGGGATGGGAGTGACAATGCATCTACTTCTACTAAGGAAAGGTCAGAGGTGAAATTACCAAGATTAGAGCTTCCTAAGTATACAGGTGAACTGACAGATTGGCAGTCTTTCTGGGACAGATTTGAGGCTTTAGTTGACCAAAGTGAGCTGCCAGTTATAAGCAAATTTAGTTACCTGCAGTCACTACTAGAAGGAGAGGCACTATCTGTCATCCAGGGCCTATCACTTACATCAGCAAATTATAAGGTAGCCTGTGACCTTCTAAAAGAAAGATTTGGGCGTACTGAGAGAATAATTTTTGCCCATGTACAAGGCTTACTGAATGTTACCTTGACCCCCAGAGGTAAGGGAGCCAATCAATGTGATTCTCTGTGGAAGCTACAAGACCAGCTGTTACGACATGTGAGGAGTTTGGAAGGCCTTGGAATCAACGGTGACCAGTACGGCGTGGTGCTAACTCCAGTCATCCTATCTCGACTTCCGCAAGACATACGTTTGGAATGGTCAAGGGAGAGTTCCGGACATGAAGGTGATTTGGAGTGGCTGCTCAAGTTTCTGCAAACTGAAATCCAGCGTCGTGAAAGGTCAGAAACTTTTAAGGATTTATACGTGGAGAAAATCAACATACGGCCAGACGTCGAAAGAAAAACAGTTAGTTCAGCTTCAGCTTTGCAGACGTCAGCTGAAGAAGGTCCACCACAGTGTGCATTTTGTCAGAAGCGACATAAGACTGAGAAATGTTGGCAAATACTCAAGTTGAACATTCATGACCGAGAGGAGAAAACTAAGCAGGCAGAATTGTGTTTTAAGTGTCTTCTCAAGGGGCATGTTTCCAGGGGCTGTAAGGGTAAAGTTAAGTGTACTCTGTGTAACGGGCATCATAATGTTTTGTTTTGTAGAGTCGGTAAACCATATTCTGACAACAATAACTTACCAGGTAAACAAGTTGTAACTCATAAATCTAATGGCCAAGTAAATATTCAGTCAAGTGATGCAGCCAACACTAGTACTGTTGAGCATGTTGGCATTTCTCATGATAAAAGAGTAAAAAAGTCTACTGTATTGCAGACAGCTAAAGTTAAGGTTCTATCAAAGGGTGGAAAATCTGTTGAGGCTAATGTAATGTTTGATTTGGGAGCAGATACCACATATGTAAGTCATGACTTTGTTAAAAGAATCAAACCAAAATGGATCACATCTAAGTACACTTCCTATTCAGCTTTTGGTAACAAGAAGTCACAAGGTAGCCAAGAACGGAATGTATATGATGTGAAATTGATTGACAGGGAGGGTAATAACCATTCTGTATTTGCAGTTGAAGTCACGACCATTTGTCCGCCCTTGAGTCGTCAAAGGGTACCTTATGATGTTTTGCGGTCCCTTTCACATCTTCAGTTAGCTGATGACTATGGACATGATCGTGACCTCACATTGGACATATTGGTTGGTGTGGATAATTACTGGAGATTTGTTTCAGCAGATAATGTTGTGAGATTTGATGATTTGGTTGCCCATGAATCTAAATTTGGTTGGATTTTGTCTGGTTCATGCTTGAAGGCCCATGAGGAGAGTGTATCTCATCAGCTTTTATGTATAAGTACTACTAGCCATGTCACTGAATCTGAACTGCACAATTTTTGGAATTTAGAAAGTATTGGCATTTATGCTCAGAAGGATGGCCCTCCCAAGGATCCAGTGTTGGATACCTTTGAGGAAACAGTCAAGTATGTTAATGGCAGGTATGAGGTTGCTCTACCTTGGAAAAGTAAGGATGCAAGGTTGAGTTTGCTTGATAATGAAAAATGTGCTAGGAAAAGATTGTCTGTACTCAATTATAAGTTTGAGAAAAATCCTGACCTTAAAGAAGAATATGACAAAGTACTCAAAGGTTACGAGGATGATAATATTATTGTTGAGGTTCCTCTATCTGAAAGGAAAAGTCCTTATCCCACTTTCTACTTGCCACATAGACCTGTAATTAGAGATAGTATTTCCTCAAAGGTTAGACCTGTGTTTGATGCTTCTGCAGCTGGACCTAATGGTGTCTCTTTGAATGACTGCTTGGAATCTGGTCCTTCATTAATTCCTGATCTTGTTGAAATATTACTAAGGTTTAGGAGATGGAATATTGCTTTGACTGCAGACATTACAAAAGCTTTTTTGCAGATTGGAGTTCAACCCTCAGATCAGGATGTTCATAGATTTTTGTGGCAATGTGGGGATATGGTGCGTGCAATGAAGTTTGTGAGAGTGCCTTTTGGTAATACCAGTAGTCCATTTTTACTGAATGCCACTCTTAAACACCATTTGAATTCTTATCCTGTTTCCATTACAGTACAAGAGCTTCAAGAAAACTTGTATGTTGATGATTGGCTCTCAGGAGCAGATACTGTAGAAGAAGCAAGTAAAATGTTTAATGAAGCTCAGAACATCTTATTAGATGCTGGTATGACTTTATCCAAGTGGCACTCTAACAATGATTTCTTGATTAATCAACATCATCAGTATTTTGAGCCTCAGGTTGAACAGGTTATGAGGTTGTTAGGAATGTTTTGGAACTCATCTATGGATGTATTCTCATTTAAGGGTCTCAACCTGAAAAATGACTTTGATTTAATTTTCACCAAGAGAAATGTATTGAGTTTAATTGCTAGATTGTTTGACCCACTTGGTCTGATAAGCCCTTTTATCATGTATGCAAAAATATTATTCCAAGAGATTTGGCGCCTTGGACTTTGTTGGGATGAAGCACTACCTCATGACCTGCAACTGAGGTTTCAGTCTTGGATTAGTAGTATTGAACTTATCAAGAACTTTGAAATCAACAGATGTTATTTCCCAGGTTTGTCTTTAACGTCTGTTGAGGGTTTAGAGGTACATGTTTTCAGCGATGCTTCCGAAAAAGGTTATGGTAGTTGTATGTATTTCAGAGTACCTAAATCAGATGAAGAGTTTCATATATCCTTTGTTATGTCTAGAACTAAGGTAGCTCCTATCAAGCGTGTTACTTTACCTCGGCTGGAACTACTTGGAGCTTTGTTGAGTGCTCGTCTCATGCATTTTGTAAAATCTGCTCTACATCTAGATGATTGTGTAAGATTAGTGTACTGGACAGATTCTAAAGTTGCTTTGTCTTGGATTAAAGGTAATCCTACCAAATGGAAAATGTTTGTTGCCAACAGAGTAACTGAAATTCAGACATTATCATCTCCAAGTAACTGGTTCCATTGCCCTGGTAAAGATAACCCTGCAGATCTGATGACCAGAGGTGTTCTGGCTGATCACCTAATGTCAAATGATTTATGGCTCAAAGGTCCCTCATGGTTATCTAATACATCAAATTTCAGTACTGTAGCTAATACTGAGGATGAGGTATATATTTATGCTCTCCCCAGTGAAGAATATAAGGGTGAAGCAGCTGCTATGATTGTAAAGGAAGAGGCTTCACCTGTATTTGACTTTAAGAGATGTAGTGACTTCACCAAAGTTATGAATATTTTTGCCTGGGTTAAAAGATTCATTCTTAACTGTAGATCTAATACCACTAAGCTTTCAGGCCCTCTCACTTATGAAGAATTGAGTAAGGCAAAAGAAAACATTTTGATTTGTGTTCAGAAAGAAAGTTATGAGAAAGAGATAAATGCTTTGTCTCAAGGAAAGCCTCTTCCTAAGGATTCCTCATTAAGAAAACTTAACCCCTTTCTAGATTCAAATGGATTGTTGAGAATCAAGGGTAGATTGCAGTATGCTGACCTGAGTTATGACACCAAGCACCCCATCATAATTCCTAATTGTCATGTGGCCAAACTCATAGTACAGTTTCAGCATAAAATCTTGAAGCATGCTGGTGTTCACACACTCATGTCAACCATAAGGAACTCTTATTGGATAATTGGATTAAGACAAATGGCTAAGAGAATTTGTAGAGAATGTGTTGCCTGCAAGAGATTTGATTCTAGACCTTGTAATCAGCCCTCTCCTCCCTTGCCAGAGTTGAGAGTTAAACCTACCTTCCCCTTTGCTATAACTGGATTAGACTATGCAGGTCCTTTGTTTGCTGTAGATCAGCTATCTAAGAAATTGTACATTCTGTTGTTTACCTGTGCTGTCACAAGATCTGTTCATTTGGAGTTAACAGACTCACTTTCAGTACCTGATTGTTTGTTAGCCATACGTAGATTTTCAGCCAGGCGTGGACTTCCATCTGTTTTATATTCGGACAATGCCAAAACTTTTGTAAGTGTTGCCAATAAACTTCAACAGTTTTTCGGTTTATTGAGTCCTGAGTGGAAGTTCATCGCCCCCAGATCTCCTTGGTGGGGAGGATGGTGGGAACGGCTTGTAAGGTCGGTGAAATCTGCTCTTAAGAAATCTCTTGGCACTAAATGCTTGACTAAATGTGAACTTGAAACTACTTTGACTGAAGTAGAGGCTTGCGTTAATTCAAGACCTCTTACTTACGTAAATGAGGAACCTGATGTATGTGATCCTTTGACACCCTCACACTTTCTGATTGGTCGTGTTGCAGGATTTCAGCCACAGGTTTCTGATGAACATGTGAATGTCAGTGGTTTAGATTTAAGCGAAAGAGAAATTGTTCGGAAGAGGCAACTCGACAAATTCTGGAGAATGTGGAGTGATGACTATTTAAAGAATTTACCCCCTGCGGTGAAAGGTTTCAGATCTAAAGAAGGGTTCCGTTGTGTTATTGAGAGAAGATAACGTCCCTAGAATGAACTGGCCTCTTGGCGTGATTACTGATTTATATCCTGGCAGGGATGGTATAGTAAGGAGTGTCAATGTTAAAACTGCTAAAGGAATGCTGTGTAGACCTGTTCAGAAAATACATGATCTGGAGATTTGCTATGATGTAAACAGTGCTGAGGAAAATTCAGAGGTCCCAGTGGAGTGCCCTGATGAAGAAGTTGATAAAGTTGATACTGATGAGAATGATGAAACTGAAAACCCTGAGCAAGTGAAAGTATCGAGGAGTGGGCGTGTGGTTAAACCCCGTACTGTACTTGATTTGTAAGATGTGAGTTTAGAAATGATTTGTTGATGTATTAAATTTGACTCAGTGAACATTCTTTATAATAGTGCTACAAGACATGATTATGTTTGTTTAGTTTGATAGGAGCTTCAGTGCTCCTATGGTGGGGAGTATGTTAAGAATATAACGACATCAGTGATTATTGTACCATATAGGTTGATTTTTTGTTGTTGTTTAAGCTCCCCCTAAAATAATGTTTTCTTTGATTCTTTGAACATGTGTATTATATACGAGTATCAGTATTCTTTCTGATTTATTTATGTAGAATTATTGAAGAAAATAATGGTGTTTATAGCATTAGCTATTTGTGTTTTTTTTTTTATGAAAGTAGATCGGTAATTATTTACCAAATTTCAATTTGTATGTCGTGTGTTTCACGAAAATATAGTGATCAAGATGGCCGCGATTGTTTGAGATTGATCCTCCTCTCCGTCCCTATATTTGTCCTGACTTCTCCACGATTTCTACAAGCATATTAAATGCATATAACAATTTGTATTAAGGTTTTCGTAGATGACTCATGACTGAAATGAGTCGTAAGCATGCATGGTAGTGGTGGAGGTGGTAGGGGGAGAGTAGGGGGATGGGGGGAGATAGCGTGTGATATCGTTTGTTTATATTTTATTTGCCATACGCTGGTGTTACCTACTGCCTTCTCTGTCCGAGAAATACTTCCTTCTTTATATCGAAGGATATGGCCTTCTGATTTGTAAATGTACCACCTGGTATGACTGAGTGTTGAAGCTGGTGGTTAACTCGTAATAAATAAAAACGAGCGAGTCACACACACGGTGACAAGGCAGGCTAGGCCTATATTCCCTTGACCATGAGCTAGGGGGAATGGAGACTGAGGGTAGGGGGGGAAGGAGCGTGGGAGAAGTGGTGGCAACACACTCACCCACACTTCACAGACGACAGTGATATAATTTCGTGACATGCTCATTATGATTTCACTCGTATTGTATAAGAACTCCTCGGATTCGTTTCACTTATTTTCACCACCCATTCTATATTTTGACTCAACTATACATACATTAGAGTAACAAAATCCCAAAAAAAGGTAGACTTTTGCATTGTCCAGGAACGCAACCCCCACTACAGTATTACCATTGTTTCCTATGGGGAAATTAAGTTTAAATAACGCGTTTTTTAATAACGAGACGTCTCCAGGAACGTAACTACCGCGTTACTCCGGATTCAACTGTACCTCATTAATAATCAAAATAAAAGTTAATTATTCCATTAATAATTAAAATAAAAGTGAATGAATACCCAATTAAGTATATCATCTTCAACTGATAATAATTTCTTATCAGCGATCACATGTTCACAAGACAAGGTCGAGAAAGGCTTTTATATTTTATTATCACTGATGCTCCCAAGATTAATAAATATGTTTGTGTGTGTGTGTGTGTAGTTTTTTTTTTATTTACTGTTTTATCTGTTTGTACCCTTGCATCAGCCAGTTAAGTGTAAATTGCGTTTTGCGTGTGTGTGTGTTTACCATTTTAGTTGTTTGTAGTGTGTGTGTGTGTTTACCATTTTAGTTGTTTGTAGTGTGTGTGTGTGTTTACCATTTTAGTTGTTTGTAGTGTGTGTGTGTGTTTACCATTTTAGTTGTTTGTAGTGTGTGTGTGTTTACCATTTTAGTTGTTTGTAGTGTGTGTGTGTTTATCATTTTAGTTGTTTGTAGTGTGTGTGTGTTTACCATTTTATTTGTTTGTAGTGTGTGTGTGTGTTTACCATTTTAGTTGTTCGTGTGTGTGTGTGTTTACCATTTTATTTGTTTGTTGTAGTGTGTGTGTGTTTACCATTTTAGTTGTTCGTGTGTGTGTGTGCGTTTACCATTTTAGTTGTTTGTAGTGTGTATGTGTTTACCATTTTAGTTGTTCGTGTGTGTGTGTGATAGCGTTTCGGGTGCGTGAGATAATTATGACGTTTAACCCTCAATAATATACTGTATAACTTTCTATCCAATGTGTAACTATTATTCGACAGCAAAAGGTGTCCAGTGAATCCAAAATATCCATTATATGAGAGTCCGGCAAAATTGTATCCGCATTTTGAGTGAGTGCGGTATTTAACAGTAAATCCTAAATATACAACAAATTTAATACTGTACTTTTATTTGTGTTTCATTAGGGTATTATGAAAGTAAAATGCTGAATATACAACGAATTTAATACTGTACTTTTATTCGTGTTTTGTGAGGGTACCATATTTTGACAGTAATTCCTAAATATACAACAAATTAAATACTGTACTGTACTTTTATCTATATTTCTTGAGGGTGTGGTATTTTAACGGTATATAAATCCTCAAGATACAATGAATTTAATACTGTACTTGTATCCATGTTTTGTGAGAATATTATGAAAGTAAAATCCTCAATATGCAATGAATTTTATGTTTTCCCAGGCTTTTGTTATTCTTTACCATACACACTAAGTGATTTACTGAGTTTGTGTTAAAAGGATTGTGTGTGTGTGTGTGTGTGTGTGTGTGTGTGTGTGTGTGTGTGTGTGTTTTCCCAGACTTGGTTTATTCATTACTATACAGTTTGTTTATATTTATTTATATATTGTTTATATTTAAATTAACAGATTATTATTATTATTACAGGGCAGCGGCAGCAAGAATAAAAACTACGGTACATACACTCAAGCAAGCAAGGTGAATATGTGGGGTGACGGTGAATATGTGGCAAGTTTTGATCTGGGCACCACTACTATGCGTTGCTTGGTGTATAACAGGCGGGCAGAGGTGGTGGGAAGGGCTCAGAAAAAGGTGAGGCAGGTAGATAGATAGATAGAGGTAGATTGATTGATTAAGGCAGGTAGGTAGATGGATTGATTGATTGAGGTAGATAAATAGATTAAGGTACTGTAGATATATATTTTGAGGCAGGCACATAGATAGATAGAGGTACTGTAGATAGATTGATGCAGGTAGGTAGATTGATTGATTGATTGAGGTAGATAGATTGATTGAGGCAGGTAAATAAATAGATAGATAGATAAATTGATACCACAGCAGAGAGTATTGTATTTATCACAAGAATAAATTTCATACATAATTACAGTAAGTGAAAATCAGTCTTCATGTAACGTTTCATCATCATAATAAAACTTATTTCCCGTTTTCAAAGAAACTATTACAGCATAATCAATTATCAACAACAAAAATAATGTCGGGATCACCACAAAAATAATCCTTATCCAATTTAATAATCATACACAAACAAACACATTGATTTGTTGATGTAATTAAATGTTTTTACCTTGCTTCTAACTGGTTAATATTATTTTACTCGTAATAAGTGAGTAGCAAGTTTTGACTAATAATCACAGTTCAATATTTGGTAGTGTATTTTCTAATGTACAGTTGCCAAAAGAGGAATCGTGACAACTATTGATAAAACATTAAATATATTAATGTCCATAGTTGTTTGTAGTGATCATAAGTACTGTATATATTATAGAAGGATATGTATATTTCCTTCTGTTATACATGCTTATAGTCCATATACAAATAGTTGTGGATATTACTATGGTTAAAGTTACATCAAGATTTGTCACAATTTCTCTTTTGGCAACTGTACACTCGCGGTGAGAAATTGTGTTCCGATCCCTTGACAACATGAATCACAACTATACTCGTTCTATCTTGTACTGACCCACAAGGCTGTGGTCCCTTTAGAGTACAGTGTTGCCATATCTAATTAACGGTACCCTATCCCAACTTCAAAGAGAATGGGAACAAAACTGTTCTTTATATTTGCATGTATGACTTTGGTATATATGAACCCAAGTAACTGTAAGTGGTCCAAAAACCTACACAGCTCCTATATAACATACCTTTAAAATACTGTATACCTTCATACTGTCCTATATACTGTACCTTTTCCTTGACAAGAAAAGGTACAGTTTCTGCTATTGTAGCGGTTCACGCAGCAAACTGCTGAAGTATCGTGAGTGGTAGTTTGGCTCGTCGGCAGTTCACCAAGACCCCGAGGGTTCATCGTGCACCAACCAATGAGGGAAGGACACCTCATCAACATGGCTGACCCTACGTCATCACCAGGGCTATATAAGCACCGGCAGCCGTCCACCAAGGCGTCAGACTTCCAGTGTTATCATCTCTGGGCTGACCACTTCCACTTCCATTTCCACTTACACTTACACTATTATTTACACTCCTACTTCACACGGTGGCAGAGGCTACTCCTCTGTACGTGTGTCGTACTTTGTATTCAGAGAGCAGAGCATTTACAGTAACTTAACATTAAACATTAGTCAATTGTGTATATTCATAACTATTTTGTATTGTATATATTATGTGTGTAAACTTAAACTTATTGTGTGATATTGTGAATGATCATTTTTGTTGCTATTTAATATAATACCTAAAATACAGACTTTACTTTACTTATTGACCATCAAACAATATAGTAGGTTAAACCTACACTATATAGTATACGATTGATTATAAAGATTTACCGAGTGGTTTATAATTATCGAGTACAGTATGTGTTTTTACATCTGGACTCTTAACATATTATTTAATAATGATTGATTGAGGAGAGACTTTTCCACACCACCATTGAGGTAAAAGTCTTGGCACGTCTTTTTTATAGAGGTGTCCCCGGGAGGCCTAATCCTCTTCTTGCCTGTTATGAAGATTTATTCATCGTCTGAAGTGTCATCTGATATATTAATGACAAATGAGTTTATAACATGATCAACTGACTGATCAAGTCTGGCATCCTTTGTTTGGAGATGGTCTGTATGTCACACAGCATTCATCCAGTTGGTTGGGGTTATACTTGCTGCAATGATTGTGTGATGAGTATATACCTTCAGATCTGACACCTTGTAGTTGTTTTTTAGTGCAATACTTGTCTTGACTTGGGCCCAGATAAGTTCAATAGGGTTATACTGGCAGTGATATGGTGGTGGCTGTACAACCCTGTGCCCTGCTTCCTTGGAGATGGTGTCAATTAATTATTTTTTCCCGGTGAAGTATTGCTTGGTTAGAAGAAGTAGTTGGCTTTTTAACAGCTCATCACGTGGCTGTGCTCCTTTCTTGATGAGCCATTCTTTGATTTCTGCCTTTCTCTATGTTTGCGTGGGCATCTTTTCAATTTGGGTTGAGTGGTATGCAGCATTATCCATAACAATGACAGAGTTGGGAGCAATGTTAGGCAATAACTGGTTCCTAAACCACTCTTCAAATCTGACAGATGTCATTTGGTTATGATAATCACCGTCTTTTTTTGCTTGGAAAACGAGTTCTGCATTAGGAACAAACCCGTGCTTTGTTCCTGCGTGGAGGATAATGAGGCGGCTTCTTTTTCCTGTCGGCACTTTGATCCCTGTGGCTTTGCTGGCTGTAGTGTCAACCCAACACTTGATAGGCACGGTGTAATTCTGGTGGACCCAAGTCTTGTCTAAGTATACAAAATTGACACATGTTTTCTTGAGTCGCTGCATTTCTTGTAAAAAATGTGCTTTGGCAGACTGCACATCACTCCTTTCCATCAAGAATTTGCGACCATCGACTTTCTTGTATCTAAAGCCAATTTCTGTGATGACTTTGCGTAGGGACTCCAGGCATCCAGTGAAATCAATGTTTTCATGGAGCTGCTCTTTTATCTTGTGGAGAGTAAGTATTTATCTTCTCTCATAATATTCCAAGATGGTTCTTCTCAGGACACACTTGTCAAACTCGTCAAAGTTGGTAACTGTTGGAGTGCGGGTTTTTTGGGGTGAAGTGAACATTGGCTTGTTTGGTTGTGGTACTGTGTCCCATATCTTATTTGGGTTGGAACAAATCCTCTTCACAGTAGCTTCAGATATGCCTGCAGCTTCTGCCGTTTGCTTCCTTGCTTGGGTGGGAAGTAAAAGTGGTCCATGGTTGGCCTTCTCTTCTAAGAAGTACCTATTTATCCTGTAGATAAATTCCTTGGTCTGGCTGTGGAGTACACCGTAGGACGGGGTAGTGCGACAATGACCTTCCATGCTGGCTGGCAAGAGGTGAATGACACACACACACACACACACATGTGACCTCAGTCACCTCACTCTCCACATCCCGGAAATTCCTGGGTCGGAAGTAGTGGCAACGTCTTTAGATTGAAATGCCACATCACACATGAAATATCTTCTCTATTTTACGTACATAACAATTTTTCATATCATATACCATTAAATGAAAAATTCATTGTGTATAGAAAATGTCATGTCAATATACTCTGATTAGTGGAGAGTTTCCTTTATGTGGTGAATGTTTTGATTCTAGATTTGGCAACACCACGGTCAACTCCTCACGGGTCATTACAAAATAGAAAGACTATAGCCGAACTTAATGATTCAAGCAGCTGTGTGTTGTAGGGAGATGTGCCATTGTTCGTACCTTTAAAGCATAGGCTGTTTACAATGCATCTTGGCTGGGGAACGGGACACAATTTCAGATCAAGGGTGTATGCTACAAATTTTCCAAAGCTTTAAAAAATAATAATAATAATAATTACCGTTAATCTGCGTTTAGTTTTGTAGCTATACCTGCTGCTATATAATAAATAATGCTAAAAAACAATAAAATAATAATAAGAATTACTGTTGAGCTGCATTTAGTTTTGTAGATATACTTACTCCTATACAGTACAGTATATTAAATAATGCTAAAAAATAATAATAAGAATGACCATTGAGCTGCGTTTAGTTTTTGTAGATATACCTGCTGCTATATAATAAATAATGATTTTTTAAGATATACAGTACCTACTGCTATATAATAAATACTGATTTTTTAAGATATACAGTACCTGCTGCTATATAATAAATACTGATTTTTTAAGATATACCTGCTGCTATATAATAAATAATGATTTTTTTAAAATATACCTACTGCTATATAATAAATAATGATTTTTTAAGATATACAGTACCTACTGCTATATATTAAATAATGATTTTTTAAGGTATACAGTACCTGCTGCTATGCTATGTAATAAATAATAATTCCTATGCCTGTATATTTTTGTTCTCAGATTAACTTTCTTTACCGTGAGACTGGTTAGGTAGAAATGGAGCCAGAAGAACTATGGAATAACTTTGTAAATGTTATTAGAGCAGCTTTATCAAATAAGGCTTGTTGGTTGTTACTTACATAGTGTGTGTAGGTTATCACAACTTTCTTAAGAAGAGAGTATACTTTTGGTACATTACAGCGCCTTGATTCCTCCAAAGTATGCCAGAAAACACACCCAGATAATGAAAAATAATGGTATCCTGTTGCCTGGAATAATTTGGAGGAATCATAATCTCCAAAAATGCCAGAACTATACCCTCCCCTTAATTGATTTTTTAATTGATGGATATTAGGCGCCACAACATCGAGGTCCTATAGCGCCAGAAAAAGATGATAGAGATAAAGGTGTGACAGCAAGCAGGAAGGAAATAAAATGAAAAGAAGGATAGTTGAAGAACTGAAAGATGGGAACCATTTAGTCTGGTCTCTCACTGGCGACCTTCCTAGCATGGGAAGCCCTCTCTCCCCGATATCGGGGCAGAGCAGGGGCCGGAGCCCCCTCTAGTCTAGCTCGCCAGGTCTCAGAGACACACAAGCCCCCCCACCTCGGCAAGGCGGTTCCCGTTAAGGGGGACCCTCCCCTTAAAAGGACCCTGTGATTGTGTATGAAAATTGGAGGCTTCTGATTCCTCCTATGAAACAAACAAACACCTTCCATATAGGTGTGTGTGTGTGTGTGTGTGTGTGTGGAGGCTTCTGATTCCTCCTATGAAACAAATAAACACCTTCCATATAGGTGTGTGTGTGTGTGTGGAGGTTTCTGATTCCTCCTATGAAACAAACAAACACCTTCCATATAGGTGTGTGTGTGTGTGTGTGTGTTTGGAGGCTTCCGACTCCTGACTATGCCATGAAATAAACAAGTTCCTACATTATTATATAGGTGTGTGTGTGTGTGTGTGTGTGTGTGTGTGTGTGTGTGTGTGTGTGTGTGTTTCATAGCAATATTTGAAGGACTCCTTTATAACCCATTTTCTGACTACATCACACACAAGGTCATTTAAGGTGGTAATTCAATCTTGTTACATTGGAGTGCCTTGATTCCTCCAAAGTATGCCAGGAAACAACAGGACCAAAAGAACAAAAAGAATGGTGTTCTGTTGTTGTTGCTTGGAATAGTTTGGAAGATTCAGTTGCTCCAGATTTACCAACACAAAACTTCCCCCTTAAGTTTTAGTTAATATAATACTGTTATGATTATTAAAAAGAATGTAGGGTTAGCTGGAAGGTAGATAGTTGAAAAATGCATTATATTAAGGAGGTGTGGGAATAGGGGGACAGGCTTGGGGGAGGGTTAGAGGGGTGTGGGAATAGGGGACAGGCTTTCTACACACCCCAAGCCTGTCCCCTACTCCCACACACCCTTAGTCTCCCCTCTACTCCCACACACCCCCAGTCTCCCCCCAAGCCTGTCCCCCCAGTCCCCCCCCAAGCCTGTCCCATACTCCCGCACCCCCCCAGTCCCCCCCCCAAGCCTGTCCCCTACTCCCACACACCCTCAGTCTCCCTTCTACTCCCGCACCCCCCCAGTCCCCCCCCCAATCCTGTCCCCCTATTCCCGCACCCCCCCAGTCCCCCCCCAAGCCTGTCCCCTACTCCCGCACCCCCTCAGTCTCCCCTCTACTCCCACACACCCCCAGTCTCCCCCCAAGCCTGTCCCCCTATTCCCGCACCCCCCAGTCCCCCCCCCAAGCCTGTCCCCTACTCCCGCACCCCCTTAAAAGTACAGTTGGCTTCATTTCCACCTGTGTATATATTAGCTATAGTAATGTTGTAAGACAATTTTAATACAGAGATAACAGATATAGTTCTCACATGGTAAATTACGAATGTTGTTGGAATAAAAACTGGTTCAGAATGCAACTATTTGGTCATATTAGCATCCATCCATTCCATCTACCGGTATCCATTCATTCCATCCATTCATCCATCCATTCTATCCATTCATTCCATCCATCCATCCATTCCATCTACCGGTATCCATTCATCCATCCATTCCCTCTATCCATCCATTCATCCATCCATTCTATCCATCCAATCCATCCATCCATCCATTCCATCTACCGGTATCCATTCATTCCATCCATTCATCCATCCATTCTATCCATTCATTCCATCCATCCATCCATTCCATCTACCGGTATCCATTCATTCCATCCATTCATCCATCCATTCTATCCATTCATCCATTCCATCTACCGGTATTCATTCATTCCATCCATTCATCCATCCATTCTATCCATTCATTCCATCCATCCATCCATTCCATCTACCGGTATCCATTCATTCTATCCATTCATACCATCCATTCCATCCATTCATCCATCCATTCCATTTATCCATCCATCCATTCCATCCATTCATCCATCCATTCCCTCTATCCATCCATTCATCCATCCATTCTATCCATCCAATCCATCCATCCATTCCATCTACCGGTATCCATTCATTCTATCCATTCATCCATTCCATCTACCGGTATCCATTCATTCCATCCATTCATCCATCCATTCTATCCATTCATCCATCCATTCATCCATCCATCCATTCCATCCATCCATTCCATCTACCGGTATCCATTCATTCCATCCATTCATCCATCCATTCTATCCATTCATCCATCCATCCATTCTATCCATTCATTCCATCTACCGGTATCCATTCATTCTATCCATTCATACCATCCATCCATCCATTCCATCTACCGGTATCCATTCATTCCATCCATTCATCCATCCATTCTATCCATTCATTCCATCCATCCATCCATTCCATCTACCGGTATCCATTCATTCCATCCATTCATCCATCCATTCATCCATTCCATCTACCGGTATCCATCCATTCATCCATCCATTCTATCCATCCAATCCATCCATCCATCCATTCCATCTACCGGTATCCATTCATCCATCCATCCATCCATCCATTCCATCTACCGGTATCCATTCATTCCATCCATTCTATCCATTCATTCCATCCATCCATCCATTCCATCTACCGGTATCCATTCATTCCATCCATTCATTCATCCATTCATCCATTCCATCCATTCCATCTACCTGTATCCATTCATTCTATCCATTCATTCCATCCATTCATCCATCCATTCTATCCATTCATTCCATCCATCCATCCATTCCATCTACCGGTATCCATTCATTCCATCCATCCATCCATTCCATCTACCGGTATCCATTCATTCCATCCATTCATCCATCCATTCTATCCATTCATCCATCCATCCATCCATTCCATCTACCGGTATCCATTCATTCTATCCATTCATACCATCCATCCATCCATTCCATCTACCGGTATCCATTCATTCTATCCATTCATCCATCCATCCATCCATTCCATCTACCGGTATCCATTCATTCCATCCATTCATCCATCCATTCTATCCATTCATCCATCCATTCCCTCTATCCATCCATTCATCCATCCATTCTATCCTTCCAATCCATCCATCCATCAACAGATGCTAAACTATTCGCCAAGCACATCCGGTGTTTGGGTCTCATTCCATCCATTCCATCTATCCATTCTATCCATCCATCCATCCATTCCATCAATCCATTATATCCATCCATCCATCCATCCACAGAGGCTAAACTATCAGCTAAGGACATACGGTGTTTGGGTCTTATTCTATCCATCCATCCATCCATCCATCCATTCCATCCATCCATTCTATCTATCCATCCATCCATTCCATGTATCCATTCTACCCACAGATGCTGAACTATCCGCCAAGCACATCCGGTGTTTGGGTCTCATTCCATCCATTCCATCTATCCATCCATCCATCCATTCCATCAATCCATTCTATCCATCCATCCATCCATCCACAGAGGCTAAACTATCAGCTAAGGACATACGGTGTTTGGGTCTCATTCCATCCATTCCATCTATCCATCCATCCATCCATCCATCCATCCATCCATCCATTCCATCTATCCATTCTATCCATCCATCCATCCATTCCATCTATCCATTCTATCCACAGATGCTGAACTATCCGCCAAGCACATCCGGTGTTTAGTTCTCAGTACACAGAGGGCAAGTTTTATAACATGGAATAGAAACACAAACCAACCTCTACACAACTTTATCACCTGGAAGGATGTGCGTTCAGACACCCTCGTCAAGCAGTGGAACCGATCCTTTACTATGAAGGTTGGTTAACATAACATATACCTAACTCTTGTAAAAAATTAACTGTGGTGTTATTATTATTAATTAACGGTGTTGTTATTATTATTAATTAACGGTGTTGTTATTATTATTAATTAACGGTGTTGTTATTATTAAGGAGAAATTGTGTTTGCTGTGTTATAATGTGTTTAAATATTACTAAAATATTATTACAGTGTGTTTAAATATTACTAAAATATTATTACACTGTGTTTAAATATCACTAAAACATTATTACACTGTGTTTAAATATTACTAAAATATTATTACAGTGTGTTTAAATATTATTAAAATATTATTACAGTGTGTTAACCCTTTCACTGCTATAAGCGGAAATATCCGCCTGATATTTCTTTACCATTAACTGTGGAAAGCGGATTTACCCCACGTCATTAGAAAAACTTTTCCCTATATGTAGGGTCATGTGGGTGAATACCGACCGATGCCAATAACTCAAAAACAAAATCGAATTGCGCGCCATCATACAGCAACGAACGCAGCGCCACCACACCCGAACTACTCAGTCTCAACAGAAGCCCGCGAACGCCACGCCTGTGTTTACCAGGTATGAATCTTTATTTTTCGTATAGCCACTGTAATATTTCGCGGTTCTCATATAGTGTCTCATGTCGGCGGTAATGGCCTGATTCTTGTGAGGTAAGTTGCATTAGCAAGTGTAACCATATTGACATGTAATCATGTGAAGAAGTACAGAGTCCGCCGCCAGGCCAATGTGTAGAGTCCTATGAAAAGAAAATATTGACACGGGGGAATACCGTCCACCCATACGAGGGGGTATACCGACCAGTGAAATCTAGAAAAATCTATATAATTTTGAATACCTAGAAAAACATAACAAAAAGTGACTGATTATGTTTAATAGCCTGATAATAAATGTGAGTGAAGTGGAACAGTGGTTTTTTTTTGTATGAAGTTGAAGGTGATTTGTGGTCAATTTTAATGCTATGTCAGTGACATTATGCTATAAGCACCTAAATGATGCATTATATAAGTGATGTAGGTTATTAGAATGATTCCAAGTTACATATTTTGTGGTCAAAAATGCCCATTCATACTGCACGTTTTCAAGGTCAGGCGGTCGGTATTTCCCCACAGAAGGTTAAGGTTAGGTTAGGTTAGGTTAGGTTAGGTTAGGTTAGGTTAGGTTAGGTTCCAAAAGGGGGTGGCCATGCAAGAATCACCTTAATAAAAATACTAAACTAACCTAACCTAAATATGCCTGATGTCTAATGTCATTAACTCTTTTCAGATCCCTGTGCACCCTTAACCCCAAGCCATCAACCAACCCACCATCATGCCACGCAATTATGTCCGCAAGTCTGAGAAGCAGCTGGACAGGACCAACCTGGAGGCTGCTTTCAAGCATCGGGTGCAGACCAACTGCAGCATGAAAGAGGCGGCTGTGAAATTTGGCGTGAAGAAAACCACTCTTGTAGTAAGTTTCTCTATTCAGTCCCATATCCTGTATGTTTTTGTATGACTTTTCTATCCCACGATATATTTAGGCTATTCCTTCTTTTTGTCAACTTTTATTGCCTGTTTTATTATTAAGTTTTTTTTAGGCCTATGTCCTTCCAAGTCCTAATTTATGTTGTTTGTTACAGGATGCCTTCAACCGTTCCAAGAAATTTTCGGATGGATCAACTTATGTGCCTGTGCCAGGACACACTAATCGGGTCTTCACGCCTAAGCAAGAAACCCACATAGTAGATTATACCATTCACGTGGCCAAGATGTTCTATGGCCTGCCCATGAACGAGGTCCGGAGGATGGTATACCAATATGCAAGAGCTTGCAACAGCCAGACCATCCCCGAAGCATGGGAGAAAGACCAGATGGCAACCAGAGACTGGTACTACGCTTTTATGAACCGTCATCCAAACCTAGTATTAAAGGCTCCGGAAGGCATGTCCATTGCCAGGATTGTTGCTTTCAACAAAGTCAATGTGGAAACCTTCTTCAAGGCTTACACATTGGCTTTGAATAAGTATGAATTCACTCCGGACCGGATATACAATTTGGATGAGAGTTCATTGTCGACGGTTATGAAGGCATGCAAGGTTGTCTGTGTGCGAGGCAAGCCAGTTGCGACGCAGGTAACCCGTGAACGAGGGGACAGCATGACGTTTGTGGGCATTATAAATGCTGTGGGGCAGTCCATACCTCCAGTGTTCATAATTCCCAGAAGCCGATGGAACCCCTCTTTCATGAGGAACACGATCTTCGGTTCCAAAGGGATATTGCATCCCAGTGGTTGGATGAACGGTGAATGCTTCGTGCAGACACTTCAGCATCTCCATGAGAAGTCTGGTTCTTCTGTAGAGAACAAGATTCTTCTGATCATGGACAATGCTGAATGTCACATGAATGTTCATGTTGTCGAGTTTGCGATCAAGCATGGTATCGTGATCGTTACCTTGCCTCCTCACACAACCGACAAGCTCCAGCCATTGGATGTGAGTGTCTTTGGTCCTTTCAAGACGTTCCTGCGTTCTCAACTGAACAACTTCGCTCTCATGCATCCCAACGAGCACATAACCGTGCACCAGTTGCCGGAATTTGCTTCCGAGGCATGGACTAAGGCCAGCACCCCCTCCAACATCCTCAATGGGTTCCGGGCGACTGGCATCTGGCCCCTCAATGAGCTCATCTTCCCAGAGGAGGCCTTTGTGGGGGCTCAGGTGACAGAGCGACCAGCACCTCCTCAGGAATTGGTGGTGGAGGTTACCCGCACTCCGTCTGATGGATCTAATTCATCAGATGGAGAGGAGCAAACTGCTAGTAGCCATGGCTCTCAGGTAGTAGACCTACCCGAGGATGACCCAGACGACCCCACTAGCACAGCAGCAACCTCAAGGCCCAGCAGCACAGTGGCACCAACCCCAGGCCCCAGCACCACAGTGGCACCAACCCCAGGCCCCAGCACCACAGTGGCACCAACCCCAGGCCCCAGCACCACAGTGGCACCAACCCCAGGCCCCAGTGGCTAGCCTATCATGATTAATAATTCTTTATTAACTCTCCTAATCTTGCTTTCAATTATATTTTCAGGTAGAAGACTTCGTCTTGGTGCAGCTGACGCTGGAAGACGGAAGGGGCGTGGGCACATTGGTGTGCTATGTTGCCCAGGTGTTGTCCATGAAGGAGGGTGGCCGGCTGAATCTCTCCTTCCTCCGGATGAAGTCTGCCGTCACTCGTGACACATTCACCTTCCCTAATGTGCAAGATGAGGCAGAGGTTGACCCCGGGCAGTGTTTGGGTGTCCTCAAGGTGGCTAAAGGGATCACCAAGAGGCAGGCTGACCTTGTGAAAGTGTTCCCCCCTCTTCTGCCATTCAACATGCACATATAGCATAACAATTTCCAATGTGCCACTACTATTGTGCCTATTTTTTTATGTACCTATTTTTTTATAACAGTAAATTATCTTTTTTTCAGTTTAGTTTTTATTTCACCAATTAATAATAAGTGGGGATGTCTAGGCTTATCATATATATTGATTTCAGGCAGAAAAAAAATAATGTATGGTGTTTTTTCAACTTCAAAAATATCGGCCGATGTTCCCCCGTACCCTGGTCGGTCTTCCCCCGCGTAGGACCTTAACTCATCCCTTACACCATTGTGTATTCCTTCAGGATCTGGTGGTGGTTGGAGAGTTTTAATTAAGGGGGGGTGGAAATAAGGGGACAGGCTCGGGGGGGGGGGGGGGTAAGGGGGTGCAGGAATAGGGGGACAGGCTTTCTATCACCCTACAAGCCTGTCCCCTACTCCCACACCAGCTTAATAATAATACTGGTTAAACTAGATAATTATGTAGTGTATATCCTTAACACATACATACAGGAGATTCATACTGTATTCAGCAAGCCTTACTTACCTATCATGTCCTACAATGGATGGTAACATTGAAGATATGAAGGTCCAAGGTATCATTATTACACACGACACAGTCATAGTTGATGTACAGTCGCGGTCAAATATAATTATCCATATAGGGGTAACTCACGTAAGATTTTGACAGCTTCCCTCTGCTCCTTAAATGATAAACTTTCCAATAAATAGGTTAACTACCATTCTTTAATTTACTACAAGCAGCTACACACTAATTAAAACAATAACATCATATGTGAACGTGAAAACATTAGACAATAAATTGTTTGAGATATCCATATGTGGATGATTATTATTGACCACAACTGTATGTTATGTTACTGACTCTGGATGTGACGGCAAGATCCAGCACCTAACTATATTCCTCGGCCGATACCTTAAAATAATAATAAAGAGAGAAGGTTTATGTATTGATGATGAGGACATGTACAGCCGACAGCACAAATTCGCGTCCATCTCATGTACTTAATAATGCTAATATGACCAGATAGTTGCATTCTGAACCAGTTTCCATCCTAAAAACATGTGTATTTACCACAGGTGAAATATATCTATCCTTTCTGCATTCAAATTATGTTACAACATCAATATAGCTCATACATACATACGTAGGTGAAAATGAAACAAACTTATGCTGCCGATTGGTGATAAAGACACACACTAAGTGTTCACAACATTAATTGCATGTAATTCAACATTTTAGAATTAAGTGTTAAGCTAGTTTTGTGTTGGACCATTATATAAAGATAATGTACCGGTATATATGATGAGTGTATATGTTTTGCTGTATTATGTTGTGGTCAATAAAATATCTATCTATCTATCTATCTATCTACACTGGCAATCCAAAATATGTATCCAGGCTTTCTTCAAATAGCCTGATGAGTATTTAGCAAGCTCCAGCAAATATAAAACACGCTATATAACCTAAATGTGTAAAAATAAACCTCGATCTCTGCTGTGTGTTCAATAAGGTAACATTATGATGGACTTTTTTTTAAGGTGGTGCAGGAGTAGGGGGCAGGCTTGGGGGGGGGGGGTGTAGGAGTAGGGGGGGTGCGGGAATAGAGGACAGGGTTTCTACCCCCCTCAAGCCTGTCCACCTATGTCCCCAGTCCCACCCAAGCCTGTCCCCCTCCAGCCTGTCCCCTACTCCCACACCCCCTTCATGGGTTACCTGTTGTGTACAAAGGTTATTGATGGGCAACATGTGGTACAGTACAGTACTGGGGTCGGCACCTTCCCACCATCAATACACCAACCTTACCCTCTTGAAAAAATATATATACTGTATAATGGGGTCAAATTCAGATATCCGATGTAAACAACAATACCTGAAAATACCTTATACATACATATATTGTTGCCAAATTCAGATACCTGATTCCTCCAGTGTGTGCTAGGAAACAACAGGGCCTCAGAAAAGTAAAAAAAAAAAGTACTGGTGTTCTGTTGCTTGGAATAGTTTGGAGCTATTGGTAGGATTTATTAATTTAATTCAGATTTACCAACACACACAAAATTTCCCCATTAATTAATTATATACTGTAAAGTCAAATCTCATTTTACACTGGGATTATGTATGTGAAATAATGTGTGTAATGAATGTATGGTATGTACTGTAAACACTTATTGCACACTACAGTACACCCAATACACAAGTGTACTGTACAATGAAGGTTTTCTGTACACAGTTTCATTACACACCTAATATCAAAGTGTAAAATGATCTTGGTGACTGAATGCACACAAATGAAAAAATAATCTTTATCAATTTACTTTGAGTTACTTTGAGATGTAAACAAATGGGCTCCCACCCTGTAAAGATTTGATCCAGATTCTCTAAGTTGTTTTGTTGGTGTTTCTTTTCTCCCTCGGGTTGAACATATTACAGTACAGTAGTCTAAGCCTATACCAGTAGCTGTAAAACATTATGTTCTCTTCCCTTACTCAGGTGTATATGTATATCTTGTCCTCAAATACACACACACCTACAGTGGCTGTAACATAAAATGAGATATTAATAGTAATTAATTTTCTGAAGGATATATGTATATCTTGTCCTCAAATACACACACACACTACTGTGACTGTAACATAAAATGAGATATTAATAGTCATTAATTCTCTTTAGGATATATGTACGATATGATAAAACGTAACATTCCACTTTAAACCAAACCTAACCTACCGTTGATATTTAATCTTAGTCAGTCAAGACCTACCTTACTAATAAATTATTATTTATCTCACTTATTATGCACAAGAGATATTTATTAAACTTTATTTATTATATATAATATTTATTATTAGAGAAAGGGTAAGACAAAAGTTGTCCTCAAAACCCTGGATATATAATGAATAATTACTTGTATTCATCACTTCATTTCCCCCCTAACGAGAACTGCCTTGCCGAGGTGGGGGGGCTTGTGTGTCTGAGACCTGGCAAGCTAGACTAGAGGGGGCTCCGGCCCCTGCTCTGCCCCGATATCGGGGAGAGAGGGCTTCCCATGCTAGGAAGGTCGCCAGTGAGAGACCAGACTAAATAGTTCCCATCTTTCAGTTCTTCAACTGTCCCTCTTTTCATTTCATTTCCTTCCTGCTTGCTGTCACACCTTTATCTCTATCACCTTTTTCTGGCGCTATAGGACCTCGATGTTGCGGCGCCTAATATCCATCAATCAATCAATCATCACTTCATTTTACACTCAAGTTACTCATTGTAGACCACCAAATGCTTATCCAGGCATCTGTTATTTATCACCATACAAACTAAGTCATTTACTGAGGCTATGTTCAAAGAAGAGTGGTAAAATTAATAATCTTTTATCGACGGCATACTAGGCCTATGTACCTTATGTATAACAAAACTAGCCATGGTGGGTGGAAAATCACACTGACGTCATCATCAATGTAATAAGTAATAAAACCCACACTGGTACACAAAATATTTTTATTCCAAACGTTTCGGTGACCTTTGGAATAAAATATTTTGTCTACTCGTGTGGGTTTTATTACTTAAAAACTAGCCATACAGATCCTAAAAACAGCTCAATGATAATATTACCCTTATTGAAAAGGTTGGTATTAGTGCCCAAGTGCACCTTACTGTATAATAGATATTTTACTGTCATTACCCATTATTTTGGACCATTCTAACACACTTTTCTTCCTCAAATGCCCCGTTTTCGAGATGTTGTAGTAGTTTGCCCAGGTTAGGTCATGGTAGTTTGTCCAGGTTAGGTCCCGGTAGTCTGCCCAGGTTAGGTCCCGGTAGTTTGCCTGGGTTAGGTCCCGGTAGTTTGCCCAGGTTAGGTCAGGTCAGACTGTCTCAAAAACGGGGCATTTGAGGAAGAAAAGCCATAGAAGAAAAGTTTCTTAGAATGGTCCAAAATAGTGGGTAATGACAGTAAAATATCAATTATACAGTAAGGTGCACTTCGACACTTTTACCAAAAGGTTAATAAAATAAATAATATCAAGTGTTATTTTGTTTTTTGCTCGCCAGTGATGACAACTTGAATCTGTAGTCAGATTGGCTAAAAAAGATAGTGCTAAAATGAATCATTTTATATGGAGGACCTTTTGTATACTGTACTGTACTGTATGTAAGATATAACATAACTATATAACCATACATATACTACCGATACTTAAGACACCTCAATGATAATATTATTGAAATGGTAATAAAATAAATAACATCCAGTGTTAATATTATTGCCTGCCAGTGAAGACAACTTGAATCTGTAGTCTGATTGGCTGTTTGAGAGGTCATGAGGTTTTCACAATTTATCATCCTTAATATGAATTGAAAATTATGCATATTTACTGTTCTCATGGTTATATTCCAAATTTATAAGTTGTTGTGTCCAATAAATTTGTCATAATATACTGGTACAGACAAGTTGAGGTGTGGCCAAACCTGAACAACCCTTCCAACACACACACACACACACACACACGAGTCACTGACAGGTTAAGGCATTGACTAACCTGAACACACACACACACACACACACACACGAGTCACTGACAGGTTAAGGCATTGACTAACCTGAACACACACACACACACACACACACGAGTCACTGACAGGTTAAGGCATTGACTAACCTGAACACACACACACACACACACACACACACACACACGAGTCACTGACAGGTTAAGGCATTGACTGACCTGAACACACACACACACACACACACACAGGAGTCACTGACAGGTTAAGGCATTGACTAACCTGAACACACACACACACACACACACACACACACACACACACACACACACACGAGTCACTGACAGGTTAAGGCATTGACTGACCTGAACACACACACACACACACACGAGTCACTGACAGGTTAAGGCATTGACTAACCTGAACACACACAGGAGTCACTAACAGGTTAATTAAGGTGTTGACTGACCTGAACATACACACACACACACACACAGGAGTCACTAACAGGTTAATTAAGGTGTTGACTGACCTGAACATACACACACACACACACAGGAGTCACTAACAGGTTAATTAAGGTGTTGACTGACCTGAACATACACACACACACACACAGGAGTCACTAACAGGTTAATTAAGGTGTTGACTGACCTAAACATACACACACACACACACAGGAGTCACTAACAGGTTAACACATTGACTAACCTCAACGCCAACAATAAAATTCCTCCCAAGTTCCCAACACACACACACACTGATAAAAACCATCACAATATACACACCCAACACCTTTATAGTTCCATTACTTTATGTTGACCGGACACGTTGTTATTATAATGAGTGTTTTGGGCTGACGTCACACCAGGCCATGAATCATCAAGCCCCTCCTCTCGCACCAAGACGTGGGACTCTCACGACCTTCTAAAATAAAGGATTCTAATGGACTGTTCATTATTTACTCAATTTGTGGGGCTTTTCGCGTTAGTTTTGCATGTTTGCCGTAGAAGATAAGTAGCTTACACTTCCATTAGGTTATTGGTTGAGGAAATATAGCAAATAGTAAATCTACCATTGGAAATAACAAGATAAATGTAGCGTATACAAAATGTAAAAGAGCGATGAAGGAGCCTTCAAATTAAACTCCAAAAATATATATTTATCATCAATAACAAACTGTCACTCATAATATTAAGACTTCTAGTTTCTTTCAAGTACATAATCCAGCAAAATTATCCTTGTATGAACCTAAACACAGGTTTGTTGAGTTATGAATGCGAGAGACGTTCGCAGTGGCAGTGTTTACCTAGTGTAAGATCCGCCTACTCCGGCGTACCAACACCTGCTCCTCAAAGCTTGCTCCCATCCCATCTATAGAGTCCAATAAGAATACCGAACGCGAAGGGAATCCCATGCATGGGAAGGGAACAGGGTGGCTCGATGGAGCCCAATAAGAATACGGGTAGAACCTACTCTGTGCCATCGTTTAAGAGTAATACACTTCTGGCAAATATGGAGTAAATTATTACTACAAATATTTCCAGGCAACAGAACACCATTATTTATGTTTATCTGGTCCTGTTTCCTGGCATACTTTGGAGGAATCAAGGCACTCCAATGTACCAAAAGTGTATTACCTCCCTTAATTTACTACAAGCAGCTACACATTGAGGGGTAGACAGGTCATAGGATCACTGGGGAGAATTATGAAGGGTAGAAGTGTGAGTATGGAAGTGAAAAGGTGACAAAGAAATAGTATAATTCTGCCAACACTGACATATGCGTCGGAGATGTGGACATGGAGTTGGGCTCATCAGTATGGAATAGGTGCTGAGAGGAGCATGTAGACTTACTAGGTGGGATGGAGAGAGTAATGAGAGTGTGTATGTATGAGAGATGTAGAATAGGTGCTGTGGAAATGAGTTATTTGAGAGAAGCATGTGAACTTACTAGGTGGGATGGAGAAACTAATGAGTGTGTATGAGAGATGTGGTATGAGTGAAAAGGCAATTGATATTGTGTGTGTGTGTGTGTGTGTGTGTGTGTGTGTAAAAAGGCAATTGGTATTGAGTGTGGAGTGGTTGAGAGTGAAGTGTAATACACTGAGATGGTTTGGACATGTGGAGAGAATGCAAGGTGAGGAGTTTGTAAAGAAGGTGTATGATAGTGAAGTTGTGGTACCTAGTGTGAGAGGCAGACCACCAGTTAAATGGCAGAACATTCCGATTTTTGATGAAGTAAATTTATCAGAAAAAGATTGAAGATAAGTAAGGAAGTCTTGTTGTGGAGGTTTCTTTGGGGTCCCCAAGCAGAGAATTTTATATAATAAGGGCTGGGATATTGTATGGATTATTTTAATTATTTCAACTCCATAGTGTAGACTGGATTCATTTAATGCTGTATGGAAGTGTTGACCGGTAGGAGAAGGGAAAATGGGTTCACGATGATCTCCAGATATGACGTGGTCCACACCTCTATGAACCTTCTGAATGAGTTTGTTGCTATAGGTTGTTGACATTCCATATCTTAGTGAAGCCTCCTGTATAATGTCAACAAGTGTCTCACATAGCCTTTGCATTATGTTCTTGAATTCAGACTCACTTATTCCACTTGCCTGGTTCATGACTTCATTATATAGCTGTAAAAGTATATACAATGAATTCTCTAGTTGTGTACCTTCATTGTACCAGGCAAGCAGGGTCATTGAATGGTGCCACACTTTCACAAGCAAGTTTGATGCCAAGGTACAGCATTGGTATATTCCATTTACTACCATCTGGATTCTCTCTCATTAATTCTGTCTCGCTTTGGGATAATGTGTGCAAGTTTTCTGCAGTAGTACTGGAAAGGGATTGTAGGTATGTAAAGATATACTGTTGTGGAGATCTGTGTTGAGTTTCTAAGCAGAAAACAATATGTACAACTGGTTGAGCTATGGCACGACACGCAAATATTAATTTACCGACATAATCCATGCTGGGTTGGTTTGTTGTGGAAGATGTTCATTTAATATTGGTAGATTGACTGGCAGTGAAACTTGGTCCTGGACTATTGGTGATTTACTGGAGATGTGAATAGATGCTTCAAGACAGTCTCTTCCTCATGATGTTAAAGGCACGAAACATTCAATACCATAAAAAGATATGCCTATAGATATAGTTCTTGACTTAATCAACACCACCAGCCACTTGACATTACCATCAGTTTCACCTGTAAGCCAAGATACAAAACATAATGTGCCAGAAAATTTACACTAAAGTCTCTTTTCTGCAAAAATTGCTTCATATACATTTGTTTTGGTTTGATTCTTCCAAAATATTTCAAATAACAGGCCACCATTATTTTTCTTAACCTTGGCCTATTTTCTGGCATACTCCAAAAACCTTACAACTTCCATGTTGCCAATGCTAACCTCAGACGCAATGTCTATTCTGCTCAGTGTGAATATGAGACAAATCTTATTAACCAGAGATCAACCAAACCCAAACTATTTTACTCCTATATTGGACACAATAAGACTGCTCGGCCATCTGTTAGCCCACTCCTTGCCAACAATCAACTTTCTGATGACCCTTATATTATGGTTAACCTATTTGTTACTGCTTTTGTATCAGTATTTACAACAGATACCTTGAATAACCCCAGCCCACACCAGCAATGTCACCAGTTCATTTCAGCAGTTGATTTCTCAACTGCTGATGTTGTGACTCAGCTCAGATCACTTAAAACTGACAGTGCAATAGGTCCTGACAATATTCACTCCATGTTATTCAGAGAGTGTTCCCAAACTTTGGCCTACCCTTTCTATACACTTTTTAAATCATCTGTAACCTCTACAGTGGGTGGGGAGAGAGCCTTCTACTTTGTTATCCTTATCTACGACTATTACTGGGAAGAAATTCATTCTCTACCAGTAACCTTCTAATCAGATCAGCCCGTGTGGACTGTAAGGTCTGTTGTGGTCTGTGTTTCTATGTAACTCTATGTAACTCTGGTGTTGTCCCTAACCTGTGGAAGCACTCTCTGGTTACCCCTATCGTTAAGAAGGGCTCCAAGAGAGACCCGTTAAATTACACACTCATTAGTCTCACACCAATCCCATGTAAAATACTTGAAAGGATTATAACAAAAACATTGTACAACTTTCTAGAAGAACATATTATACTAGACAATGCTCAATTTGGCTTTCGAGCTGGTAGGTCCGTGATTGACCAGCTACTCCTGACCTTCCACAGGGTTACACTATGGTATGACATGGGGCATGCGATCAAGGTCATCCTATTTGACTTTGTGAAGGCCTTTGACCGTGTGCATCACGGAATCCTTGTAGCTAACCTAAGTAATATAGGCATCTCTGGGACCTTGTTGAGTTGGATCACTAGTTTCCTCCTTAACAGGACGGTCAGGACCATGAGTGTCTCCATCTCTGGTGTCTGCAGTCAAATGCGGGGTCCCTCAGGGCTCAGTGCATGGCCCGGTACTTTTTCTTATCTTTGTTAACCACCTTTGCACTAATATCTCTTGTGGGTACATGATGTTTGCTGATGATTTGAAACTGTGCTTCCATCTCCCAGTTGACACTTCCTTGACCATCTCCCGTGACCTACAACGTGACATAAATACCTTGGTATACACAGCAGCCTCTTGGGGCCTAAAGTTTGCCCCTAACAAATGTGTCCATCTGTGTTTCAAGCGTGGGCAAGATCTTAATGCAGGGTTGTATACCCTTGACGGAAATCCTATAACTAGAGCTACTTCCCACAAAGATCTTGGTGTCCTCATAGATGTCAAACTCAGATTTCATCCTCACATTAGGCTGACCGTAGCCAAAGCAGGTGACCTGTGTTGCTACCAACCTACTGAAGTCAACTGTGTGCCACACTCCAACCTTTATGAAATAATTGTTAATTTATGATATTAGGCCACTGATTGACTTTGCTTCTCCAGTTTAGAACACAGGATTTCTCGGTAACTTATTATTACTTGAATCCATCCAGCGTCACTGGACGAAGCAAATTACAGATTTTTCACATTTGTCATACCCAGAAAGGATATCAAACTTAAACTTATTTTCCATAAGATAGATCTGATTTAATATTATGTTATAAAATTTCCATGATTTATCACCCTTGGATTTATTCACTATGTCACCACAGCTTGGAACAAGAGGCCACAACTTCAATTTTTTTTATTCTAGAGCAGAAACAGAAGCACGAAGATGATTCTTTTCACATAGAATCTTTCAGCACTGGAACTCCCTCCCCCATGATGTAGTAAATGCACAACTATCCCAAAATTTAAATAAAATCTAGCTCATACCCTCCATGATAATCTATTCCTGCCATAAACTGCCTTGTAGTATAATCAATATTTACCATTGTTATATTACCCAACTATTTCATGTTGGACACACTCAACCAGTCAGTTCTGTAATATTTATGCCATGTAAATCAAACGTCAATCTTGACTGGCGTGTCATTTTATCCAACTGGGCTTCTTGATCATTGGATCGCTTGTGATCAGTGGCCTTACCAGGTGAGTTACCAGGTGAGTTACCAGGAGTGTGGGTGACAGAGAGAATACTCACCTTGGTGGAAGTGTGGCAGAGCAGGAGTCTAGGAGAGTGTGTCACCCAATCAGAAGAGAGCTTACCAATGATGTTTACACCCCAGTAGAACACATGTTTTGGACTGACATTATTATTATTACTATTATAATTAGTGTGTGTGTGATATCACACAATTAGTGTTCTGAAAATCATCATCATTGTATGTGTGTATTACCTCATAATTATTGTTCTTATACTATTATTATTTTTATTATTTTGTATCTGTATTACCACATAATTTTTTTTCCTTTGGTATTATTTTTATTATTGTAATTATTAGTGTGTATATTATCAAATAATTATTGTCCTGTGGTAGGCCTATTATTATTATTATTATTTTTATTATTATCATTATTATTATTATGTATGTAATTCAACAAATTAAGTTATTCTGTCAAAATCTTTGAAACAATACAATTATATACAAAGGAAATCTAAAGTCAATAATATTATAATTATATTTATTGAATACCAAGATAACTACAGGATATAAGTAATAGAAAATAACTACTTAATGTATGTATGTATGTATGTATATATATTATGCATGTATGTATATTATTTATGTATGTATGTGTATGTGTGTATGTATATATATATATATATATATATATATATATATATATATATATATATATATATATATATATATATATATATATATATATATTTATGTATATGTACATGTATGTATGTATGTATGTGTGTATGTATATGTACAATTGCCAGCACTTATAACAGGTACAGTCATCATTGTCATTCCTCTTCACTTGTATCAGTTATAAGTGCTGCTAACTGTACATATAGGAATCACACACCTTCTACTTCAACAAAATATTCCTTTAAATGATCGAGGATCCCACCTAACATAATTAATGAAGGGTATAGTACAGTGTTGGTAACTCTGGAACAACCAATTCCTACAAACTATTCCAGGCAACAGACCACCATTATTATTGTTAATCTGGTGCTGTTTCCTGACATACTTTGGAGGAATTAAAACACTTCAATGTACCACAAGTATATTACCCTCTTAATGATTCCTACAAACTATTTCATGCAACAAACCATTATTATTATTATTATGATTATTATTATTATTATTATTATTATTATTATTATTATATAGTAAGTAATTATATAGTTAGTAATTATATAGTAATTAATTATATAGTAATTAATTATATAGTAATTAATTATATAGTAGTAATTATATAGTAAGTAATTATATAGTAAGTATATAATTATATAGTAATTTATAAAGTTACTTATAAAGGATCTGTTTCTCTCTTACACACACATACACACAAACTCTCTCTCTCTCTCTCAAACACACACTTTCTCTCTCTCTCTCTCAAACACACACTTTCTCTCTCTTACACACACTCTCTCTCTCTCTCTCTCTCTCTCTCTCTCTCTCTCTCTCTCTCTCTCTCTCTCTCTCTCTCTCTCTCTCTCTCTTGGAGTATTCAGTAGCCTTCCAAATTACTCTCAAAAATTTCTTCCCATAAGAACCATTACTATTTTATAAAGAAAAAACATTAATCATTAGTATACATTATATGGTAATTATGTAGTAAATTAATAAGAAAGTATAAGATAATGCAATTAATATAACCATGTTAATGTTTATAACTTCAAAATGTGTGTGTGTGTGTATATATTCTTTGTGTGCATAGTGTATATATATTGCTTGTATGTGTGTGTATATATATATTTCTTATGTATGTATATATTTCTTATGTGTGTATATATTACGTGTGTGTATACATTACTTGTGTGCATATATATTCCTTATGTGTGTATATATTACTTGTGTGTGTAGTGTGTGTATATATAATACTTGTGTGTATATATTTACTCCTTGTGTGTGTAGTGTAGTTGTACATAATTAAATCATTTGAGTGTGTTGTGTGGGTGTGTAAATTTACTCTTCATGTGTGTAGTGTGTACTAGTTGTAGTGTGTGTACTAAGATGATTAGGCACGTACCCCAACACCACAGTCCACCACAGTGACTTGTGTGATGTCACTGAGTTGGACTGCTTCCTTCAACACATTCATTCTATCCAACAACACTTTGCCTATTATAATGCCATATTTTAGGCATTTATTATTAGTGCTGATGATAAACTCACCACTCTTGTCTGTATGAGGCATAAACATTACTGTCCCCTCATCACAACGATCCTTAGCCAACAACCTTCTATTAACACCAGAATCATAGTTCCCACCAAACACACACTCACCCGCCTCCCCCTTGTTCCAAACTCTGGTTAACCGAGTATTGAAGAAAGAGGATCCTCGCTGGCCGGTGCAGAGATCAACAAACTGTCTGGCCTCTGTTGTGTTAGTAGGATTCACCTTGATGATGACTCTCCCCCTCCTCCCACCCCAAGCCAAGTCCAGGAAGGTGATGGTATAATCAGGGTCCAGTCTCTTTACCATCTCACTCACCTGTAAGACACAACCATTATTACTGACCCTATCAACCACACCTTTCATATACAGTTCACACTTATACTCTCCTACTCACTCACCCTCTTACTCACCACTCATCACCATGACACACACTCTTATACTCACTAAACACCACCATGACACACACCCTTATACTCACAACACACTCCCTTATACTCACTACACACACCCTTATACTCACTACACACCCTTATACCCACTACACACACCCTTATACTCACTACACACACCCTTATACTCACTACACACACTCTTATACTCACTACACACCCTTATACTCACTACACACACCCTTATACCCACTACACACACCCTTATACCCACTACACACACCCTTATACTCACTACACACCCTTATACCCACTACACACACCCTTATACTCACTACACACCCTTATACTCACTACACACACCTTTATACTCACTACACACCCTTATACCCACTACACACACCCTTATACCCACTACACACACCCTTTACCCACTACACACCCTTATACCCACTACACACACCCTAATACCCACTACACACCCTTATACCCATTACACACACCCTTATACTCACTATACACACCTTTATAATCACTACACACCCTTATAATCACTACATACACCACTATAACACACACACACCTACACACACACACTTATACTCATTACAGACACCACCATAACTCACACACACAACTACTCACAATTACACTCATAACTTTTTCAGAAATACAACATCACCACAACCACACCTCTCCCACTACATATCAAACACACACCACATCTCACCAATACCCCCCAACACACACACACACACAAACACAGACACAAACACACACCACATCTCACCAATACACCCCCACCCACCCACACACACGCACAAACACAGACACAAACACATACCACATCTCACCAATACCCCAACACTCAATGGTAGAAATTAGACTTGGTAAAATATTAACTATGAACTTACTGGCATGGTGAGGGCATCAGGGAGTAGATTCTGGTTCTGGAGGCAGTGGAAAACGTAGATGGAGAGATCAGTAAGTTCAACATATTCTTTGGTCACTTTAAAGTAGATGTCGTCATTCTGGTTCTCCCTATTATCTGGCTTCACTTCCTCAAGTTCCTCACTCTGTAGAGAAAGGAAAGCAACTGTGTAGTGATAATACATAATGTTGGAAGGGACAGTACTGTAGAGACAATACAATACAATAATGTGTTTAGAGTACATACTACAGATAAGACTGTGGATAAAGAACATACTGTATAAATTATTATCAGTGAACTGTATGACTGCCATAACAACACTGTACTACTACTACTACTGGTGATGGTAGTGAGGTGGTACAGTACAGGTAGTGAGTTGGGACAATAGAACTGAGACTGTGAAGGTAGCAAGAAGAGTAAAAATTCTAGTAATAATAATAATAATAATAATAATAATAATAATAATAATAATAATAATAATAATAATAATAATAATAATAATAATAATAATAATAATAATAATAATAATAATAATAATAATAATAATAATAATAATAAAATATAATAATATAATTATGAGACTATCAATATACACTTACGTTGTTGTCATCTAAAAGGATATTGACTTTGTCCATAATAGGTAGAGTAACATCAATCAGTTGGTCAGTGTGTTGTGTAGCCCCAGCCTCACCATCAACCATCATCAAAGCCTTATTTGTCACATCACGGACCTGTTGATATATAAAATATTGTTGTTTTAACTTAAATAAAATGGAAGAATTAATAATGAGGGAAAGTAAAGCATAAAAACAAATGCTGGCTGGACCTGAAAGACCTTGTAGTCACAAAGGACAAGAAGACAGAGAAGAGGGACTACAAGTAAGAAGGAATTAAAAGGAAACGAGGGATTGTTGATGAAATGAGGAGGAATGGTTGAGGTCCAAAGGGGCGCTCAAACACTCAAAATACTGATCACATCACTGTAGACAATACCTATCTATAGGTCACTTTCACAGTGAATATTGAAATAGTCTCAGTATATATAGGCAATATACTGTATGGATGGCCTTAACAACACTAATATTTTAAAGACTTAATGTATGGATGGTTTATATAGAAGTACTGTATGTGTGTGGAATATGTATAACTTAACATCAGATATGTAAATCTATATCAGAGTATGAAGTAAAAACTGACTTCCATCATAACAACAAAGTGCAGATTCCACAGTGTTTTGTTTCGGTTTGCAAGCACCCAAACAAAAGAAACTGAACTATTTAAATGACTCCCGAGTGAATTATTAAATTAATTTGATTACTCCATTATCACACTATGGTAATAATGGAACTACCTGACAGATTTTGTAGATATGGATACTGAGTTTGTTGGATATAATTAAGACTAACAAGTGTAGTTAGTTGGGGAGAATCATAACAAACCAAAGCCACTATAGAATTATCTCATTGGGAGTGTAAATGTTTAGGATGGTTTTAAATACCTTCTTGCTAGTGGTGACTGTAGTGACATCTGGGAAGAGTTCTTGGCATTTCTTCTTCCATTCCTGATCCTCGTCCCTACATTGGCAAGCTTGGTTGATAACTTGAAAAGCCTCCTCTCTATTGGTGATGCCCTGCATCCTCCCCTGTGTAACCTTCGTCTGTTCCATTATTTCTTTTCCATTTACTTCAAGCGTTTCTACCCTACAATTTTCCTGGTCAATGTATTCGAGGGCACACTCGTTCTGTGCCAGTATATTATTAAGTTTATCTTTTATATTAATGTGATCTACTTGCCATTCTGCCAGCTGTTTCCTGTACTGTTTAAGATGGGACTGTATATTTTCACTTTCCTCTAATATACAGTCCATCTTACTATTTTCTTCCAGTACAAGATTCTTTACTGAAGGCGTGATGGTAGTACCAGGCCCTATTGTGTTTTGGGAGGGTTTAGATAAATTTAATGACTTAAAGTACTTTACTAAAGACTCAACGGCATAGCTGACAGGAAATTGATAAATATTATTTGATTTAAATACACTACGACAACTTGGACACGTAAGGTTTCCTGTTGTCATCATCATTTTTATGCATTCAGTACAAAAGGTGTGACCACAGGGGAGTGTGCGAGGCCGGCGGTCTGTGTCATCAAACAGAATGAAACAAACACCACACTCTGCTGGGTTGTTCTGTGGTGGAAACATGTAATTGGTTAGAAACATTTTTACACACAACTCACTAAATAGAATACAGTACACACAAGTCAACAAACTTATTTAAGAGTTAAAAGTACACATTACCTTATAGATTAATAATGCAAAACAACACTTCACTTTCTAATGAATTTCCAGCTTTATATTCCTTGTGGATAATATATTATAATAGATATATTACATAAATTTACCTGTGGAAAACCTCCATCATTGCCTTCAGCCCCTTGAGCTGTAGGTTCCTGTTTGATACCTGTGTCCTTGGTGTCCATACCTGAGGGAGAAAGTGGGTTACATTCTTGGCAGTTCACATGTTATAGAAATGGAAACGAGTGGATGGAGTATATGAAGAGAATTTAAAGTCAGGCTGACTGACAACACACATACAACACAGTTATTTCTCCCTCCCTTCCTACTATATTTCCCCCCAAACAGAAACTGCCTTGGCATGGTGGGGGGGCTCCGGCCCCTGCTCTGCCCCGATTTCGGGGAGAGAGGGCTTTCCATGCTAGGAAGGTCACCATTGAGAGACCAAACTAAATGGTTTCCATGCATTAGGCTGCCAGTACGGGCCAAGAGTGCTGCCCTCCAGGGGCCGTCCTATGTTGGATGGTTGGGTGTCTGGGCAGGGAGATATTGGGGAAGGGGGTCTCAGCACCGTCGTGGGCAAACTTTCGAGCCATTGGGGCTGCTTTTTAAAACTAGTGGTACCGTGGGGGAAAAGGTACCCCGCCCACGGCAACTAGCGCTCGGTCCCCTCATCTACCCAGTAGGTAGTAACTCTTGGCTCCTGGGGCCAATCAAACAAAATTAATGTTATATGGATAAAGAAAAGCCCCTATCTATTCCTCTAGCGGTGGTCGACCAGGCCCTTGAGACGTCACTCTCTGGTCATGGTAATATGCAGAAAGTTGCCAATAAGAGTAGACCCAGCAGGTCGGATGTTGTGTCAGAGAACCGTGTTAGAGGTTGTGACCCGTTAATGCTAACAAATGTACTTGCATCCCTTTCATATGGCGCTATCCACTCCATTTTTTAGTGTTTTGGAGTAGTCCTTCGTATCTGTTTCACTAATGACTGTGATTGTAGGTCTAATCGATGCTATATTACTTTTAATACAAATGATGCTGCCAAAGCAGCATTTGAGGCTAAAAATTCTCTGACTGTGAGGGATACTCACTATAAAGTTCAGATGATGCGGTCCACCAATGTAGTTGACAGTGACAATGACTACTGCCCTAACATCTTTGATGACTGTGTAGAGCATGTACTATCACTCAGAAAAGTTTATGTGTCTTTTTCAGCCACCTCTCCTCCTCTCCCAGTCACTTGGATTTGGTAACAGTGTTGATCATACAACCTCGGTTGCAAGTGGACACTGGACTGGTGATAGGGAGGGTTGGAACTCCCGTTTCACCTGTCTGTCCACCTTTGCTGATCTTTTTCGTGTCTCACATACACCGAGAGTAGTCCAACATACTCCCAAAGACATCACTCTCTCTATTTACACAATATATACAAACACGCTTGTTACAAGATCCAAAGTTCAAAATCTTGCAAACAATATAGAACTCCCAATAATTAATTTCTAAGATTACAGCAAGGGAGTAAAAGAGGGTAAAAGAAACTGGCTTAGTGTATGGGAATAATATGACTGGCCAAGTATATAAACTTCATGCCACAAGAAGTAAAACTTTGAAGAGTTTGGGACCCTGACTTCATCCATCAATGCTATAAATACACCATAAGTGAGGAAGTATTAAACCCGAGAAGTAAGTCAAAAGAATCTTATTCTATGTACAAGTATATACAAATTAAACCTTACATACTAATACCCTTAACCTAAATCATACCGCGACAATAAGAGAGAGAGAGAGAAAGTCATAATAATACAGACACAAAACACAAGGCCGCCACTTATCTATTCCACCAGACAGACAGATGAGGTGTTGATGCGAGGAGGTCCTAGTTGATACTGACTAAGAAAATCCGGTCAGCTATAAGTCACCTCTTGTTTTGATTCGAGACCTGATTCAACACTCCTCGACCATTGGCTCAGCCTACCAATGCTCTCTCTCTTCACAGTTTAAGCAAACTAAATTATAAAGAAATAGTAATAGCAATAATAGTAATAACAGTTATAGTAACAGTAATAATAGTATAACCAATAATAGTAATAACAGTAACAGTAACAATAGTATAACTACCTAACTACATAAATACATAATAGTAACAACAGTAACAGTAATAATAGTATAACTACCTAACTACATAAATACATAATAGTAACAACAGTAACAGTACTAATAATAATAATAGTATAACTACATAACATCCCCCCGCTTAAGAAGATTCCCAGGGGAAGAAATAAACCCAAAATGAATAAACACCTATGCCTGGCCCGCGACCCTGATACTTGGCTACACACCATGCGACCATGTAAGCACTAGTACAACGAAAGCCATGCGAGTTGAGATAGGATTATATACTTAGACTACATTATTTATGCCGTTCTAGACAGCATGTCAGCAATCACATTTTTCTTTCCCCGTATATGATTCACTATTATTTTGTATGGTTGTAATGCCAAGGCCCACCTCATAAGCCTTTGATTTGAATTTCTCATCCTTTGTAAAAATAACAGGGGATTATGGTCGGTATACACTTCAATGGGGAATGGTGAACCACTAAAATAAACATTAAACCTTTCAATTGCAAAGATTAAGGCATAGCACTCTCTCTCTATGGTGCTATAATGTTTCTGATAAGGCTTAAACTTCATTGAGGCATAACACACTGGGTGTAACACATCATCCCAAAATTGAAGTAATACCGCACCAGCACCCTTATCACTCGCATCTACATGTAAAACAAAAGGCTTAGCAAAGTGAGGGGATATCAAGATGGGCGCATGAGTTAACATTGATTTCAGTTTCACAAAACAGTCCCGACATTCTTTAGTCCACACAAATTTACTTTTGGGGCTTACCAGGTCAGTAAGGGGAGCAGACAGGTCAGAAAAGTTAGGCACAAATCGTCTATAGTAGCCTGCCATGCCCAAAAAGCGCATCAGAGCCTTACGATCCTTAGGCTCCGGGATCGACGAGATCGCTTCCACTTTGGCGGCTACAGGGCTGACTCGTCCTTGTCCAACCACATGACCCAGGAAGACTACGTCTGCATGCCCAAACTCACTCTTCCTCAGGTTCACAGTGAGTCGTGCCTCTGACAGCCTGAGGAATAAGGCACGTAGCTGGTGTTGATGGGCCTCCCAGGAGCTGCTATACACTATTAGGTCAACCAAGTATGCCTGAACGCCAGGCAGCCCATCCACAACCTGATGGATAAGCCTTTGAAATGTTGCAGGAGCGTTCATCATCCCAAACGGCATAACGGTATACTCGTAAAGTCCGTCTGGGGTCACAAAGGCAGAAATCTTCCGGGCTCTGTCAGTAAGCTGCACCTGATAATAACCACGAAGAAGGTCAATCTTGCTGATGATTTTAGCCCCACCAAGCTGGTCAATGAGATCATCAATACGAGGAAGTGGGTAGCAGTCCTGACGGGTGAGACTGTTGACCTGGCGGTAGTCTGTGCACATGCGGAAGGAACCATCCGGCTTGTCCACCAACACGCAGGGTGATGCCCACTCACTGGTGCTTCTCTCTGCAAGGCCGTGGTCAAGGAGGAAGGCAACTTCTTTCCTCAGGGCTTCCCTCTTCCATGGACTTGTACGGTAAGGAGATTGTTTCACTGGTCGGGCACCCTCCACCAGAACAACATCATGCTTCACCAGGGGACACTGCAGGGGAACATCTCCAAACAACTGAGGAAATTCATTAAGGAGGCATTCCATATCCTCTTCCTGCTGAGGGGTCATATGCTGAAATTTCGACCGGGGATTAGCAAACAACTCAGAGTTCTGCATTTTGATTTCAGTCGAAGGGAACAGGTGGTCCTGATCATTATTTTCACTAGTATTAGATAGGTCAAGATTTATGACAGGAGAAACAATATCATTATCTCTTGGGTAATATGCTTTTAAGAGATTTATATGTATTAACCTTTCAGACTTTCTCCTATCAGGGGTTTTTATGACATAGTTCACCTCGTTAATCTTTTTCTCGACTACATATGGACCATGATACCTACTCTGCAGGGGTCTTTTATGAATTGGTAGGAAAGCAAGAACTAGATCTCCTGGCTTGAATTCACGAGTGACTGATTTTAGGTCAAAGTGTTCTTTCATTTTACACTGGGCAGACTTTAGGTTGGTCATTGCATGCTCAATGGCAGTCCTTAATCTATTTTTGAACTGAGTGACATAGGTACATAAAGGTTTTTTGTCTGGGGTACCTATCCAAGATTCCTTTAGAACTCTAAGGGGGCCTCTGATTTCGTGGCCATATACCAGTTCAAAAGGGGAATATCCTAAGCTATCCTGGACACTGCTTCTAGTAGCATACAATACATAATGGACACCTTCATCCCAATCTACATTATTTGCCTCACAGTACTTTGTAAGCATAGCTTTCAAAGTCTGATGAAAGCGTTCCAAGGCACCTTGGGATTCTGGTCTATAGGCTGTGGAATGGTACTGACTGACTCCTAAATCGTCCATGGTTTGTTTGAAAATATTTGAAGTGAAGTTGGTACCCAAATCCGACTGTACGATCCGAGGGATTCCATACTGAGAGAAGAATTTTGTCAGACACTTTACGATATTCTTTGAAGTGATCCTTCGTAAAGGAAAGGCCTCAGGATATCTGGTGGTTGTACATATAACCGTCAGCAGGTACTCATTCCCACTTCGAGATTTTGGTAAAGGACCCACACAGTCAATGATGATTTTACTAAATGGTTCATCTGTCACAGGAATAGGATTTAATGGAGCTGGTTGAATGGGTTGATTAGGCTTTCCAACCATTTGACAAATTTTACATGTTTTACAGTACTGAGCTACAGACTGTTTCATTTTGGGCCAGAAGAAATCCTTGGAAAGTTTGGAATAAGTTTTTTTAACACCTAAGTGTCCACCTTCAACATCATGAGCTATAGACAAAATAAAGGATCTAAACTTATTGGGAATAACAATCTGATGATGTTCCCTCCAAACTTGATCAGCAGGAACCTTATGGGATCGAAACTTTCGCATCAGTATACCACCTTTCACATAGAAACAAATAGGAAAGTTCATGACATCGGTATCTTCTACAGTTTTATCAAAGAAAGGTGCCAACTCCAAATCCTGTATTTGAGCCTCTTTTAGAGTGTCAGAGTCAATAGGAATATCACTTAAATCCTCTGGAGTAGAAAGACTTGCCTCAGGTGAATTATGATCTGGAAATAATGTGAAGAGCTCAAGCTCATCATCAACTGAATCTGTGTCATTCGTACGGTTTTTAGTATCCATACTCCTGGTTACTGCACAAGATGGGAACAGGTTAGGATAATCCCTCTCCAACTGTCTAGTGTTGTTATTAATGGAGGGATAATGAGCTACTATGGGGTCAGATATTACTTTCCCGCCTGCAATATCATTTCCAAGAAGGAAGTCCACACCTTTAACCGGCAAAGACTCTTGGATACCTACAGTAAAATAACCTTTTGCTAAGTCAGTGTCAAGATAAACCTTTGCCAGAGGAACAGAAATACACCCACCAACTCCCTGAATTAGGACACTTTGGGGCAAATAACAGTGATCCAAGTCAGGCACTAAACCTTTTAACATTAGGCTATGAGAAGCTCCTGTGTCTCTAAGAATTTGAATGGGATGGCTAAGTGATGAATCAGAGCTAGAAACCATTCCCCTAGAACGGAAAGGTTGGAACTGATCTACAGAATAGCTAAGGGGTTTACAACCAGCAGAATTAGTGTCTTGAGTCTCCTTTTGACCAACACTCATTACAAAAGATGAACTAGCTTGACTAGTAGAAGGTTTACAGGAAGCTGGCTCACTAGTAGGTACAGTAGAGGACATAGTAGAAGTAGCTAAGGCATGTCCAGGACGTTTTTCTTTCCCTTTTAGTTTAGGACAGTCTCTGATATGGTGATCTGGTGATTTACAATATGCACAAACCACAGAGGATTTAGTATTGGTGGGAGGTTTATAGTCAGACCTACCAGTACTCCCTGTCGCAGACTGCTGAGAGTTACTGACAGTACCATTCCCACCTGGTTTAGCTCCACCACCACCACCTCGGGATCCATCAGTTCGCCAGAAAATAGTACTGGCACCCTTGGTCCCTTTGGCTGCCTGTCTGTTGGAATAGTGGCTATTAGAATAAGCATTACCATGAGTTAATCTGAAATTTTCCGCCAAAGTAGCAGCCTTGTTCACATCCGTTACCTCTCTCTCTCTTAAATACAGGCGAAGGGTTTGAGGAACTCTTCGAAGAACTTCTTCCAAAATAATTAGCTGGTACAATTTGTCATAGGAACCATCTATCTTACTAGCCCTTAACCAGGCTTTAAAGTATCTTTCTTTTTCCTTTACAAACTCTACATAGGTTTCTCTTTCTCCTTTTTGATAGTTTCTAAACTTTTGCCGGTAGGTTTCCGGCACCTGATCATAAGCCTCTAGGATAACCCTTTTTACATTAGGATAATCAAGGTTCTCATCAGAAAGACTAGAATACAGGAGTCTGGCCTTACCCTCAAAAGCCGCTTGTGCAAAAAAACTCCACTGCTCAACTGGCCAATCCAGTTGTGTGGCAACTCTCTCAAACATAATAAAAAACGTCTCTACATCTTCCTCCTCAAATTTAGGGAGAAATTTAAGACTAGAACCGAAGTCCGTTAGGGTTTTCAAGCCCCTTCCATGCTTCTCTCTTTGACTCTCCTCTATCTTAAGATTTAACACTTCCACCTCATGCTCTCTTTGTCGTGCTGCTTCCTCTATTTGAATTAGTTCATGTTCTCTCTGTCGTGCAGCTTCCTCTCTTTGTCTCTCAGCCTCTTCTATTTCTAATTTTTTAAGAGCAATAAGAGCACTGTCTCCTTCTCCGTCATGAATCAGTCTGTGTGCTTCCGGAGGCAATGTCTTACCCAATATCAATTTTGTGACCACACTTTTCTTGATTTCAGCCTTGGAATATGAGGACTTGTACGGAACATTGTACTTAGTGGCTAAATCAATCCAATCAGCTTTCTTAATTCTACTTACTGTCAAAGTAGCCAATGATGGACTCTCTAAGAATTCATTTAAGTCGAATTCCATCATGTAAAGTAAGCTTAAAGTAGTCCACCGTCAAATGACAAAAGAAAACAGTACAAAATATCTCTAACTGCCAACAGAGATCCTAGTGAGTGGGGAAATCTATACCCAAACAAGCACTTTACACATTCCCCAGACCATGAGCGTATTAACACTGAGTCAGACGCATATGGGAAAACTTAACTGGTAATTATACCCGAGAAGCATGCTCAATTCATCATATGAAAAAGCACATAATGGTTATATGTTCTTCAAGGGACAGTAACTTGATAAAGTAAAATACACTGGATAACAATCCTGTACAGACAATCAGCTGCTATCATTCACTTCCAAGCCCTGTTCACGAATAAACTGAAGCCAACTGGAATCTACAAATTTCCTTTAAAACATATTTTACAAAAAAAAACAAAATCCAAAACATGTAATAACACTTCATAGACCCACTTCTCGGTTAACTTCACACCTTCTAAACAAGGATGCACAAAGTCAAGATCCCACCGCTGCCACCATTTGTTACAAGATCCAAAGTTCAAAATCTTGCAAACAATATAGAACTCCCAATAATTAATTTCTAAGATTACAGCAAGGGAGTAAAAGAGGGTAAAAGAAACTGGCTTAGTGTATGGGAATAATATGACTGGCCAAGTATATAAACTTCATGCCACAAGAAGTAAAACTTTGAAGAGTTTGGGACCCTGACTTCATCCATCAATGCTATAAATACACCATAAGTGAGGAAGTATTAAACCCGAGAAGTAAGTCAAAAGAATCTTATTCTATGTACAAGTATATACAAATTAAACCTTACATACTAATACCCTTAACCTAAATCATACCGCGACAATAAGAGAGAGAGAGAGAAAGTCATAATAATACAGACACAAAACACAAGGCCGCCACTTATCTATTCCACCAGACAGACAGATGAGGTGTTGATGCGAGGAGGTCCTAGTTGATACTGACTAAGAAAATCCGGTCAGCTATAAGTCACCTCTTGTTTTGATTCGAGACCTGATTCAACACTCCTCGACCATTGGCTCAGCCTACCAATGCTCTCTCTCTTCACAGTTTAAGCAAACTAAATTATAAAGAAATAGTAATAGCAATAATAGTAATAACAGTTATAGTAACAGTAATAATAGTATAACCAATAATAGTAATAACAGTAACAGTAACAATAGTATAACTACCTAACTACATAATAGTAACAACAGTAACAGTAATAATAGTATAACTACCTAACTACATAAATACATAATAGTAACAACAGTAACAGTACTAATAATAATAATAGTATAACTACATAACACGCTACACACCACACCCTTTGTCCAAATTATATCCCCCAAAATTAATTAATAAATATGAATATAATTAAAAATCAAGCCTCGGAGGCCCCTGGGGATGAGTCAAAAAACTCCCCTCAGTCTGGACCATTTGTTGACGACCCCCCGAGATGCCCTGGACCATTGTCTGACACACTCTTTATCAACTTTTGCAACATTCGCGGTCTTTCCTCTAACTTCTCCTCTGTTGAACACCACCTCTTCTCCGCTAAACCTCATCTTCTCTACCTCACCGAGACCCAGATCTCAGCATTAACTAACAGCAACCCCTACTCTGTCTCCTCTTACTTTCTCTATACTCAGTTTCGTGCCAAAGGCGGATGTTGCGTATACGTACGCAACGACCTCACTTGTTCTCGTGTTCCCGAACTTGACTCTTCTGATTTCTCAACTATCTGGCTTCGGCTAACCTGCTACTCTCAAACTAAATACATATGTGCTATATATCTATCTCCTAACTCTACTGACAATACAAAATTCTTCGACTATCTTACTTCAAAAGTGGAACACATTCTATCACATTCTCCTTTCTCAGAAATCTCCATTTTAGGAGATTTCAACGTTCACCACCGCCTTTGGCTTTCATCTCCCTTCACTGATCCACCTGGTGAACAAGCCTTTACTTTTTCTATCCTCAACGACCTAGAGCAGTTAATTTAGTACCCTACCCGTATTCCAGACCGCCTTGGAGATCAGCCCAATATCCTTGACTTATTCCTAACCTCTCATCCTTCTGCTTATTCTGTTGAACTTTTCTCTCCTTTGGGCTCCTCCGATCACAATCTTATTTCAGTATCCTGTCCTATCGCTCCTGTAAGACCTTTGGACCCTCCCAGCAAGCGTCGTCTGTGGCACTACAGCGCTGCTGGCTGGGATGATCTGAGGCAGTACTTTCAAGATTTCCCATGGAGTGATTTTTGCTTTCGTGGCCGGGGTCCCTCAGAGAGTGCTGCACGCATCTCGGAGGTGATCATCTCGGGCATGGAGGCATACATTCCATATTCTTTCCCTCTTACTAATTCACGAAAATCTTGGTTTAATCACGCTTGTTCTACTGCTGTCCACAACAAGGAGGTAGCTTTCAGACGGCACCGACGCCTTCAAACTGATGAATCTCGTGCTCTGTATATCTCTGCCCGGAATCGCGCCAAATCTGTTCTCCGACTAACCAAAAAATCCTTCATCCGTGCCAAGTGCAATGACCTGTCCAACTCCTCCACCTCTCGTTCTTTCTGGCATCTAGCCAAAAATCTCTCCAGTAACTTTACTTCTTCCTCTTTCCCTCCCCTCATCCTTCCTGATGGAAATGTTGCCATCTCTTCAACTGATAAAGCTGAACTCTTCTCTCAAACCTTTGCCTCTAACTCTACACTGGACGATTCCGGCTCTGTTCCTCCAACTCCACCCCCCTCTGACTTACTTATGCCTGCCATTAGAATATCTTCAAAGGAAGTATTTTCTGCCCTCTCTGGCCTTAACACTCGGAAGGCGTACGGACCTGATGGGATTCCTCCTGTTGTTCTCAAGAACTGTGCTTCCGTGCTGACACTCTGCCTAGGCAAACTGTTCCGTCTATGTCTATCATTTAACACTTTTCCTTCTTGCTGGAAGTTTGCTCTGATCCAACCTGTTCCGAAAAAAGGAGACCGTTCCCAACCCTCCAACTATCGCCCTATTGCTCTGACCTCATGTCTATCTAAAGTCTTCGAATCTATTCTTAACCTCAAAATTCATAAGCACCTTATTTGTCATGACCTTCTTTCAGATTGCCAGTATGGTTTCCGTCAGGGACGTTCTACTGACGATCTTCTATCCCTCCTCTCTGATTCATGGTCATCCTCCTTTCGGAACTTTGGTGAAACTTTTACTGTTGCCCTCGACATATCCAAAGCTTTTGATAGAGTCTGGCACAAAGCTTTAATCTCCAAACTGCCCTCATTCGGTTTCTATCCCTCTCTCTGCACCTTTATCTCTGATTTCCTTTCTGACCGTTCTATAGCTGCTGTTGTAGACGGTCACTGTTCTTCTTCCAAGACTATCAATAGTGGTGTTCCTCAGGGTTCTGTTCTATCACCCACCCTCTTTCTTTTGTTCATTAATGACCTTCTTAACTGTACCTCTTCCCCTATCCACTCCTATGCTGATGATTCCACCCTACACTACTCCACTCATTTTGACAACCGTCCATCCCAGCAGCTCCTCTCCACATCACGTGATGATGCAGTAGCACGCCTGACTTCTGATCTTTCCCTCATCTCTAACTGGGGCAGAGAGAACCTTGTTGTTTTCAATGCCTCAAAAACACAGTTCCTTCATCTTTCAACTCGTACTAATCTTCCTGATGTCTATCCCCTCTCCTTTAACGATACACAACTTGACCTTTCCTCTTCTCTTAATATTCTTGGAGTCTCTTTCTCTCATAATCTGTCCTGGAGAGATCACATTACCTCTCTTACTAAAATCGCCTCAAAGAAGTTAGGTGTGGTGCGCAGATTCCGTGAATACTTCACCCCCGCACAGTTACTGTCTCTGTACAGGGGTCTCATCCGCCCCTGTATGGAGTATGGCTCTCATGTGTGGGGGGTATCAACCTTCACAACATTACTGGACAAGGTGGAATCAAAGGCCTTTCGTCTCATCAACTCTCCTCCTCTTACTGATTCACTACAACCTCTCTCTCTTCGCCGCAGTGTTGCATCACTTTCTCTCTTCTGTCGCTAATACACTGGACATTGCTCTTCTGAACTCTCTCAATGTATGCTTCCTCCCCTCAGGAGAACATGCAACACTCGTCAAGCCTCTCGTTCTCACCCCTTTTCTGTCCAACTCCCTCATGCAAGAGTTAACCGGTACTCTCAGTCTTTCATATACACAACTGGTCAACTCTGGAACACTCTACCTTCATCCATCTTTCCACCTTACTACGACTTATGTACCTTCAAACGCAATGTGTCGTCAGGGCATCTCGAACGAAATTGGACATGATTTTAGACCACTCTCTCACTGTACTATGTAGATGAGGACGGTAAGCGGGCCTGTGGCCTTTGTCCTCATCTTTGTTAATATATATAAAAAAAATAAAAAAAAAGTGAACCATTTTATCAGAATGACGTCCTCTCTCGAGTGAAGTATGCATTCCTTAGCATGAATTATTATGTTAATAGGACTGATTATATTTCTTCATAAAGCTTCTTCAGTGTGTATGTTTCATTACATATATAGTGCAAGATTTTTTTTTTCCAAACGATTGGGATACAGTAATGTTCTTCATAACAATGAATGAAGCCTTGATGTAATCGAACATGTTTCGAGTCCTAGAAAAGTTTACTTAGAACTTACTACCCTTCATGCTTCATCCTCCTTCGCCCTATATCTATAGAGTCTGTCGAAATATTTTTTTTTATTTCTCTTCATTCTTTCTTCAATAAAATATAATCACACACAAATTTATTCAAATTGGAAAGAGACCAGATTATTAAAACATGAACTTCATAGATAGGCTTCACAGTCAGAGAAAATCATCATTCAGCAACTCAGATTGTAAGGTTTACACTGTTACCAGATCAACGCGACGGGGAGAGGAGGAAAACTGGCTAGAGAAGACGCATAAACTTTTCTGAGTGATAGTACCTAAGGAACGTTGGGTTCCTACACCCTTTTGGTTTGTGGCTTACTACAGGGAGGGACGTGGTAACCTTATCCATGCTTCCCGGTATCAGGAGAAAGAATTTAGAGTACTACCAATGGGTCACATAAAAAAATATGGCAAAGGCGTTTTAATCAGAGCCAAAGATCTTACACAGACCATGATGCTCCTCAATCTCCCCTGTCCTTCTGATAGCATGTTTGAATCTATTAAACCACATCAAACATTTAATTATAGCATGGGGCGTATATATAATGAAGACCTGTATGAATTCTCAGAAGAGGACATTCTTGCTATGTGTCCAGACAATGTCCAACGAGTAACAAAGATGAAAGGCAGTATAGATATGATCATCCTCACTTTCTATTGCACGCATATCCCAGATCGCATTTACATTAACTACTTTGAGATGAAGCCTGTTGTTGAATGTCCCTTACAGTGTTTCTGTTTTTATAAGTTTGGTCATGGGAGGTGGAACTGCAACAACCATTCCTGGTGCGGTAATTGTTCTGCTCTTGACTCACATCCTACTTCTGAGTGTCGGTCAGAGAGTTACTGCTGTAACCAATATTGATGAGGTTCATTTTGTCATTTTACTCACGTTGTAAGAGTTGTACTTTTGTAGATTGTAGAATGTCTTCAGAGTTGTAAGGTTCTGATAACTGAGACACAGTTATATACTTAGTAGTCAATAGTGGATGAACATAAACACAATTTGGGCTTTTGTGTTTATTATCAAGTTATAATCTGTTAGATTAGTGCCAATTATTGGAGGTGTGTCTGGAGGCCTCCTGGAGGAACGTGTGTCCTTTACGAGTGGTAGCAAGTATCTGCTGGTCGCCTGGGTACCGCCTGCTTGTGTTGTAGCATCGTTACGGGATGCCCATGATTTATTGGCTATACAATTATGACCCAAATTTAACTACAGATACAGGATTAGTATACTTATTATTATCCTACACATTAGTTTATTCATCAATCATATAACCAGTATCATTTATTTACATGTGTTAGATACATGTATTTATTAATTATTTTTAATAGTAGTAACCAAGTTGGCACTATACATGTATAAGGACATGTGTACGTAGATGTGTATGTGTGTCAGTGTACATGTGTCTGTTACACTGCTTTTACTGCAGGGATGATCACCCCTTGCGTTCTCACCAATACTTCCTTGAGCAGGATATCCTCCACTTAGTTAATACTCAATTCATCTGTATTGGTACTGCCAGACGGCAACTCAACTTCAGGTGACAGAAGGATGGTGGTGTGAAGACATATGCCTGCTCCCTTCACCATATATCCGTTGCAGCACCCTCTCAACTCTGAAGACACAGCTGCTTCTTGCTCTAGTGAGAACTTTTCTAAGGTTTTACTACATAATAGCTTCTCTGTCTTGGAAACTTTATCAGACACTCATTCTGGTGACCTTTCAACTGATGACAATTCTCAGACTTTTGCTAAAGGTGTCCGTGTGGCAGAGGTTCACGCTGCCACACACTCTCTAAAAAGAAAACTTAAGTCACCTAAACTGCCACAAAGACGTCTTCGTGGTTCCTCTGAGGCACTTGACTAAGTTGACTCCATAGATGTTCCTCCTTGTAAGGCAACCATCTCTGAGGACTTAGCCACAGTTTGCTCTTAATTTCACCAGAAGCTTTGATGATTCTCTTGATTCAACAGAAGTTCCTCCTCCCAAGCTTCCTTTGGGATCATCAGAGAGGCATGAAGTTAATGTGGATGCCACAGATGTTGTGACTTCAAAAGATTCAGTTTCTCTTCCACTTGAACAGCGGAGTGATTCTACCACCTGTATTATGGATGTTGATGTATCTGCCTGTGTCAGTGATACCACTGCTGTATAAGACAATACCAATGTAAATGTTTCAAAGAATATCCCTTCTTATATACCTTCATCTTCTGCTAACATGCTAACATATCAGATGCTTCAGGGACTCATCTATGGGTCCCAATTACTGCCCCAAGTACTACTCCTCAGATTCATTCTTCTTCTAGTGGCCCAGGATTAAACAAAACTTATCGTTTGAGTAAACCCTCAGGTCGAGGTGGTAGTGGGAATTACCTCCGTGAGGCTTCCCAAAAACCAGGACCAAAGTAACACTGTTCAAGGTCCTTCAGTGGAATTGCCGTGGCTTGCGTGCTTCTTGGGAAAAACTGTGCATTCTTCTCTCTAGCTTCTCACCTGCATGTGTTTCTCTCCAAGAGACAATGCCAGGGGATTACATTCCTGTGAGTTCTCCAGTAAACTCTGCATTTTATTCCAATTCATTTGAAGGGCAGGGTCACCATGGTGGCTCTGCCATCCTAGTTCGCAGAGATGTTCCATGCATGAGCCTGGAGCTTGACACTCCACTACAGGCTGTTTCAGTTAAGATTTTTATGGACCTCCTCTACACTATGTGCAGTTTATATCTTCCTCCCAGTGTTACAGTTCAGAGGGTTGATCTCAACCTTCTTGTACGGGACCTTCCCTCTCCCTTTATTTTATTGGGTGATTTTAATGGTCGTCATCCTCTGTGGGGTGACAGTTCGGTCAACCCGAAGGGGTGTTTTATTGGCTTCTTTTATTGAGGATGAGGGATTAGGAGTTTTAAATACGGAATCGGAATCTACGAGTACGCCCAGGTCCTTCTCAGAATCCACTTTGGTCAGGGTGACTATTTCCGGTCCTTTGTTCATCATGTAGGCGGGTTGTTACCAATTCCATTAATTTGCATTTGTCGGGGTGGAAAGAGATGAGCCATGTGTTCGACCATTGTTGTATCCAAGTCAGGTCGTCTTGAAGTCTCTTCTGGTTGTCAGTGTTGGAGATATTTCTGTATATTTTAGTATCATCGGCGAACATGTAGGTCTCAGATGAGGCACAATCTGGCTGGTCATTTATGTACAGTCAGAAAAAAAAGTTTCATTACCATCCTTTGAACTATGTGATGTAATGGTGGTAGGCCTGACTGGTGAGTCACGGGTGATGGGAGTGTCATATATACCTCCGGCATCCTCCCCTTCCCTCAGTGTGTCATGGGAATGGAAGTAGGAATGACGTCCTTTCAGCCAGTACTACTTTTTCTGGATATTTCACAGTTATTCTTGTTCTTAAATACTCAAATGCATTTCCTTATGTTTGATAATGAATAGTTAAGTAGTAAGAGTTCTTGAACACTCTAAATTTAATTTAAAATCAGCTAAACTGTTGATATAATAAGAAAGGGATTACCTTGTGCTAAGTTGTCACTGCTGCGGCCTGTGAGGTACAGCTGCTCAGAGGGGGGAGTACCAACCCTGCCAAGCTTTCAGATGTTAAACTTAACGTAGGGGTGGTAACGAAATTTGTTTTGCCGACTGTACATGACAAATAGCAGTGGCCCTAACACTGACCCCTTTGAGATACCACTCGTTACTAAATATTCAATTATGCAAGAGGAACTTCAGAAAATCAAAAGTAGCACAGAAAATGGATACTGAGTAGCAAACAGTGGGGCCCCTTGGATAGCGATGCTACTAGTCTGCTAAAATGGTCGCTAACCTAGAAACCGCTAACTGAGGGGCAATCTTCTTACCTAAAAAAAATATTATAGTCCTGCCTTCTTCAACCAAACCCTTTAATTTTCCCCCAATTTCACCTATAAACATTAATATTCTGTTACATTTTTCAATAATAAAACATATCATACTTAATTAATATGCAAAAAGATAAACAAACTTGCCTTTATAGATTTGAAATATATTTATTGATAAAAGCAATGTTGGTCATTATTGCACCATCATATGGAGTGACTCTGGTGGTCATCACGGCCCTGCTGTTGGTTCAGCCCACCCTCCATCTCTCGTATCTCGCCTTCCTCTCATCGTAACACACGCTGACGAAATTCATTCTCGATTCGAAGGGCCTCTGTTTCCTCATGTTCCCAGCCATCATACAGGTCCTCCTCAAGTTGAACAGGAGGCATGTCAACATCGTCCTCTTCATTGGACGTGACATTAAGTATGGCTCGTCTTTGTGCCTCAAACTTTTCCTGCTGCTGACTGAAAAATCGTATGATCAGTGCCTGGCTTCTTGCATTAATTTTTTCATTCAAGTTTTCAGAGAAGATTTTTGTCAGATCTCGAAAATAAACTAGGGCTTAGTCTCGAGAGTTAAATTGGAGAGTGGTGACTTTATCCTAAACTTAGGACAGCACAGCCAGTATTTTATATAAGTCCTTCACTGTCGGTTCATTTGGCTTTATTTCTTCTTCCTTGTCCTCTTGCTTTTCCTCTTCTTTCTCTTCATCTTGGTTCAGTATTTCCTCAGCAGTTTCTTCTCTATCTTCACCTCCAACCAAGTCTACAATTTCTTCCTCAGAAACACACGAGAGTCTTGGCACAGCTTTGATGACAACAGCAGTCTCACGCATCACCACCTAAAGCTCCTGCCTTGCCACCTCACCCGCTTGTTTCAAATGTGGAAGAAGTGGGGCCCAAGCATGGGCAATGGTGGCTTCATTGATCTGACCCCAGGCTTCACAGAATAAATTCACTGTATATTTAATTTTAAAAGACTTCCAGAAGGCCTTGACAGTCATTTCCTCTTGATCCTCTTCCTCTTGACTTTCCTCTTGATCGGGTACACTTTCACTAGAATTAGCATCTTGGATCTCCGTCAGTTCTCGAAAGTTGTCCGTCTTTTCCATCAATTTGCCGAGGAGCTTGCCATAGAAAAAGAGTCTGGTGTTAGCAATTAACTTTTGGTCTAAAGGCTGAATTTTCGAGGTAGACAAAAATATTGTCTAATTTAACCACTTAAGAGAAAGGCTTGCCGTCATGTACCCAGAGTTATTTTAGTACTACACCCAATTGGGGAGGTTGTTCATGTCACAAGCAGGACACTAAACCGATCCTTTGCCATCTTTGTGCCAGCAGCCTGACAAAGGTTTTGTGGGCCTAGGTGGCTCTAAGTGATTTCTTCAAGTACACCTCAGTCTCGTCACAATTAAATACTTGATCCAGGGTGTACCCTCCTCCCTCCATGATAGTGTTAGCAATTTGTGGAAATTCTTGTGCAGCTGTGGTGACTGCAGAAGCCAACTCACCCTGGTAGTAAGCCAGCTTTACCCCATAACGTTTTTTGACCCTGTGTAGCCACCCACGTGAAGCAATGAAAGGAGCAGGATTTTGAACTTTATATTTTGCACACAGTCCTTGATACACTGCTACTGCCCTTGCACGAATTTCCGGTCCATCGACACTTGCTCCTTTTCATAATTACCTAGCTATAACCATTTCATTACATAATGTTCAGATGCCACGTGAAGTTTTTATTTTTTTAGTTGTGTCTTGCATGGCCCGTCTAGCTCTGCCTGCACCACCCATAAAATACTCTGTCGTGGTTTTTATGGCTGCCTTTATCTCATTCTTTTCTTTTCTTATGTTTCTTACACTTGATTCAGGCACATTTAAAAGTTTAACAAATTCACATGTGTTTGCACCATCTTCAATTATCTGGATTATCTTCTTCTTTTCCTCCACACTGTATTGTTTCTTTGTCTTTCCACGTATATATTCTCTGGTCTTTTTCGTCACATTTTCACTGCCTGCAGTTCCTGGTCTTTTTCCCGAGCCACCGCCACTACTTGGGCCTACCCCCGAAGTCGAAGCCATTATATTAAAAGTATATAAACGACCGAACAATAAACGTGACAACAATTGAGTTATGTGCGACGAGTTAAACAATGAACATATGTCTAGATGTGGGTCAGACTGTGTCACTATTAGCAAGGTAAATATAACAAACTATAGCTACACCAGGTAGTTTCATGGTCACTCGGCCAGGCACCTAAAGTGATGTCACGATGTATCTGGGAGACTGGCTAGGGGTGGATAGACTCCAACCCCATAGGCCCAATAGCAGCCCCATATCCCCATACATTGTGATGTCATGCGCAGAGCATACAGGTTTTAATTTATACTTGCACCTTGACAACTCTGCTCACCCACCCGCACAAAATAAGGAAGATCGACTAATTTTGAGCTGACCAGCTGGGTCTGACCTTGGCAACACTGCCCACCCAACCGCACCAAATGAGAGATCATATTATAGGCTCGCCAAGCAGATAAGCGCAAACCATGCAGAATTAATTGCTATGAGATAGTTTCTTTCCTGTCGCTATGCATGGAATCGCTACTTAAAATAACGATATCTGAGAGGTCCCACTATAGACTTAATTCTACAAGGTGTTTTTTTCAATGCAAAGTTATGATAAAGTTAAGTTTTGAGAAATGACACAAAGAATATTTTAAAAACTTTAAGTGTTTATTTAAGAAATGTCTGGATTAGTGATAATTGCCATTAATTTTTAAAGAAACAAAAAATCTGTTCACTGGTTACAACATGGATAATATGAACATTAGAAGTGATTATAGTGTTAAATAAATAATATTGAGGGAAGCCCTGCGGAGCACCATCTGCTGGCTCTGTTGCAAACATTGAGGAATTTTCCCCCCAGATTTAGGGAATTCATGGCCCAAATGGGGAAATTGGGAGAATGTCTCTCAATATGGGGAATTTGGGGCAATCCGCTGTCAGTCTTGTTGACTTTGTGGTCAACTTTGCTACTCTTCCTACGTGTCAGACAGGCGGCAGGAGACAACAGCCTCAAGTGACACAGATCATACAGTTTTCCTTTCATGCTGTATCATTTTTGCAACAATTGTGACTATGTAAAACAGCTGTTGAAAATGTACAGTACAGAG